>CM045465.1:3026056-3399145 GCA_024666655.1 Dascyllus trimaculatus | reverse complement strand
TTTTCCATCGAGTTTCGCACCACAGCGGCGGGGAGCGGATGGAACGATGCAGCTCTGCAAGGAGCATTCTACGCAGCTCTGCAGGACGGCCTCAAGGATGAGCTGGCTACCCGAGATGACGTGCGCAGTCTGGATCAGCTCATTGACCTGGCCATCCGGATCGACAACCGGGTCCGCGAGCGGCGGAGGGAAAGGACCCTCCGCTCGGAGTCTCCACGGGCCTTTCCGTCTACCTGCCAGAGCCCTCCACCTTCTTCCCGAATCGTTCCTGACCCTGAGCCCATGCAGCTGGGACGCAACCAGCTGTCCGCACAAGAGAGGCAACGCAGGCGGGACGCCGACACCTGCTTATACTGTGGGAAGACTGGTCACTACCTCGCTGCCTGTCCCCAGCGTACAGTAAAAGCACGGGCTCACCAGTAACTGGGGAGATACAGGTGAGCCATCTATCGTCGTCTTCCCCAAATCGGCTGCAGCTCGCCGCCTCCCTCTGCTGGCAATCCCAGTCTGTACCTGTACAAGCCTTCATCGACTCTGGTGCCGAGGAGAACTTCCTGGACCTTCAGCTCGCCCGTCAGATGGGCATTCCTTTGGAGTCCCTGGAGCCCCCCCTGGAGGTCCGAGCCTTGAATGGGCTCCACCTAGCCAAGGTACAGCAGAAAACTGTTCCTGTCACGTTGTTTTTGGCCGGCAATCATCGGGAGAAGACGACCTTTTTCGTTATAGATCACTCCAGTCCCCCCATGGTCCTGGGTTATTCCTGGCTTCGGGCGCACAACCCCCACATCGACTGGAGGAAAGAGGAAGTGATATCCTGGGATCCCCGGTGCCATGAGACCTGTCTGCACTCAGCTCTGACCCCTGCTGACGCCACCAGCCCTGTTCCGGACGCCCCGGTAAAGTTGGACTCCGTCCCTCCCGAGTACCATGACCTCGCTCCGGTGTTCAGCAAGGAGAAAGCCTTGTCTTTGCCCCCTCATCGTCCCTACGACTGTGCTATTGAGCTCGTTCCCGGAGCCACTTTACCCACCAGTCGGTTGTATAACCTCTCCAAACCGGAACAAGGGGCCATGGAGACCTACATCCGGGACTCCCTCGCTGCTGGCATCATCCGCCCGTCTTCGTCGCCTGTGGGGGCAGGATTCTTCTTCGTGGACAAGAAGGACAAGACCCTTCGGCCGTGCATCGACTTCCGTGGTCTCAACGACATCACCATTAAGAACACCTACCCCCTGCCACTCATCAACTCCGCCTTCACCTCCCTGCACGGGGCATCCGTGTTCACCAAGCTGGACCTCCGCAACGCCTACCACCTCATTCGCATCCGCGAAGGGGACGAGTGGAAGACGGCATTCAACACGCCGCTGGGGCACTTCGAATACCTGGTCATGCCCTTTGGACTCACGAATGCACCCGCCGTCTTCCAGAACCTGATCAATGATGTGCTCCGGGACATGATCAACCGATTCGTATTCGTCTACCTAGATGACATCCTCATCTACTCGAGAGACGCCCAGGAACACACCCGCCATGTCCGCCAGGTCCTCGAGAGGCTGCTGCAGAACCGACTCTTCGTGAAGGCCGAGAAATGTGAGTTCGGAGTACCTACCGTTTCCTTCTTGGGGTACATAATCTCGGCGGGGGAGGTGAGAATGGACCCTCTGAAGCTGTCCGCTGTTAGGGACTGGCCCATTCCGGAGAATCGGAAGCAGCTGCAGCGTTTCCTGGGCTTCGCCAACTTCTACCGTCGCTTCATCCGGGACTACAGCAAAGTGGCAGCCCCGCTCACCTCCCTCACTTCGGTTAAGCGGACCTTCTCCTGGACTCCTGAGGCAGACCAGGCCTTTCACTCCCTGAAGCAACGCTTCACCTCCGCACCCATCCTGACGCAGCCTGATCCCCACTTGCAGTTCGTGGTGGAGGTGGATGCTTCGGACATGGGGGCAGGGGCGGTGCTGTCTCAACGTTCCCCCGCCGACAACAAGATGCACCCCTGTGCCTTTTTCTCTCGGCGGCTGTCCCCTGCCGAGAGGAATTATGACGTAGGCAATCGAGAGCTGCTAGCGGTGAAGCTAGCTCTGGAGGAATGGCGTCACTGGCTGGAGGGGGCGGAGCAGCCGTTCATCGTTTGGACCGACCACCGGAACCTGGAGTACATCCGATCGGCTAAACGACTGAACGCCCGACAGGCCCGCTGGACGCTGTTCTTCGGCCGCTTCAACTTCACCATCACGTATCGGCCGGGGTCCAGGAACGTCAAGCCAGACGCATTGTCCCGCCAGTTTTCCTCCCAGGAGACCCCCGGCGAACCTGAACCCATTCTGCCTGGAACTTGTGTGGTGGCTTCTCTCACTTGGGAGATCGAGTCCGTGGTTCGCCGGGCCCAAGAACAGCACCCCGACCCAGGTAACGGTCCTACTAACCGCTTGTTTGTTCCTGATCCAGTTCGCTCTCAGGTCCTGAGCTGGGCGCACTCTTCACGGTTGACCTGCCATCCTGGGACTGCACGCACCGTGGAGGTCCTGCGGCAGAAGTTCTGGTGGCCCACGCTGGAGAGGGATGCTAAGGAGTTCGTGGCCGCATGTTCCATCTGTGCCACCAGCAAGACCTCCAATCGGCCGAGTTCGGGGCTCCTTCAACCGCTGCCTATTCCTCATCGACCCTGGTCCCACATCGCAGTGGATTTTGTCACTGGGCTTCCCCCATCCCAAGGTAAAACTGCCATCCTAACCATTGTCGACCGGTTCTCCAAAGCCGCCCATTTTGTCCCCTTAGAAAAATTGCCCTCTGCCAGGGAGACGGCCGATCATCTGGTGAACCACGTTTTCCGACTCCATGGGATACCTGCCGACATAGTGTCCGACCGGGGACCACAATTCACGTCGGAGGTTTGGAGAAATTTCTGCTCTGCGTTGGGGGCCACAGTCAGTTTAACCTCTGGTTTCCACCCGCAGTCCAATGGTCAGACGGAGCGGACCAACCAATCACTGGAGACCTTCCTGCGATGTATGACCTCGGAGAACCCTTCCGCCTGGAGCAGCCTCCTCCCATGGGTCGAGTATGCGCACAACTCCTTGTCTAATGCTTCTACCGGGCTGTCTCCGTTTCAGTGTTCCTTGGGATACCAGCCGCCCATGTTCCCCTCCCAAGAACGGGAGATCTCCACCCCGTCTCTCCAGACCTTTCTCAGGAGGTGTGAACGGGTCTGGAGGCGCTCGAGGGCCTCTCTGATAAGGGCTTCGCGGAGAATGGAGGGGCAAGCCAACCGTCACCGTTCTCCTGCCCCTGTCTACTCCCCGGGCCAAAGGGTTTGGCTCCGGGCTAAGGACTTACCTCTCCGGGTGGAGTCTAAGAAGATGGCGCCCCGGTTCGTGGGGCCTTTTGTTGTTGAGCGCATCATTAATCCCAGTGCGGTCCGCCTGAAGTTGCCCTCCTCGATGAGGATCCACCCCACGTTTCATGTCTCCCAAATTAAACCAGTGAATGAGAGCGCTCTGGCCCCCCTGTCCGTCCCCCTCCACCACCCAGGATGGTGGACAATGCCCCAGCGTACACCGTGCGCCGCCTGCTGGATGTTCGTCGTCGGGGACGTGGTCTCCAATACCTTGTGGACTGGGAGGGATACGGTCCAGAGGAACGCTCCTGGGTACCCAGACGCCAGATCCTGGACCCTGCCCTGATCCGGGAGTTCAACCAGAGGAGACCTGACCGGAGGTTTCGTGCACCTGGAGGTGCACGTAGAGGGGGGGGTACTGTCACGCCCTCCACCTCTGCTGCCTGAGTGGCAGTCTCCTTTCCCCTTCTTTTCCCTCTTCCCCTTTCCCTCTCTCTCTTGCAGGTGGGCGTGAGCAAGGTGTGGGCAGCGAGGAGCACGGCAGGTGCAGCCACTTGTAATCAGCGGAGGAGGCACGCGTGTGATTGGATGATCAGCTCTCACTCTCCCGGTTATAACCACGCTCCACATGCTCCTCGATGCCAGACCGTCGTTTTGCCTCAGTCAGTTGCCAACCTCTGCTCTCGTTCTGTCTGCTCCGTTTGCTCTGCACCCTCGCTATTGCTAACGCTATTCCCTCTCCGCTTCCAGTTGGTCCCCCGTCTGCCGTCCACGTGTGCCTCCTCCGGTTCAGCTCAACCACTGCCTCCACTCCGCCAGTAACCCAGCCACCGCCAGGATTCCAGTCGTGGATCGCCACCCCCACTCCCGGACCTCAGCTCACCACCCAGCCTGCCTGCCTGCCTGCCTGCCTTCGCTCCCACCTGCTCCGCTCACCTGCTCCGTCGTGCCCCCCTCTCCGTTCAGGTTCAGTAGCATTAGCATTAGCATTAGCGTTAGCCCGTCTGGCTCAGTTTCCCAGTGTCTTGGTTGCTATCAGCTCATAGGTTTTCGTAGCTCGCTTTTTGTTTGTATCAGCTCGTTGGTTTTCGTAGCTCGCTTTTTGTTACCTGTTCGTTTTTTCAGCTCGCCTTTTGCAGCTCGCTTTCTGTTGTTACTTTTAGTTCGTTTTCAGCACTCGCTCGCTTTTAGTTTCGGTTTTGGTTTATTGGTTTGGTTTCCTGCTGTGCAGTGATCTTCTGTTTCCGTTGTTGTAATAAACATTGTTATTTTATATATCTGTGTGCCGTGTTTCTTTGCCTGCGCCTGAGTCTCTGCACCGTTCGTAACAATTATAACAGGAAATAAATCTGACTGGGACCTCTATCGTAAAATGAGGAACTCTGTCACCAAACTCAACATAAAGAAAAAGAAAATTTATTTTAAAGATCGAGTTCAGAAGGTTGGAAATGATAGTAAAAAACTATGGAATGTTTTAAATCAGCTGACGGGTAGAAAAAACAAAATCAATCCGTCCTTTCTTGAGGCAGACAATACATTTTTAACAAAGCCTATAGATATTGCTAATTATATCAACGATTATTTTATTAGTAAACTAGCCAAATTAAGAGAGAATATGCCTAACCTAAGTAATGTTAAATCTCATCTATTGATAAGAAATAAAATTATGAAAAATAAAAACATCAGGTTCAAATTAGAAAAAGTAAGTACACAGAAGGTAAAAGAATTCCTGAAATCCAGTAAAGACAAACCCCCGGGTGTTGATGGCCTTGACAGCAGGCTTCTCAAACTAGCAGCTGACTTTATTGCTCCTGTTTTAGCCCATATAATAAACCTCAGTTTTACTTGCAATACATGCCCACAAGCGTGGAAGCAGGCTAAAATTATTCCACTGCCAAAAAATAAGAAACTTCCGTTCTCAACTTCAAATAGTCGACCCATAAGTATTCTACCTGTGTTAGGAAAAATTACAGAGTCTATTGTATATGAACAAATCAATAATTATTTTTCGTCTAATAACTTAATCACTAATTTTCAACATGCATATAGAAAGAGTCACTCCACTGCCACGGCGCTGACTCACATGTCTGATGATTGGCTCAGGGAGATTGAGAAGAAGAATATGGTTGGTACTGTGTTTCTTGATTTCTCTGCGGCTTTTGACATCATTGACCATGACTTATTATTAGGAAAACTTGCTTGTTACGGCTTTGAGCAATCAGCGCTCACTTGGTTTTATAGCTATCTATCTAACAGAACACAGACAGTGTTTTTTAATGGCTGCTTCTCGAACACCAGAAGCATAACATGTGGAGTGCCACAAGGGAGTTGTCTTGGTCCATTATTGTTCATAATTTTTACGAATGATTTACCATATATTGTAGATAAGGCTAATGTAGTGGGGTACGCTGATGATTCTACCATATACACATCAGCACGTACATGCAATGAATTAGAAACTGTTTTAAATAGTGAACTGCAAAATGTTTTTGACTGGGTAATATCAAATAAGCTAGTGTTAAATACAGTAAAAACCAACTGTATGATTATTGGCTCCAGTTGTGTGATTAATAAAAATCCTGTATTGAACATTAAAATTAATGATATTACAATAAATCAAGTACATGAGACCAAACTGCTAGGTGTAACGGTAGACTCAAAATTATCATGGAAAAAACATATAAATAATATTATTGTAAAAATGGGTAGGGGTATATCTATTATGAGAAGACATGCAAGGTTTTTAAGTTGCACTACAATGAATTATGCTATTAAAGCACTAATACTAACATACCTTGACTACTGCTCAGCAGTTTGGTCAAATGTCACTGGTGAAATGATAAACAAATTACAGCTTATTCAAAATAGAGCTGCTCGTACAGCACTTAAGTGCAACTATAGGACAAATATCATTACAATGCATAAAAATCTAAACTGGCTGTTGGTCAAAGACAGACTTTCATATTCATTGATCACTTTCACCAGAAATATCATTGTCACAAAGTCACCTTGTATTTTGTTTAGGAATCTTTCTTTTAGTACTGAAAATCATAGATACACGACCAGACACGCTGTGGCAGGAAATTTCACACTACCGACAACAAGAACAAACGCCATTAAAAACACTGTCATCTTTAGGGGTATGATAGGATGGAATTTATTACCTAATCACATCAAACTCACTTCTAATGTAAGCAATTTTAAAAGACTTGTGAAACTGCATCTATTAAAATGAGGAGTAATCTGGGTTTAATTTTGTCTATATATTCATAGAAGGGTGGTATCCATTTGTGTACCTTTTTATGTGTATGTTTTTATGTATTTTTCATATGTGTGTAGACTTAGTCAGGTACAGTGATTATCTGATTGGGATGGAGGTGTCTGAGATGAAAGTCACATTGTGTTTTGTTTTTTGCTTTTTAATGTTTTTATCTTATTTGCTATATTATGTTTTTCATAGTGTTTGTCTGTTTTTCTTATATACTATGGAATGTATATGCAGTGTCAGATGCAGATTTTGCATCTGACACTGCGGCGGCTGTTTATTGTGTATGTAAAATTTTTGGTGGACCCCAGGAAGAGTAGCGGCAGCTTTGCTGCAGCTAATGGGGATCCTAATAAATAAACAAATAAACAAATAAACTCGACATTGTTTGTAATTTAGGCTCAAATTCTGGTCTTAGTTGGTTCGAAACTGGATTTGAGTGGAGGTAACGTGATGAGAAGTCCCTTCCTTAGTGGCAGTTAAGACTGGTGATTAAAAATACCTTTGATTGTAGAGGAAGAAGTTAATGCTGCGGTAATGCCCCAACATTGTTTCTTAGCTAGTCTCGTAGTTTGCATGCCTTTTTTCGGGGTTATTCGAACCCCAAACGTTGTCGTCTGCGTGGCCTCACTGCTTTTTGAGATCTTGATTTCATGCCTCGCCATAAAAGATGCAGACGCTCTTACTGTCCTCGCACGCAGACGACCAACTCCTCCACTGCTCCTTCAACGCCGAAAAAAAACCTCAAGGGCGCAGTAGGTGTGTCACGGGGGCTGATTAGGAAGGATTTCTAAAACGGGGGTGAAGGATGAAGAGGTGTTCCAGCGCAGCCGGCCGAGTTGGAGGGTGAGTAAGCTGTATTAGCCGGCTGGGGTCGGCGGGGGTGAGGCTGCTCACCAGGTTAATAGCTGCAGAATGAACTGAGGACACGGTGAGGGAGCGATAAAGGGGGCCGAGGTCGAGTAGAAGAGGAAGGGAGGGGGAGAAATAAAAGAGTGAGTGGAGGAGAAGGCTGGATTAGGGGAGGATTAGACAAAAGAGAGCAGGCGAGGAGATCAGGGTGATGGTTAAGTGAGGATGCAGGGATGGAAGGAAGACCGAGAGAGTATAGGAAGAGGGAAGACTGAATAAATCAATCGGTAAGGACGGAGTAATAAAGGAGGGTAACTGGTAAGGATGGACGATATGGAAATGTAGAGAGGAAGGAATCGGCTCTGCACTGACTGATTTCAGTGATTCCACCTGTAGTCATTTACGCCTGAGGTGAAAAATGCACCTCCAGTTTTTAAATATTTAAAATCAATTCAATCATCATTGAGAGGACCACTCTGGTACATGCTGGGGATGTGAAGAGATTGATTTGAACTGCATCATGGGAAGTGTAGATACTAATCTATCTATCCCACCCTTGTGTATTTTAGGTCTGGGTAATGGAAAACTGACATTAAAATAAAAGGTTCTGCACGATTTAGTGTAAAGTTTAGCGCAGAGCCTTTTCTAAGGCTACAAGAAACCAGGTGTTAAATTACCGTATGCATGTAGTGAGGATAAATATATCTCATCTGGCCTGGAAACACCTTGGGACAAAGTGTGTCCAGGCCAGATGAGATATATTTACCCCAGTTAAATATATTCAATTCAATACAATTCAATTTTATTTATATAGCGCATATTTACAACATAAGTCGGCACATAGCGCTAAACATTGTAAGAAAGAGGCTACAAGAGGCCAGATATATCTTATCTGGCCTGGAAACACTTTGGGATAAGGTGTCTCCAGGCCAGATGAGATATATCTACCCCAGTTCCTCCTGGGGTATCCGAAGGTGTTTCCAGGCCAGATGAGATATATTTACCCCAGTTCCTCCCGGGGTAAATATATCTCATCTGGCCTGGAAACACCATGGGATAAGGTATCTCCAGGCCAGATGATATATATCTACCCCAGTTCCTCCTGGGGTATCTCAAGGTGTTTCCAGGCCAGATGAGATATATTTCCCCCAGTTCCTCCTGGGATATCACAAGGTGTTTCCAGGCCAGATGAGATATATTTATCCCAGTTCTTCCTGGGGTATCCCAAGGTGTCTCCAGGCCAGATGAGATATATTTACCCCAGTTCCTCCTGGGGTATCTCAAGGTGTTTCCAGGCCAGACGAGATATATTTACCCCAGTTCCTCCTGGGGTATCCCAAGGTGTCTCCAGGCCAGATGAGATATATTTACCACAGTTCCTCCAGGGCTATCTCAAGTTGTTTCCAGGCCAGACGAGATATATTTACCCCAGTTCCTCCTGGGATATCCCAAGGTGTTTCCAGGCCAGATGAGATATATTTATCCCAGTTCCTGCTGCAGTATCCCAAAATGTTTCCAGGCCAGATGAGATATATTTACCCCAGTTCTTCCTGGGGTATTCCAAGGTGTCTCCATCCTAGATGAGATATATTTTTCCCAGTTCCTTCTGGGGTACCTCAAGGTGTTTCCTGGCCAGATGAGATGTATTTACCTCCAGCAAGTTCTGGGCCCACCCTGGGGTCTCCTATCAGTTGGATGTGCCAAGAAAGCCTCCAAAGCAAGGTGCCCGGGAAGCATCCTAATCAATTGCCAGAACCACCTTAGCTGACTCCACTCTGAGCTCCTTGCCCTATCTCTAAGATTGGGATTAGTATAATAATTAACCTAAATGAAAGCAATAATTCAAAGTGTGCACTGACAGGAGCTAGAAGTTGGCGTTGCACGTATGTGACACTCAAGTTTGCAGCCACTGTGAGGTGTATGCCAACAGAGGCGATTAAGTCACTGTCATCAGCCACAAAGTGTGCAGATATTTCAGTATCACAGTTATTCAAATGTTGTGTACCTTGTTCGCCGCCCCAGAAAAGGAAATAAAGAGCAGTTTATGCAAAGCCACACCGTTATCTCTTCACCTCTCCACTGTAGAGCTGGTGCATACGAGGAAAGACAGAGAGCCTAAAACAAGAGGCCTCGGATCTGGAAAGGCAACATGGCACCGGGTTGGAACAAACTAATTGAAAAGTTGGATCTCTGACAGCATTGTGTTAGGAACGGACGGGCTAATTTATCAGAGTTAATGTGTTGGTTTTGGATGAATTAATGCAGAGGTGTCAGCTTGTGAACTCCACATAGATTCATAGCCGACAACAGGCCTGTGCATGTCTTGATTGAGAGTGGGACGAGGAAGGTTTTACCCGTTTGAAACAGTAAAAAACTAAATAGAAAATCAATTTGTGGTGCTCAGCATATGGAAAACAACTGACGCCGTGAGACAATTTTAACATGCAACCCATCCCCGAAACAGAGGTTATTGTTTGCATTGCAGGGCAGATTGCACGCTGTTTGTCCTCACTTTAAAAAAAAAAAGTAGGTGCATTTGAATGTTTGGATTCTTCCTCCCTCATTACACTGTGAGATTGATGACGGAATAACTTATGCATACAAGACAAACACTGCGACGGGCAAATTAGGCTTCACCTTATTGCCTTAAAAGAGCAGGAAGGCGCATTCCACATCAAGAAGAGCGATTTTTAATGATAAATTCAAATGTTTTTATGTAAATATCGCTCTATTTACATCGCAAGTGAGGGGGCGAGAGTCCCCCGGTAGACAATTCATAACATAAGGTGAAGAGACAGATGAGAATCAGAACCTCTGGACGGGTTAAATGATTAGATTCCTACTCAAACACAGCCGTGTGTGTGTGCGTCCATGTCCGCGGTCTAATGACTGTGCTGTCTGCAGAGAGTGGAACACAGGAGGGAATTAGTCGTCATTGCATATCAAAGGCTTAACCATTAGAGACACGGGGTAGGGTCTTCCTAATGAGAGGGGAACCGGTGTGTGTGCTGGTGTGTGTGTGTGCGGTATTCGGTAGTCGGGTCGCAGCGCATTTACAAACGCGCACCTTCAAAAGCGGCGTGCTACACGAGTATTTGCTGCGGGAAGGTGGTAATTCATAGAAACACACAGCGTTTAAACCTCAAAGACGTGCTCTCAGATGTAGACCAAGTCGGAGACACGCACCGCCTTGCCAGCCCCTCTGGCAGGCCTCGCTGTGCCTCTCAGTGTGGCATGGCGTGGGCAGAGGTGCCAGCGAGATGCCAGGGCTTTGTGTGCCACGCTGCATCAACGCCAGCCGTCACACGTACACAAGCGCGCAGAAACGCTCGCGGGGACACACACACCTTCATCTATACGTGCATCCATGCAACTCCTTTACCTTTTTCTTATCTGCTTTTTTATTCCTCCGTGTGCATGTGTGGGGGTGTGTGTATATATATATGTGTGTGTGTGCATGTAGGCTGATTGGCGATGCCCTCTGTGCCATCTGCAGCAACTCACCCCCCTCCTCAACACACCCTTCCCACTCATCACTAGGGTGGGCTTAACCATCTGTGTGCCAGTGTGTTCCCACAGCGAGGAGAAGGGGGGAACTTGGGGAGGGGTCACGGTGGCGGCGGCGGTGGGGTTGGTTTGCCCACGACGGAAACACAGATAAAGATGTAAGAACAGCAGCGTGTCGTCGGAATCTAACGAGCATAAGGCGGTGTCGTCGGCTAATGCGCGGCTCGCAATGTGATCTGAGAGGAGTGCGGGAGCATATTGTGCACAGTGCACGCTGGCGGAGGGTTGTTTTCCACGAATCAGCTGCCGTGTTGAGGCGGCAGTCCAGAGGGAGTTCAGGAGAGCAGCAGTAGGATGAGTGTCAACAATTCCATAAGCGCCAACATTAAAGGAAACTAATGGTAAGGGTCGAGGGTCAGAACCACGAAAAGATGATCATATTCTGGTGGGTGTTGATAAAATAAGCATTTATCCAGTTATTAGTAGTGAGAATCTTGGAATGTTGTCCAACGATTGACTGGAAAATGGGCCAGGAGATGGACAGACCGACTACTGCAGCATCAACATGAATGCAGGTGTTGAACAGGACTGTTGTGGGAAAGAAGGACCTCAGTCAGTCGAAGTTCAGACCCTCATCTATGATCCGGTAGAACAAGCCACTGAAAGAGTTTCCTTCTTAAGGTGGCTTTAATTAATGCTTTCTGCAAGGCTTGTCCGCGAGAGTGCGTCAATTCCGTCATCCCATCATTTCCCGGAAAAGAAACAAAGCTTTAAAAAAAAATGTTCGGTACGAGGAGAGACTTTGCATCATCCATATCTTTAGAATATCCTCATTGACAGAGTTGTAATTGAAGCCGTCACTGCAGGGCTTTGGAGGAGCTTTGAGTTGCGCTCGCTCTCCATCGACGGAAGTCTTAACTTCTCCAGAAGTCCTGTGCTGTGTTCAGACACTGCGCTCGACGTGCCCCAGTGTAGAGCCACCAGCTGGGGTGGTCCTCGCGTCTGATTCGGATGCCTCCCAGGCCCCTTCCTGTCCGACTGGGTAGACGTTTGCATATCTCATCTGGCCTGGGAACACCTTAGGTTGAATCGGGAGGAAGTGGAAAATGTGTGGCCAAAAGGGATGTCTGGAATCCCCCGCCTAACTTGCCGCCATTGTGACTTGATCCGGTTGTGTTCATGCACAAAATACATGGATGCCAACCTGCTGGGTATGTACAGCATGGAGTCCCCTGAGCGAATATCAAAAACTATGTGTCCATGGTGTTTGGGGTTGGTGTGAATGCTGTTGTTGACACCAAGACTGGCTAAGATTCTACTTCTACCAAACTCTCGTTGTTCAGACGTGATTTTACCCTGTTAAAAAATTTTGGCCGCGATCGGTTAAGCAGGAGTGCAAAACAGTGGAAAAAGCTGATGAAATTACTACCCTCCTCATAAAAGACATCTCATTTTCGCCCTAAGGTATCTTCATGTGCATTCTGACATGAGAAAAAGTTAATAGAAACAGCAGAATTTAAGAAATCTGTCTTGAAGCTTGTTTAAGTTGGTTATTCCAGATGACGTAGCGTAACCGATAACCTCACCTCTGGACAGCATGTCTAATACCAGCTGACAGAAGACAATAATCACAACTTGCTGAATTGAAAACAACACCTGAAGACCTTTTCCTCTCATAGATGAAAGTTCTGTTTGTCCCTCCTTCGTCTTCAAGCTCTGTTTTAGCAGCTTGCATGGCTTCCTCTACTCTGTGCTTCTGTCAAACGTGTCGAAGCAACCCTGATCTTGGACGGCTGAAAGAAAACACGACTAATGCGCCATCTTTTCCTTTACTCTAAACAGAAGTGGCAAACATCAAGGTGCGAAAAGACTCCCCTGTTCTGCACGGCGTCGAGTTCTAATCATCAAAATCAATTCGCACCAAGAAATAAACAATATTAACGAAAGAACAATTTCAAAAAGTAGTTACCGAATGCGCCGGCGGTGGTGTTTCTCGCTCTCGGAGCTGCCGAGCAGACTGGCTGTACATTTAATCATTATGGAAATCTGATGTAAATGGCTTCTTATGAAAAAGGTGGTGAGTTGAGGTCTGGTAATGATGCTGTGTGGGTGTAGGCTGCATGCTGGTTTACGGAGGCTGCTGGGGTTGTAAGATGTTTCAAGGGAGCTCACCACAACTGGAGTGGCGGCAGGCCAGCTGGCCGGCACTCCCTCCGGTTCCTAGTTCTACTCGTCTTCCTCCCCTTCCATTCTCCGTCTTATACTTTGGCATCTTGTGTCGCTTTCATGTCTTATCTCAATCCGGCCTTTCCCCAGAAGCGCTGCGCAAAAAACGCCGCAGAGCGATGCAGCTTCCGCGGACGTCCCATCGACCTACCTGCACTAAACTGCGCATGCACTTCTGCGTCTATTGTTCTTCGTCTTTTTGATGATGACACAAAGCAAACTCTAAACCTCACACCCAGTCTGCCATGCGATAAGATTAGATTTATTTCTCCAGCTGTGGCATAGAAAACCGAAGTGGATTATTTAGTTTGAAAAAATGACAGAATTAAATTAAACTAGTAGGCGTTATTGTTAAGCAAAGGAACATTGGGGGGCTTAAATATATACGCTCAGCAGAGCCCCTCAGGCGGTGGATAGCACCATCTTCTCTCCTCTTGTTCTCAGCAATGGACTTAAAAACACACATATAAACAGCCTTCCAGGACCACAAAGCCTGTGTAGAAAATCAGAAAATCATTTCCTCTTCACTCCAGATCTCCCCTACGCTCGCTCTCCCTTCTTTTCTTCTCCGTCGTCCCCCTTCCTTCCCCCTCAGAGCAAGCACGCGGGGGGCTGCCAGGCCGCATCAATCCAGGGCTGAGCTTGTGCCTTGACGTGGAGGAAAACACAAAGTGCGGAGATTTGGTGCATAAACATGTGCTCTTTAAAACAAAAAAAAAAAAGAAAAAGAAAAAGCGGCTGCAGCGAGCACGGAGAGGGGGAACGGTGCCAAATCCCCCCATTCAGCCTCAGACCCAGGGAGGCAACATCCTGACAGCTTTGAGGTGGGGGAGAAAGTGGGGGGTTAGTGGATGTGAAGAAGAAGATGAAGAAGAAGAAGAAGGGGAAGAAGGAGAGAGAGAGAGAGAGAGACAGCATCAGCTCCTGGGGATAAAAACAAAGCTCGGGGAGTTTAAAAGTGATAATCTGCTGTGTTTTCTGATTTGAAAAACGCTTTCCTATCTCCGAGATGCAGCGAGACCAGGAATCAGCTTGTAGTCTGACCAGTCAGAAATGCGGTTCACAGGTAATAATTCATCTAATCGTCGAGATCAAAAACCCTGCACCTTTTAAAGTCGTCCCTTTCTCTCACTTCAGTGTGTTTAGATGCACCAAATTACTCTGAGTGGACTCACAGATGTCCAGATTATCGCCTTTTTTGAGCACTTTGAGGATGCTTTCATCACAGAGTTGAGGGTCATGGTTCAATTTTGAGGCACAAAAGAGGCAAATACTGATTCATACTTTAAGTTTATTTGAGGATAATCCAAGTTTATTGTCATGTGAGTCATATTTTTGTAGCTCCGGTCGTCGTTTTTGTGTTTCGTGAAGACAACGGCAAAAACCATGGCAGCAAAGTTTAAAAAAGTGAGAAACGGATGGGTGAAGACGTTGCATTTGATCAATGGATTCTGGTGACAGTGGAAAGGAAACTTGCCTTTAACAGGCTGTAAACTCCGGCAGAACCAGGGTCAGGGAGGGCAGACGTCTGACTCCACCAGTTAGGGTGAGGATAATAAGATAAGGGTGAGGAGGTTGGTGAGGCCACTACCTGCAGATCAGAAACATGTCTAGATGGCAAAACACAACATACGTGAGAGAAAAGAAGGAGAGGAGAGCTGCTCAGTGCATTATGGGAAATCCCCAAGCGGGACTAATGGAGAGTTCAGGGTCGCCGAAGTCAACCATAGCTATGACCTTTATCAAAAAGTAAAGCTTTAAGCCTAATCTTAAGGAGTAAAGAAGGTGTCTACCTCTTGAACCAAGCCGATTCCACGACAGAGGAGCCTGATACCTGGCATTATAAGGCATTACAACATTATAGGCATTACAACGGTCCAGCCTAGAAGTTACAAACACGTAAACTAGTTCTCGGCATCACTCTGAGACAGGATGTTCCTAATTTTGACAACATTACCGCCCCTCTTGCTCCCTTTGCCCCCTTTTCCTCCCATTTCCTCTCCGCTTGCCCTTTTCCATGTCCTGTTCACAAGGGTATGCTGTAGAGTAGCGTCGTGTTGTTGGGTCGGTCGAAGCAACAGATTGCTTTTGGTACACAAGAGCTAAAGTGCACTGGATCAGAATTGCATACTGGACCTTTAAACGTCTGACAAATTTAAAGACATATATGAGTTCAAAAGTACCTCTAGTTCTGTGCCAGGAAGTTGTAATTGCAAAGAATACATCAGTACACATCAACAGTGTCGCAGTGGAAGTATGTATAGTCGCGAACAAAAGTTTTCCATTCACTTGTAAAGACCAGGGGCCTCATTTATCAAGCGTGCGTACGCACAGATGTGTGCGTAATGAGTGCGTACGAGCATTTCCACGCAAAGTATGGGATTTATCAACTTGTACTTGTGCGTAGAAACATGCGCAAATTTAAGCACAACTCTGACCATGCGTACACACAAAACCTAGTGGTAGAACAGTGAAACTACAAACAGAATGCACTTAGAGAATCAAAGTGTTCAATAGCAAGCCGAAACTAAACAAGGATTTCACGCCATCGCCGGATTCCCAAACATAAATAGAGCCATAGGTTGCAGCCGCATCTCAGTCAAAGCACCATCACACAATGAATTCAGATCCATGAACATGAAAGGATTTCATTCAATTAATACAAAAATTATTTGCGATCCACATCTGTCTCTGTTAAACGTTGTTGCCTGGTGGCCTGGACGAACGCACGACTCATTCATTCTGCAGAACAACTTAGTGGGTGTTTGCCTCCAAGCAGGAGCTGTTTAGGATGGTTGGCTGACTGGTGAGTGTTACAACATTTCAGAATTATTTTCTGGGCTTCGTATGGTTTATTGTAACATCTCCATAGGAGATCGGGTAAATCCACTGAAGCAGTGGCTAATGACCCCTCCTGTCCCACCCTCTAATGTCGCTGCCATTCAAACGAGAGGATCATACAGAGATTTTACGTAAACCTGCATGTTTCAGATTCAAAGTGTGTGTGGGAAAATAATCTCATCATTCAACATTTTTAAAGTTTATTTATTTAACATTTGCGATGGGCATGCAGCAATCTGTGTCAGTGACTCCTTGATTTGCAGTAAAGTATTGGCGATGTTGGTCAGCTGATCGCTTATTTCATTTATGGATTTGGTGGTCTCGTGTTGATTCTACAGCCCTGCCTCCGTCAGCACCCTCGGAATAATGCCACATAGTGCCGTGTCCCCGATGATGCTGGCAATACGGGCGTCCATGGGTAAAGCTGGGTTGTTGCTTGTCCTCCTCCAGTTACAGATATTTTGCGTCTGTGGGCTGTGATGCGTTTTCTGGCACCGAGTTTGATATCAAACCATTTCTTTGTAATTTCTGAGAATGATCTTTCCTCTACCCAACATAATTAACAGCAGTCGTCACCTTCTCCCACTCAGCATTTTCTTTTGGTGATCACACCTGCATTTAGTGTTCCAAAAAGTATTTTTTGGTTTGTTTCAACTTCGCCTAGTAATACCTCAATCTCGGTGTCGGAGAAATTCCCCTTCTTTGCCCTCTTTGCCATGATTTCGGTGACGGGATCAAAAATCCATTCATGCATTTTAAGGGTTGTTGCTACCATATATGGTCAGTTGGAGGCGTTTCTGAATGCAAATGACCTGAACCGTGCACGAGCATGGTCGTTAGGAACAGGTGGGATTTATCATCAGAGGTTACTTACTGGTGTGCGTACGACCGGCGTCCACACGTTTGATAAATCCGGATTTTTTTGTACTTACACACATTCTAAATTTCATTTGTACGACAGAATTTAGAACTCTTTCTACGCACGCTTGATAAATGAGGCCCCAAGAGTCACCAGCTGTAGTCGAACATAATCAATCACAAGAAGTTAAGAAGCCGTGCCCCGAAGAAAATTTGATTAACGCAGCTTTTTATGTCAACAAGTCTGATATTTCAGGTTGCTGTGTGGATATTTTTGACATATTTCCCGATGACTTATAATAATAAACCTACGAAAAGAACAGACAGAAAGTTCAGAGTTACGGGGGAAACTCAAGACTGCCATGATATTCACGGAAACTTCTGAAACCTGGACGGACGAGATGATGATGCATCTTCTAGCTCAAAAAACCTCCTCCTCTAGTGGCATTTTTAAGAAAACGTGGGCTTTCGGTCGCTCTTAGTGTTCCTAATTTTGAGTTTTGCATTCATTCGATCCTAAAATCTGATCTCATGGGTTGTTGTCCCTCTTTTGCGAGTTGATTTGCATTTATTTTGCTACTGATTTGACAACAGACAAGCTCCAAAGCGGGTCCCACAATCCGTCCAACCAGCAGCGTCAACGCCTGAAGGCTTGTAAGAACTTCGTCTGCAACCTTCTGCGTTTTCGGTTCATTCGCGTCGCCTTTCCCCGAACGAGTAGGCCGACGCTTTGGCCTGTGAATGTCTGCGCGTGGGCGAGTTTAAAGACACGTGAGTACGTTCAGCCTGTTTGCCAGAGCATGAAAGCCGCGTAGCTCCATCTTTTGCAGCAAGTAACGTGGCTTTAGCCCTCTGGGTCCGTGTACGTCGCGGCCATTTGTTTTCTTATTTTGAGATTTCAAAATAAAAACGAAAAATAAACCGTTTCCTGTTTTTTCCAGCAATAATACAAAACAAAAAACGGGCCCTAATTCATTATCCATTATCCGTTATCAGATTTAATTAGATGTGTTTGTAAATGGAAATTAAAATTAAAATACACCCGTGGAAAACTTATTTCTCTACTTCCTGTTGGTTTTGGCTCCGTGACCCGTCTGACTTCTGATGAGGAAGGATCTGGTATCTAAAGCTCCAGTGTTAGCTCACTGTTAGCAGACCTTGCTGTGTGCCGTGGCCTGATGAAGACCCACTGTGGGGTCCAAACGTTGCTTGGCACACATTGTTCACTATTTCACAGTGGACTTTTCACCAGCGTGGGGTTTATTTGTCCCTTTGGAGGGACCTTGTGGTGCCGCTAGCTCCGCCGCTAGTGCTAAATCGTTAGCGTTCGGCTGCTTTTCAGGACGTTTTTGGGGAGGTTTGGAGGTTTTCTGTTACTTTAGCTTTGCCAGAAAGCAAAGTAGCGATTTAGCGCTAGCGGCGGAGCTAGTCAGACTTGTCACAGAGCCAAAACCAACAGGAAGTAGAGAAATAAATTTTCCACGGATGTATTTTAATTTTAATTTCCATTTACAAACATTTCTAATTAAATCAGATAACAGATAATGGATAATGAATTAGGGCCCGTTTTCTGTTTTTCATTTTGTATTATAACTGAAAAAAAGGAAAACGTTTTATTTTTTGTTTTTATTTTGAAATCTCAAAATAAGAAAACGATTGGCCACGACGTCCACGGACCCCTCTGAATGGCACGCACAGGAAAAAACGTTGACGAAACCAGATCGAGCTGCAGGGACACTCGTAATGATCGCTATATTGTTGTGTCCGTGTTTTTCTGCCATTCATCTGAACGCTAAAAGCCACAGCCTTGACGCCCCGAACCAACAGATTGTCCCTCTCCTCCAAGATAATTCCTTCTCTTCTCCCTGCAGATGGATTTTAGTCGGTTTGCTCTTAATTGAAGAGAAGGAAGTCTCCGTTGACTGTAGTAGCAGGACAATTGCAGCACTTTTTCTGTGCTCGCTCGTCTGTGTTTGCTCATGTGTGTGTTTCCAAAGATGTCTGGTCATTTTTTTTTTTTTTTTTTTGGTAAATCATTCACTTTTTATTTATCTTCCCAGCCTAGTGTTTCATTAACCCCGCCGTGACACAGAATCCCTTTCATTCGCTCCTCGCATTGTCTGCTCCAGCCGCTCGCTCTCTCACGGCGCCGAAGATTACTAATAAATAAGTGACACCAGAAACGGTCTATTTTCCCTCAGCCGTAATTAACTGACTTGATGTTTTCAAGGAGAGGAGCTAATTAGGAATGAGTTAAGATTCGCACAAAGAGTACAGATCGGTAATTAATTTTCCACGCCGGCCATTGTCGGCGGAGAAAACAGCTTTGTTTACAGTGCGCCGTTTTTTTTTTGTTGTTGTTTTGTTTTTGCCACAGCGGTTCCGAGGCGAGCGTTGGCTGTGGGGGCACGGCAGGGAAAGGTCTCGAACACGAACGCCGCACGGGCTTCACATGTCCAGCAACCTTGAGCAGAGAAAAGAAGTAATGAACTGTGGCGTCAGTCGAACAAGACGGAAACATGTTACTGACCGGCGATGTGACAGAACAGCAGTCTGTCTTCTGATGCTGGTGTAAAGCAACGACTCCCCGATAATCCTCTGTGCTTCTTAAACACACGTATGTAGAAGTTTTGGGACTTTACGGGGCTCAAGGTTGAATAATACTCAATGCTTAACATCAACCGCCTGAAACCCAAACCCCAAAAGACATGTTGCCTTTTAGAAATCCTCAAATTTACCGGAGAAACATTCCAACAGTCCTTAAACTACTCACCTGTCCCCTGAAGTTGGGTCATATTTAATCAAAATCCCCTTTTTCTACATGCCTCGCTTAAAAAAATCTGCAAAAATATACCATAAACACGGAACAGATTCTGTAAAAAACAAAAAATTCTGCCCTCATTGCCCCAACCGTGAAGCCTTCAGTGACTCAGCTGCGACCAGCAGTCGCATGATAAAAATTCAGGGACTTTTTTTTTTTGGCTGAACTTGATTGAACTGCAGGCTGTGTTTACACGGAGCACATAGAAGACAACCACGGACACACATTCAGCACTTAATTAGTAAGTCCCTCCAGGATTTCACAGGTATTTTTCCAGATTGTTGCTCCTAAAATGTCTGAATTCGCGGCAGCTTTTCTAAAAAATTGCGATGAAAGTTGCGATGTTTAAGTGTATTTGTTGTGATAAAATTGCGGGAGATGGTAAAAAATTGCTAAAAAGTTGCATTTCTTTCTTTGTTTTGTATAATTCATTAAAAATTTTAAAAGCTTAAAAAGTTACACACACACACGCTCACAGCTCGTCACGTCAGTTAATGAATCTAACTGACCTTCATTGTTTCAGTGCTGCCACAGATCTGGATCAACAGCTTCATCACGGTGGTTTGTCTGGTCTGTGGTCCGCTGGTTTCACCCATTCTCCTGATATGTTTACGTTAGAAAAGTGTTTGTCAGTGGATGGTTTTGGTTTGTGTTCCACCTCAATATTCCACGGGGTGAAAACAGTTTAGCTCCGCTTTGGTGAAGAACATCAGGGAATTGTTTTGCAGTAGTTTTTGTTGCATCTGTATCTTCAAACCATAAACAAGGAAGTGAATCCGGTGACGTACGTGCATTACTGGGGACTGCTGTGATTGGTGGAACTCATGGGAGGCGGGACAACATTGTGGAAAAGTCGCAGTGATTGGACGAAATTGCAAGGTCGCGCAAAATTCATGGAGATTGGTTGAATTAGCGTTAATTGTTGTGATGCAGCATCAAGAATTCCTGGTGAGACTGATTAGTAACTTAGCTATAGCAGTGGTTCTCAACTGGTCCATCCTCAGGATCCACTATGTCTCTATTAGTAACAGTCGTGACCCAAATTTTTCAAGTTTGCTGTTCCTGTTAACAAATTAAGGTTTATCTGGGTGGAGTCTCAACACATTTTGATACAATTTAGGAAAATTTTGGCTTATATTTTTGCTGATTTTGTTATATTTGGACACTTTTGCCAAGTTTTGGGCATATTTTCTGAGTCTGAGCACATTTTCATATATTTTTGGGACGTTTTAGCATAAATTTCTCCAATAAACTGGCAGAACCAAATCTAGAGGTTAATAGTGGGCAACTACTGGTGTCACCACCACTAAATATCCTGCTATTGAGAGCAAACTGTGTCATAAGAAGCACGTCCTTTAAAATAAAAGACTTTATACCACTACTTTTTTAGGGGGGGGCATGCTTCTGTGACCCTCTGAAAATGGCTTCGTGACCCACTTTCGGGTCCCAACCCACCAGTTGAGAACCACTGATCCATAGCATGTAGAGTCACCACTTCTTTTCCAGATGTGGCAGCAGCTGGAAGAACGTCGTGCATGTTGTTTCCGAGTTTTTGGAACTTTCGATGAACAAATAATCAAAGAAAATTCAACTTTTCTTCTTTTTAAAAATATAATTAATTCCATATAACTGTGTCTTACTGTCATACAAAACACATTTCACTTCTAGCCATGCTTATGCCGTTTCCATAGAGGTGCAGGCCTTCATACTGCAGTGAAAAATGAGCCCACGTTGAGAAAAATGTGATGGGAACATAAAGAAAAAGCCAGAAAGTGCATGTGGTTCAGAGGGTTAAGAGAAAGGCGTCTCAAACTGTGAGCTCATACAATCTCAGCATTATCAGATGTAGCTTTTTTACCCATTTTGGTGAGCTGACATCGAGTTTTATTTCCCTTTTACGGATCTTTAAAGTGTATAAGTGCATTTATCGACGGGTGTTGGTGCTCTTAATCGAAATATTTAGCAGAGAGATCAACACTTTGCGGTGCAGCTACATCCTCGTACACGCGTCTTATGTCCTATTTAGACTAACTACAAACGTGTGAGGTTAATTAGAACCAGTTTCCACTGGTGCGTCCGTGTTTATGATGGGAGTTGTGGAGAAACTGTGCATGAAACCCAAATATCTGAGAGCTCGGTAAGGATTAGCGCCTTAGTCGTACCCGGGTCTTGAGAAACGGTGAATCCGGTGAACCCCCCCCGTTACCGACACCGCCGTACTTTGGTGGTCGAAAGCGTCGGAGGCAGCAATTTGTTTGTCTCCTGCTCTCCGCCTGTCTACCTGGAGCCATTTATCTGCTCAGGTCTTTTTCTCGGGGATTGATGGGTTTTCCGGGGCGGTAAAAAAAAAAAAACCCCAACACGCGGAGATAAAGAGAACGAGTCGCCCGCGAGTGTAAATGAACACGCACACGTCTGCGTCCGTGTCACCGCATGTCAGTTCAAGTACCGCAAGAGGAGCGAAGGTGTGTGTGTTGGAGTGTGTGTGGACGGCCCGAGCCCCTGCCTGTATTAAGAGGGCCCTGGCAGCAAGAGATAGCGGCTCTATCTTAATGGCTTCTGCCGCCTGCCACTCAGCCTTCAGACGGACTCCTCTGCCTGCACGTGTCTTCCCACGATAAAGCCACTTCACAGGGGCTCGCGTCCTCTCCACGCCGGCCTCTCCTCTCCCTGGAAAGTAGAGGGGAGAGAGAGAGGGGAGACGAAGAAGAAGAAGGAGAAGAAGAAGAAAAGATGCCAGAGGTATTGATATACGAGCTCAAACTGAGGCTGGGAGGGAGGCAGGTGGAGGGAGGAGGCGGCGTTCTCACACCACAGGCCTTCATGCTGAACCCCGAACGGTTGATCGTGTCGGATACGTTTGAAAGGCCGTCCCAGGATGTAACCTAGAACACGATATCTGACAATGTCAATAGTGCGGAGTAACAGCGAGAACTATTTTTGGACGTGTCATTTTCTTTTCCGATCGCGGACACAAGTCGAGCTTCCATTGTTGCGTCTCGGTGTCATTAATGCATTAATGCTGGCTCGGCTCGGCTACCGTGGGCGCCAAAGTTAGAGCTGTCTGGTGGAAGACATAAGCTTTGTTCCTCCGGCGGCTCGTCCCCGAAGGAGGACTGTTGGAACACCAGTAGCGGCGAGCTCAAACGTTCCTCCGCGGAGTCAGCCCGAGCTGGTACACGCGTGAGAACCGGCAGCACTTCAAAACGAGGAAAAACTGGCAGTAGGTCAGTTTGAAAGGGCGGGAATTTGAAAAGCGCTGCAGCGAGTATGTCAGACATTGCAAAAACAGGCTTCATTTAATGCCTAAATGCAATTCTAAACACCTCAACAGCACCAGGCAGGTCAGACGGTCCTACTAATAAGCCTTCCCTGTTGAGTGATGCTGCAAAACGCTATTGTTTTTTTTTGCATATCTGTCAGGATTGAAGTCAGCAGTTCATTCCTGACCTTTGAAACAGCAGCTGAGGGAACTTCAAGTGTTCCCAGTTGGAATAATGATATTGTTCTGAGGCGGTTTCAGCAGCCAACCCAGGACGTCGACTTGTGTTGAAGCAGCAAAGACGTGGCAGACAACTGGGGTTGATGGACGGGTCAGAAAAACATCGGAGGACAGCATTCGTTTCCCTTTACCATGTGGTTAATATTGAAGCACTGATAGCAAACTTCCCCATACATTTTCAATTAAATCTCTATCATTCCCTAAACATACTCAATTTGTGCGTTTTTGTACCTAAAACTTACTTTTACCGCATCGTTTTTCTCCAACCACAATTACTAAAGGCACAAATTAATGGTGATGTTTTGCTACTAAGGGAGTTCTTAATGCCTAAACTAACAACATATTTAGTTGGTTAAAGTCTCCGATTGTTGAAAAACCCCTAAAAACTCATCAACGTGTATCAAATTGACATATTTAGACATTTTCTCCATGATATTTTTGCCTTAATGCAATATTCTACACGTTATTTCACAGTTTTTGACCAAAGTACAAACTCCAAGCTTCCTTTTCATTTTCTGGGTTGACTAAAAGGGAACAATGAAGTCATGAAATAAACTGCAAAGACATGTTGATTAGAAACGTGTTCTCAACATGTAACCCGGCGGAAAAAAACCCTCAGAATGTCATTGAGAATGCAGCTCCAGCACACCAGCTCACCCAAAACCCTGTAAAGCCTTTTTACACTACACAGGTTGTAATATTGGAGTAATTCCTTGAGATATTTTCAAACCAGAACCTGATTTATATGATACAGAAAGCCTCACTGTGCATGTTGACAGGATTGTTTTCCCAGCTTTGTTATGTAAGAAACCCCTGGTGTCGGTATCAGTGATTTTGAGACTTCCTCTGCGGTTTCTAGGCGGAAACACTCCACCGTGATGTTGTCTGCTGATTCCCCTCACAATATGTCTTCTAGCATAACATTATGACCACCTGCCTAATACTGTGTTGGTCCCCCTTAATGCTCTGAACCACTGGACCAGAGGACCTCTCAGGGGGTCCTATGGGGTCTGGAACCACTGGATCCTTTGGGTGCTCTGACTTGTCCAGTGGGGCCTCTGTCAATCCAACTGGTTCCACTGCATCCTGTTGATGCTTGATCAGAATGGACTGTAGGAAGTCTGGAGGTCACATCAACATGTTGGACCATTGTCATGTTCCTCCACATGTTCCTGATTGGTTGATGTTGTTTCCATGTGGTGGGGTGCATTTTCATCCAGTGACATTTGGGATTTCCATTGTGTTTGTTGTGGGACGATGTTTTTTGGGTGTTTGAGTCTGATCAAGGTTTTCCATCAGAACACCACATAGTACCAATATGATCCATGTTATTCACCTCACCTGTCATTGGCCTTGACGTTGGGGCTGATCAGTGCATATAAAACATCATTTGGACATGTTAGCAAAGCAAAAACCTGTTCTGTATCGGAGGGAGTCTTTCATTTCGGGGTCTTCTTGGCCGTTCTTGGGTCTAGAACGAACTGTCGAACTCTACTAAGAAGTCCTAGAGGTGTTCTGGCAACGGAACAAGCTACATCTGCTGATGAAATGTGCGATAAATTCCCAGAACAAATGTTTTGCCAGCTGCTGCATTCGCGATCAGAGCAGACACTTTGGTTAAACGAGGGGAATGATTGGTGCACCAACGTCCATCAGTGGGGTCTTCGTAGCATTAATGTCTGCTCACTTCTCTCGACGTTTGTCCGACGAACCCGCCGGACTTCAATCGTCAGGATCAATCCCTCATTCATAACTGAACTGTTGACTGTTTCTGTCTCGGGCCGTGATTGAAAATCTCAAAAAACATTGCCAAATTTTGCGCCACTCTGCCGCCGAGAACTTTGATTCCCGGCGACGCGGCACAGCAATATTCAACAAAAACCCCTTCTGCGTGCTCATTTCCCTCCGATTTAAATGCAAACTATGTCATTTTTGAGATGCGATCCTGCTCCTCCACGAGAAACCCTCTTAGGTCGATAACTGCTGATTTGCCACATTGTGTCTGATGTGTGTATCCCCTTTGCATTTGCATAATATGGTGTGTGTGTGTGTGTGTGATTCTTCAGGCTTTGGGATTGTTTACTGCCGGTCTCTCCCTGCCCTTGCTCATGCTCGGCCCCTAATGCACTACAGCTGTTAGGGTCCCGACACAGGGGCCTCCCATCAACGGCTTCATTGTAATGGACTTTGTGTGTGTTTGCGAATAACGGTGAATACTTGCTGTTCCTCCCGGGTATTTTTTTCTTCTCCCTGTCTCAGTGCGATACTATGTTGTATATCCTGCCTCTTCTTCTTTGTCTCTCTGATTATAAACTCTTAAGGCTCCTTTTGGGTCGGTGCAGCTCGTCTCCTCTCTCACAATACCTTCCAGTGGCCTTGCTCAGTCCTTCAGCATCACGTTAATTGCAGATGATGCCTCGCACCTGGAAGGCAGGTCTTGCAGGAGGAACTCCGCGCCGCGCTTGTTTATGTTCCCTCCCTGCATCCTGTCTTACATGCATGTGGACCTTCTTTCGTTGCAGCACGACTTCCTGAGAAACCCTGACCTCCGGCTGATTGATACGAGCTCCAGGAGAAACTTGTTCCATGCGCAGCGCTTAGGTAGGTGGATTGTTGTGCATGTGCATTATCCTCTGCATCGTCTGTTACCGACTATAGAATCCATTATCAGGCCGGAACTAATCACGGCTAAGTTCATGGCAAGTAAACTCTCAGAGGCGCTATTATCTCTGTCCATTGTGTCAATAGTAATGCCATAAACATCTATTCAAATATGACAAATGCGAGCCCCGTCCCCATTTTTCCAGCTGTCTTTAGCGGGGAGGGGAGCGGGGGTAGGGGGTGCGCCCAGGTCAGCGCTGCTCCGTTATGTTGACCGATCGCTGCCGACTCGGCTGCATAATGGACAAATTAAGTTTCTGTAGTGCACAAATGAGGTTATCGTTGCTTTTGCAGCTGTTTACAGGGTCAAGGAGAGACGCCGCTTTCAATCGGGGCTCAATTTAGTCGGGAATGCGAACGGATTCAGCCTTCCCAGTGTGTTCTATCCATCTGATTCAATTACGTAAGTCGAAAACTAATGCCGCTGATTGCCGCTGATGTTGACGTCTTCATGCTGCTGTCATACAGAGAGCAGGAGGAGGGTTCAGAAGAGCTGTTTCTCGTGGTATTCTGAGCTTCTTTCTAAAACTAATCAGAAGCTTACAGCACAATGTGATGCCCAGTGAACTAATATTTACTGTTTCAAATAGTTTTAACACCTTGTGTAGCTATGAGTTTGGAAAAAAATGCATCTTTTTTCTTTATTTTCATTTTTTTTTCATGCTCCCGTCACATTTTTGTTCACTGTGGGTTCATTTTTCACTGCAATACAAAGTCCTGCACCTAAATGGTAGCAGGACAACCATGAATAGAAGGAGAGAGAGCTATAAGAGAGTTATAATGTCATAAATCATTAAAAAAATGCACAAAATAAAAGTTGAATTACTTCAAAAAACTCATAATACACATGTACAACATTTTTCCGAGTGCTGACAACTATTGGAAAAAAGGAACTGGTGGCTCTCCATACTGTAGATATTTTACTGTTTGCATTTTTACATTTGTTTCCATCTGTTTTGTGTGAACACTGCCTGCAGTTCAGCCCGGCTCAGCTGAAAAGTCCCAGAATTTTTGTCACCACATTGTTGGTCACAGCTGAATCAGTAATAGAGTCATGGTCGCACAGAAGAGTGTAGAAAAGTCTTTTAAAGAATTTGGTTGGAGCAGATGCTTTATTTTTGGTGATATTTTAAAAAATTGAATATGTAGAATTTACACCGACCAGACGTAACATTATGACCACCTGCCTAATATCATGTTGGTCCCCCTTAATGCTCTGAACCATTGGACCAGAGGACCTCTCAGGGGGTCCTATGGGGTCTGGAACCACTGGATCCTTTGGGTGCTCTGTCTTGTCCAGTGGGGCCTCTGTCAATCCAACTGGTTCCACTGCATCCTGTTGATGCTTGATCAGAATGGGCTGTAGGAAGTCTGGAGGTCACATCAACATGTTGGACCATTGTCATGTTCCTTCACATGTTCCTGATTGGTTGATGTTGTTTCCATGTGGTGGGGTGCATTTTCCTCCAGTGACATTTGGGATTTCCATCAGCATGAGGGAGTGTGTTTGTTGTGGGACCATGTTTATTTGGGTGTCTAAGTCTGATCAAGGTTTTCCATCAGATCACCACATGTTACGGCCCAGGCCTCTTTTTGTTATAATAAATTGTTGATTCTTGATTTGGAGACAAAGTTTGCTCTTTTTGTACTCTTTTATGTTGCGTCCCTGACCCCCTAGACTAGGGCGTAACACCACATAGTACCAATAAGATTAATGTTACTCACTTCACCAGTCAGTGGTTTTAATGTTGGGGCTGATCAGTGTAGATCAGTGGTTCTCAGCTGGTCCAGCCTCAGGATCCACTATGTCTCTATTAATAAGAGTCGCGACCCAACTTTTTGAAGTTTGCTGTTCCTGTTAACAAATTAAGGTGTATTTGGGTGTAGTCTCAACGCGTTTTGATGAAGCTTGGGAAAATTCTGGCTTATTTTTTGCTCAGTTTGATGTATTTGGACACTTGCCAAGTTTGGGGCATATTTTGTCCTATTTTGACAGATTCTGAGCACATTTTGGTTAATTTTTGACTCATTTTAGCATAAATTTCTCCAATAAGCTGGCAGAGACAGATCTAGAGGTTTAATAGTGGGCAACTACTGGTGTCACCACCACTAAATATCCTGCTACTGAAACCAAACTATGTCATAAGAAACACGTCCTTTAAAACAAAAGACTTTATACCACTAATCTTTTGGGGGTTCATGCTTCTTGCCGCCCACTTTTGGGTCCCGACGCACCAGTTGAGAACCACTGGTGTAGGTAGTATAGTGACTGTAAGTTGAAAATACCATTCGTGGCTTTGATAGATGGTAAAACGGCTCTTCAGACTAATTTTTTTATTATTATTTTGCGGCAGCTGGTTCAGATAACAATCTTCCACAGCAACTTCCTTCGCTTCGCGTCAGACCATCTGCCGCAGCGTTCGACCTTTGAAATTTAACAGATTCTTACATGTTGTTCTCCTCTTTTGTCGTTCCTCCCAACTATTTTGAAAGTGAAAGTTCTTCCTCGGCCTTGGATTCAGTGAGACGACTGAAACTGACCCGTTTGGTGAGGCTTGGTATTTCATGAAAAAAAAAAAATCCCAAGGTTAAAAATGAACTTTCAGTGTCAACTTTTTAAAAAAACGCGTGCGGAAGAAAATGTCCTCAAAGTGCTGAGAAAAAAAAAAGAATTCGAACGGACGTCTGTGACAACCGGGTACACGTCCACAATCGAAATCTCCCAGAGAGCTTACATAATGGTCTTTGTGGAGGAAACTGTTTTGTCAGCTGCTCTTTCAGAGGTCTAGAATGAGATTACAGCACCGACATCTAAAGGCGCCTCTGATTTCACCAGTACAGTCCCTGTAAAGACGGATTCTTTCAACTTTCCTTCGACGATTTTCAATATTGAATCACGGTCAATTTAATTTGGCTTATTTGACAAGAATTTACAACAAAAGACCCGCATGAAAGTGAAAACAGACTTCTGCGAGGCGATGCCAATTAATTATGGATGTTAAATGTAGAATGTTTGCGCCTCCTTTAAAGTGACTCATCTGATTCAATTCAGATGCGGCCAGTTGGTGATAGAAATCGAAGAGTTAAAGAAATGGAGATGGTCTGAGTGCAGTGATTGTATTATAAAGACATCTGTACCTGGAAACTACACCATGAAGACCAAAGAACACTCAAAGGAGATGAGCACAATAAAATCCCTGACGATCCCTCAGATAATGCACGGCTGCAAAGTAACAGCTCTTATTTATTCAGCGTATGAGCTGCAAACACTGTTTCAATGGGTTGTGTTTACACAGTAGTTACAATAATTGAGACAACTTAATCGTGTGTGTGCTCCAAAAGAAAATATTTGTGTTGATTGAATTAAAGCGAAATTGAAGTTGTTGAATTGACTCGATAACTTCATTTTTCCGACTTCAGGATTTCCCCCTTTTTCTTAAATTTAAAAACTACTGTCAGCTATTAAGTAATTAGTTAATAATAAAAAATTTAAAAAAAAACGACTGGCTGTAGAGAAAAGACTGATCTGACTGAGGACGGCTCAGTGGTTTATTTATTTATTTATTTATTATTTCATTAGAAGACGCCGTAACTCAAGCGGCTGATGCAAAAACAAAATTATAAAAGAAATTAACTCAGTTTTCAGAGGGTCGATGCGTCTCATGTCTGCATATTTGCAAATTCTCCTTTGAGCCCAAAACATTTATTTTTAAAGTGAAGTTAAATCTATCATTAAGAAATTGAGGAAATATTCGTATTCGAACAAAACTGAATTACCAGTGGCCACCAAGACACCTGTGACTCCCTCTGAAGGAGTTACAAGCTGGCGTTCACCACCAAGCTGATCATCTTTTGCTATCTCCTTTTGACTCTAAACATTTATTTTTTAGAGCGCAGTTAAAACCATCATTAAGACATGGAAGAAATACTCGTTTTCAAGCAAAACTGAATGCCCAGTGGACACTAAGACACCTATGACTCCCTCTGAAGGAGTTACAAGCTGGCATTCACCACCACCATGCTGCATGATGAAGGTGATTTGAAAAGGATAAAACTTCCGAGGCAACACTTTTTTTGGGAACTGTATTCGTACGAATGTTGTATAAAAGCTGCGCGGTGCATGCATGTTGTGTGACTGTGCAGTAGGTGTCTGCTTGTCTACAGTCGGTACAGTGATGGGGTTTTCTTTCTCTGTTTTTCCCTCTGTGTGTGAGTTGGTCCATGTTTCGCGTACAGATCAAACTTCGGCTACGTTCAGACTGCAAGGCTCAATTTGGATATTTTTGTGAATTTTTTTTGCGAGTTCGTCCACATTTCCAATTAAATGCGGCTTGCGTGTGATCCTCCCGTGTGCAAAGCCGCTATCCTGAACGCTGGGCCCGTCTCCCAAAATGCGGTCCAGCTCTTGGTAAAGTGGACCGGCAACACGTCCACGGCTGCTTCGTTCGTTTGAGTCTTTACCCTCCTTATATTTGGCTCAGAGGCTCTTTACTTTTCTTTAGCATTGGATCCAGGACCATTTATTCCCACTGCTCGGCCATTTCTTTGGAAGTGTTTTCAAAAACCGCCCGGTTCCGATAAGACCCCTGGAGTTTGTCCTGACTAGAGCTGACCCCCTAAATATTAATGAACTCCAAAACCTCCAATGACTGGACTCCACATTATCATCCACCATGGTTGTTGTTGTTGTTCCTACTTGAACACAGAATAGAGACGTCTGTCATGTATCAGTGACGTTTAGGTCGGATAAATGCGACCTGGACGTTCAGACAGAAGTCATGGCTAAAGATCGGATACGTATCGGATTCAGGACCACATATCCAAGTGTCCTGGGTCGCACTTGAAAAAATCGGATCTGTGTTGTTCAGACTGTCATGGAAAGATCAGATACAGGTTGCATAGGGGGGAAAACAATCTGAAGTCTGAACGTAGCCTTAGTTTTCATGCTTGTAGTCCAGTATTTTGCTGTCAGGCAACTTGGCACTGGAATAACCTTCCGGTTGCTGTTAGACAAGCCCTGACTATGACGATGGCCACTAAGACACCTATGACTCCCTCTGCTGGAGTTACAAGCTAGCGTTCACCACCACGCTGCATTTTAAAAGGATAAAACTTCCATGCAACGCTTTTTTAGGAGCTGTGTTCGTACGAATGCTGTATTAATGCTGCACGGTGCATGCATGTTGTACAGCTGTGCAGTAGGTCTCTGCTTGTAGATACAGTGACAGACTTTGCCTTTATGCGAGTTGGTTTACGTTTAGCTTGTAGATCAAACTTAATTTTCATGCATGTAGTTGAGTATTGTGTTATCATGCAGCTCAGACCTGGAATAAGCTTCCAGTTGCTTTTAGACAAGCCCTGACTCTGACGATTTCCAAGTGTAAGCTGAAAACTTGTTTACACTGCATACTCTACCCAGTAATGACCGTCAAGTGCCCAGTGGCCACCAAAACAGCTATGACTCCCTCTGAAGGAGTTACAAGCTGGCGTTCACCACCAAGCTGATCATCTTTTGGTATTTCCTTTTGACCCGAAACATTTATTTTTTAAAGCGCAGTTAAAACCATCATTAAGAAATGGAAGATATATGCGTATTTAAGCAAAACTGAATGCCCAGTGGACACTAAGACACCTATGACTCCCTCTGAAGGAGTTACAAGCTGGTATTCGAAAGCATGCTGCACGGTTGGGGTGATTTAATGCTTCGTTTCATGTGCAAGTGTCAGCGTTTAATATGTGTGTGTGTTAAAATAGTTGTAGAGAAGGCCGTCCTCAAAAACCAGCAGCCACCAAGACACCTATGACTCCCTACAAGCTAGCGTTCACCCCCACGCTGCACTTTAAAAGAGGAAAAACTTCCAAGGCAACACTTTTTTAGGAGCTGTGTTCGTACGAATGCTGCGTTAATGCTGCTCGGTGCATGCATGTGCAGTAGGTGTCTGCTTGTCTACAGTAGGTACAGTGACGGGGTTTGCTTTCTCCCTTTCCTCCCTCCATGTGTGAGTGTCGGCGTCTGAGTGTGTGTGTGTTAAAGTATCACAGAAGTGGCAGTCTGTCAGCTCTGCTTTGCTCGGCGCTCCCCAGAACAATAGCTGGATTGGCCGTATGTGTGACACGTAGACCACACACCCTTAATAGTGACTGACAGCACTAAGGGCTGAAAGCAGCATGCACTGCTGACACACACACATGCACGCTTACAGTGCGCACACCTGAGGACACAATGGGTGTGGTTGATCGGTTGAACGTTTCGCCGCCGCCGAGTCGCGTGCGTGTGTGTGTGCGTGCGTTCATTCATGCATGTGAGCTTCGGCATATGTTCCGTTTGAAAGTGTTCAGCTGTCTTCTCGCAACAAAACCGGCCTGTGTCGCGGAATCAAACGTCTGCATCTCACTGCATCAAAACAAAAGAATAAAGAAAGGAAATTAAAGCCAGTTAAAGCTTTTATTCCGTCTCATTCGTTATAATAGGAAGGGAAAAAACTGACTCCGATTGGCTGGAGGACGGGCATTATTCTCCGACACCTACAATGCTCATCCTTGACATTGTTCTGCTTTGATAAAAGGCATAGAAATATCACATTAACGCTCTTTGTGTTGGAAAAAAAAAAGTCTGCAAGTCTCGGCATGACAATGTTTAAACAGAAAGATGGTATAAATGTGTTAGTCAAGTACGCCGGCGTTGCTGCTTTTCACTTGTTGGAGCGATAAAGTAGTGTTTGTCCCAAGATTGAGGACATGAAATTGGGTTTATCAGATTAGATATCTGGCAAACGGCCGTGGGGTAAGTGGGTTTTCCCTGCATGCGCATCATTGTTAAATTGTTATGACAGAAAATAGCAAAGCCATGCAGTGACCTCTCATTAACAATGTTATTGATGCATTAGAAATGTCTTTTAGGAGAAACCATACAGCTGCAACAGCCACGGTTTGATTCCCAGACAAGTGTTGCATGTCATACTTCCTGCCTTCAACATATTTATTGTGTGACGTCCACTTTATGCGCGGCTTCACCTTTTGGACAACGTCTCTTTGAGCTGCTCCTTAAAGAATGTCGACTCTCACATACCTCATAATAATCTCGTTTCAAGGTTTGCGTCACGTCCACTGTTCTGTTGCTTTATTCTGCTAGCATAGCCAATCATGTGAAAAGCACGATGTGTATCGAAGCTGAGCACAAAAACAGCTTCACTTTCCCCGACGTGGTGGAACCAAAGGGACAGTGAAAGAGGCTCGAACAACACAACTTAACCAATTAAGCACGGATAAGTCCGAGGCATTAGCACAGATGAAACGCATGTATGCGGCCAGTGGTAGGGTGTTCCTGCCGAGCTGAGTTGCAGATCTTGATAAATTTTGGTAGAGAATGCACACAGAAGCTAAGGTTGATCCCAGATCGACTTATTTCTGTAAAATTCTTGCTTTATCTTCCATTAAGTAGACACAACTCTGCTGGAATGCACCGGGCTCCGCGGAAAACAATAAATCCTGTTGCTCCTCGGGAACAACCGTGAAGAAGTTCGTGACTCGGCTGCGGGGAACAATCACATGACGAAAATTCAGGGACTTTTCGAAGCTGCATGAGGAGATGGATGACTAGTATAAGCACAAATCTAAACAGTAAAACACCTGTAGTGTGCAGAGAACACCTGTGGGCACATGCTGTTAGGACTCAGTAATCGAGAAACTTCAACTTAAGTTAATATTTATGGCTTTATAACTGTGCTACAGTGCAGGAGAGACATTCCAGAGGTCTTTATCCTTGTCGTCGTGGCTGTGCCGTTCCCATAGAGGTGCGGGATTTAATGTTGCGGTGAAAAACGTGAGCTAAAACAACCTGAAACCGCAAAATCAGGCGCGTCAAAGAACAGAAGAGAAATGCTTCATCAATCAAGAGGGGGAATTCGGTTGCTGCGGGAGAAAAAGAGTGAAGTTATCACCGCCATATGCACAGATAAATAACATGCAGGAAGTAGAAAATAAACAATAAGAAAAACATAAAATGCAAAAATGTCCCATGTGAAATAAGAAAGTACTGCTTCTCCGTCTCATGTATTACATATAAGTTGAATGGGTTTGATTTTAAAGCAGTCTTTTAATATGAATGAGAGGTTCTGTTTGGACATTTAGTATATTTAGTAGAAGACTGTGTACAGTTCAGCACAGTTCACTCCGTATCGATTAATTCCCTCCGTGTTGCATAATAAAGGAGCACGGCCTGGTCTGTGTGATCTGTTGCCTCTGAGAGATGGACGGACGGACTCGAGGAAGGGGGCAGCACTGCTGTGCATTCACACCGAGGGAGCGATGAGCCCTCCGGTCAGATAGTCCCTCCCTCTTCGCTCAGACGCACCAGCCAGTCAGAGCGAGGAGCCTCTGCTGCCGCTGCCGCTGCTGCTGGCCCTTTAAGAGCTGAGCCTAGATCTCACAGCTTACAGCGAGGGAGGGAGAAAGAGGAGGGACGGAGGCAAAAGAGAAAGAGAGAGAGAGGGAGAGGGTGTGAGGCTGAAAGTGTGTGAGCGGAGAGAGAGAGAGAGGAACACACAGAGGAAAGAGAGAGAGAGAGAGAGAGAGAATCAGCGGCAGTGTGTGTGAGAGGTTGAAGGATCACTTCTATCCCGGCTTGTGTTTTTGGGGGAGACTAAAAAACCTCGTCCGTCTGAGCATTGTGGGACTGTTTTATGTTGTTGTTGTCGAGAGAGACGGACCCTTACTCCAGCATGCTCACTGAGCCTGAGCTACCTCAGGAGTGTAACAGGTACGTGACGCTTTCTGCCTCCCATGCATTCGCGCAGATGACAGGACGGGAGTGGGACGGGGAGGTGGAAGGAGGACATAGAGCGCGTTCAGCAAACTGTCCGGAGAGTTGATGATTGACTTCTATACTTTCTTTCTATTTGTGTGTGTGTGTGAGCGGTGCTGGTGGAGACATGCAAGGCAAATCATGTGAGAGAGAGGGACACACACAGACACACACACACACTCAGAAATGACTGTTCAATACCTCCACAGATAAAGAAGCCGTGGGTTTGATGTTAAGAGTCGGGGGGGGGAAAGAAGCCAGACGTGCGATCGTGTCATCTCAGCTGCTCGCCACAACTTTATTTACTTCTGCTTCCCCTGTCGGCTTCTCTCAAACGTCTCCCGCCTCATGCATGTTTAAAAAAAAAAAAAAGGTGTCACCAACAAGTCGCAGAAAATATGTATTAATGTTTGAAATGTGTTTATCTGCTTCAAACCCCTCGGTGATCCCGTTGTCAATCTGCGCGCCGTTGTTTTTATTCCTTCCCCTTCCTCGCCTTGTGCTAATCTCGCCGAGCTCCCGTGCTGTTTGTGCAGGCCTGCTTCATTTAGAAGGTGTGAACCCTCTAACCTTAACCTCCCTCCTCCTGTCAAACACACGAGAAGAAGAAGAAGAAGAAGAAGTGGCTTTTTGCCTGCGGGAATAATGCTTGTTTGATGCTAATGCCGTAAGAGGCAGATTATGTTATAATACCCAAACGTTTTAACGCGAACACGCATGCGACGCGAAAACACGGGCACGCACGCTCCTCCGGTTCTCTGCCGCCGCGTTGAAGTCTGTTATTTTTTTTTCCCCCTCTCGCCCGATGAAACTAATCTTTTGTTCCGAGATAAACTGGGGTCGGCAGGGTGGTGGTGGTGGAGGTGGCGGCGGTGTCGGGGATTTCAGGGGCCCCTTTTCGAATTAAGAACACATTTAGAGGAAAAAAGAAATGTGTTTTTAATAAACCGTTCAATCCGGCGAAGTGGTTAAGTCGAGGGGGAGAGGAGGGAAAAAAAAAAAAAAAAGATAACAACAGCTAGGAGGAATTAAAAATTTAAAGGATTACACCGAAAAGCAGAATGTATGGAGATAAATGCAGGGATTACAATGACTTAGGAGGAGAGCGCTTAAAACTCTTGCTTTCCAGTAATGCACTCCATCACTGTGGGCTCCGGCCGTGGAGTGTGTGTGTGTGTGTGTGTGTGTGTGTGTGTGTGTGTGGAGGTGTCTTCCCATTCAGCAGTGTGTGTGTTTTCCAGTGTGTGCTGGTCTCTCGGAGTCGAGCGTTTGCGATGCCCTCGGTTCCTGCGACTCCGTGAGTTGTCCCGCTCGCCTCCTTCCTCCCTCCCTCCCTCCCTCTCTTCCTTCTTCGCCCCACGCCGCCTCTTCGTCGTCTTCATCACTTTTCCTTTTCGCCTCTGCTCAAAAAGAAAAACTTTTCTCGGGGGTTTAATCCGCAGCCAAGCAGTGAAATTCATAGGTGAGAGAGCGTCGCTGTAATTTCAATGTTTGTCGCCTGCTTTAAAAAACTTTGCGTTTTTATTCAGATTCATCGATTTTAGCTTCTTCTTCTCCTCGTCGTCGTCTTCGCTTGCGATTTGTGTTATTATATCATCTCAAACCGGCAGCCTGGATCAGCCTCCGAAATTTTTTGTGTTTTTTTTTCTTCCCCAGCCGAAAAAATACTGGAAAACAGACTGCCTCTCCGCTCAGCTCGGCCTCGTCTGTTTGCACAAACAGAACAGAAATATACACATAGAAAAAGAGAAAAGACGGCGGAAGCCAAAGCAACCAAGAGAAGAAAAAACACGGCGAGGGAAATATGGGGAAGGAGTTGAGATAAATAGACGTTTTGAAGAAGCTGCTTTTGGTGGATGAGAGTGTGGTCAAACTGACACATTCCTTCGCCGGCAGTATAGAAGGGTTTTTAGTTGAGAGAGGGGCTTGCAGAAAAGTGCCAGGGATGGAGGGGTGAGGACGGGGGGGAGGAAAGAGGGGTCGATCCCTGTCGATGTGGTGTTAAAGGCAGTGGTGGATTTTCACACCCCTCCATTTGTCCTCCCCCCCTCCCTCCCCCTTTCAGTTTATAGGGGTGTTTGTGTGGTGGTGGTGGTGGAGGAGGAGGGTGAGGAAGAGGGGGGAGACAGTCAACAGTGGACGTGTCAACACTTTGAGCGGTTCAGCTGCGGGGTTTCACCGATCTGCAATTTTAACCCGCGTGATCGACGCGTTCAGACTGTTTCCTGATCGCTTTGAGATGTAAATTACGAAATGTGACGCGCCGCTTAAATTAAATTAAACATTAAAAATACCCTCAACACGAGCTGTTTATTAGAATATTTATCGGCTTTTAATTACGGGGAATTTTTTTTTTCTTTTTAGAGGCAAAAATGAAAAAATTCTCGCGCCCTCCCGACGACAACTTGTTTCAAATTTAAGCGAGCAGTGCCGCTTCCAGTGTGAGTGTCGCCATACTTCATTTAAAAGGGTGAGATTAAAGTGGTGTGTGTGTGTGTGTGTGTGTGTGTGTGTGTGTGTGTGTGTGTGTGTTTGACGAAACACTGAATGTGTGTGTCTGAAGCAGAGAGAGAGAGAGAGAGAGTGGAGTAATTGAGTAGAGTGTCCGTGCTCTGCAAACTAATGCGCCATTCTTGCCCCTCTCTTCCCCTGTGGCCCTGTCCCGGCCTCCCTCTCCCTCTCTCTCTCTCTCTCTCCCCCGTCTCCCCCTCCACCACCACCACCACCACCACCTTGGACTGGAGGCCATTGTCTGGGCCATATTGTCTGTCCCCAGAGAGCCTTGATAACCGTGTCTCCATCCACGGACTAGAGAGAGAGAGAGGGGAGGGAGGGGAGGCAAGAAGAAAAAAAAAAAAGAAAAGACAGAAAAATACCAGAGGAGAAAGCCCCCCCTCCCTCACCCCCTCCTCCCCCACTTCCTCCCCTTTTCTCAGCAGCCCACCCCTCCGACTCTCCCTCTCTCTCCCTCGACCTCCCACCCCGGCGCGATCAGCTGACCCTCCGCCGATAGCCAATGGAAGGGAAGGAGTAGGGGAAATACGAGGCTGGATTTGTTGTTGTTGTTGTTGTTGTTGTTTATGGATGCAAAGGAAGGGGAGGGGGGAGAAAGTGTCGCCCCTCCAGGAGAGCCAGAGCTCGGTCATGTGACGGGAGGTCACAAGGTAGAGGTGAAAGGTCGCGGCGAGGCATTTCAAACTCCGGCATGTGCCGTGCGTCCCTCCTTCCATCCATCATCCCGGGGCTTGCTCGTCCGATCTCAGCCTCCTTCCACTCCTGGAAACGCACCACATCTTTTCCAGGATGGCAGACAGTGTCAGCCCCCCCCCCTTTCCCGGAGAGAGAGCCCCACAATGAAACCTCTGTCTTCCCAGGTAGCAAGAGAGAGAGAGAGAGAGAAGGGGGGAGGGAGGTCAGAGGAAAAAGACCATTTGGAGTTTTCAAAGTGCGGGACGGAAGGAGGGGAAAAAAAAAAAAAGAAAAGCCAGCTGGGTGCTTCTGTTCTGTTCTGTGTGTGCATGTGTTGTCATTTATGTGAGAGAATGTGTGTCTGGTTTGCAGGGTTGGGGGGGGTGAGGGGTGGGGGGGAGGCCGAGTTGCTGACAGCGAGACAAATGTTGTGACTCCTTTATGGATTGCTTAACAAATGCAGCACAAACAGCGTCCTGGCACCGCGGTGGGAAAAACACCGTCGCGCTTCTTTTTTTTTTCTTCTCGCGAAATGAAATAAATTTTAAAAAACACCGGGCCGGCCGTCCGCCCGTCCGTCCGCCACCGGATGCACTTTCCCTCTCTTCTCTCCTCCCCCCGCAGCTCGAGGTTTTTCCCACGAGCCGTCCTCAAACTTTCTCCATCCCTAAAAAAAAATCGGAGCTGAAACAAGCGACGTAAGCGAGGCCCGTGGAGCGACGCCTCGCTGGTGACTAAAGCTTTCGGGTGGATGAAATGAGAGGTCGTCCCAGAGGCCGCATGAGTTGTTGCGCTCACCCCCCCTTCTTCTTCTTCTTCGTCTTCTTCTTCTGCACACACACACACACATGCTGGAGGAAAAAAAAGTCATGTGTTTTCTCTGTGTGTGTGTGTGTGTGATTAACAGCGGTGACATTAGGGTTGTGTGTTATTGCCTTTTGTGGTTAAGCCCGGACAGGAAACATGGCTCGGGCCGCCGCTCGCCGATTTAGGGCACCTCACAGAGGATGCTTTGTGTTTGTGTGTGTGTGCGTCTGCCCTCTCTTGTGTGTGTGTGTTTTTAACGTGCAGTTGAGTGAGGGTGTGTGAGGCGCATTTTCTAACCGTCGCACACCGCTCGCTACAACTTCTGGGGCTTTTATTTTGAAATTTCGATCCATTTTCCCCACTCTTTGCTCATCGAAATTGTTCTGAAAGTTGAATCCAAAGTAAAGGGAATACCGCTGACCTCCCTCCCTCCCTCCCTCCCTCCCTTCCATCCATCACAGCCTCTCCCCTCCACTGCCGCCCCACTCTTCCCACTGTTCAAAAGGACAGCCTATAAATAGATATTAGGCAATATCCTTAAGAGTCTAGCTCAGGGAAGAAGGGAGCGAAACAAGAGGGAGGGGAGGAGAGGAGGAGAGGGATGGAGCGACATTCTTACAAACAGCTGATTGTGTAAAGAGGGAACAGTGAGTAAGACAACACCGGAGGAGGGGGGGAGAGAAAAGAGTGGGGAGAGACGGGCGGTGTTAAAATAAGTTCAATAGTGTGTGACGGAGGGGGAGACAAAGGTAGAGGGAGAAATTGTTTTGAAAGCTGAGACTAGCGGGGGATTAAAAAAAAAAAAAAAAAAAAGAGGCCGTAAAAGCGAGCGATAGGGGAAACATTTGTTTAAATTCCCGCCCGAGGTGTCGCACGGATGTAAATGTTGCGGTCGGCTCCTCGGAGGCTAAAAAACGCCCCGGGTGCCTTATCTAAAAGGCGCATTCAGCTATTCTGATGTGCCGCAATTTCAAAGATGGCTCCCTTTTATTATTATTTTTTTTTCGCCCCCGAACGGACGCCACACCTGAGTGACAGGCGGCCGCTTCTTAAAGAAATGTCACTCCCGACTTCTTTAGCAGCACTTTTGGAGTTAGCCTCTGTTTTGCTTGCTGTAGATTTGAAAATAATGGGCCGCAAAATAAAAAAAATAAAAGGGGGGAGGAAGCCGTGCACGTGCGTCCATGCATATGCAGGAGGGAGCCGCGCACACACACACACACACACACACTTTTACTGTGGAATTCTCCAGAGGAGGCTCCCACGCTCCCTGAAAGCTTGTTCTGAGTAGAGGAGTTAACAAGAGCAGTTAGCACCATGATTATGTTAGCAGCCAGACACACACAGAGCGAACAGAGCCGGGTGTGTGTGTGTGTGTGTGTGTGACATTTCAGTGATGGCTGCTTTGTCTTTCCTCTCATTGAAGCTTTTTTTTTTTTTTGCTTTAAAGTGTTTCTCGAAGTCTTTTGCGTGTCAGAGCAGCCGTATTTACACGTATTTATATTTCCATATAAGCCGGCTGAGTGTGTTTAAAGCTCGCCGATGCTGACGTGCCAACATGAAGTGGTTGATTACAGTAAAGCGATGGCCAGGAAGGCGGCTAACCACCACCACAGCCACCAGCAGCAGCAGCAGCAGCAGCAGCACCAGCCGCTGATGGCGATTATTCGGCCCCTTCGCGTTAATGGACGTCCGCTGCTGTCCGATTAGTGACTTAGCGGCGGTGGACATATGTGATATGAGCAGGGACTTAGTTGAGGAGCCACTAATCGTCAAAAAGCCAAGGGGAAGTGGTGCTCTAATCTCAGCTTAGCTCTCTCGACGTGTGTGTTTGTGTGTGTGTGTGTGTGGTTGGATTGTGCAAAAAAGAGGGGGTCAAAAAAACAGATTTTTGATTTCAGGAGCAGTGGTGTGGTGTCCCCGGCCGCGGGAGATTTGTCGTTGTTATGTTACAGGAATTATGCACTAATTGTGACCCCGCCTGCCGATTCATTAACTTAATGCAGCTTTTATTTTTTATTTTTAAATCCTTGCAGACATTGCAGCTCCAGAATTTGCTTTAGGTGAACCCAAAAGGAAGGTCGCCCGTCACTTGTGGTTCTTTTTAAACCACCTTTTGCGTCAAAAAACTCGACTGTCTTGAAGTCACAACTCAGCCCGTTAGAAAACATGGCCCTAAATCTGCCTAGAAATGATAGCAAAAGGACTAATCCTCATTAGAACTCCAGAACTTGCTTCAGGATTTGCTCCTGAACCCAAATCAACGGTTGCACGTCTCATTCGAGGACCCAGCCTGTCAAAAACATGCACTAATTACGACCCCTCCTGGCAATTCACCGACTTAATGCAACCTTGTCTTTTTTATTTTTAAATCCTTGCAAACATAACTCCACAACTTGCTTTAGAGTTTGGTTTCTGAACTTAAACGAGTGGTCGCCCGTCTAATTTGAGGAACTCTGTCCTCACTTTACTGTCACTTGTACCAAAACCCCATTTTCTTGAAGTCTCAGCTAAGTGTTTTGCAAAAAAATGGCGAGAAATTTGTCTAAAAATGACAGAAAGAACTCCAGAACTAGTGTAAGTATTTGCCACTGAACCTAAAAGAGTGGTTGCAAGTCTGAAACCCACTGCACCCAAATTGCCACCTTTTGCATCAAAAAAATAGATTTTCTTCACAACTCAAAAAAATGGCCATAAATCCACCTAAAAAAAAGACAAATCCTCATCATAACTCCAGAACTTGTGTTATAATTTGCCCGTGAGCTTAAAAGAATGGTTTAAATTTACATTTTTTAACCCACTTCACCCAAATTTCCACCTTTTGCATGAAAAAACTTGATTTTCTTGAAGCCACAACTCAGTCTGTTGCAAAAAAATGACAAGAAATCTGCAAATAATTGATAGAAAAAACTCTTCATTACAAGTCCAGAACTTGCGTGAGGATCTAAAAGAACGAACTTTGTCCTCACTTTACCTTTTGTGTCAAAAATTTGATTTTCTGGACGTCAAAACTCGGCTTCTTGCGAAAAATTGGCCTTAAATCTGCCGTGAAATGGTGACGTTTTCCTAATTTGCAGGTCTTTTTAACCCACCGCACCCACATTGCAACCTTTTGCATGAAAAAACTCGATTTCCTTAAAGTCCCAACTCGCAACAAATGGCCAGAGATGATTTCGGTGAAACTCCTGCTCCAGGATTTGCTCCTGAACCCAAGTCAACGGTTGCACGTCTCATTCGAGGACTGTTAAAATCACGCGCTAATTACGACCCCTCCTGCCAACTCATCGACTTAATGCAGCCTTGTTTTTATTTTTATTTTCTAAATCCTCGCAGACAGCCTCCAACCAGCGCGCCGCCCTCCGCCAAACTTTAAATGAAGTAGCCGGCGTAACCTGCACACCCCGCTGTGCCCAATTGTATAGTAATTCCACTTCAAAGGCGAATGCAGGAGTTGGGGGTGGGGGGGGGTTTATAGCCGGAGAGGAGCTGCGAACGGCCTCCTCCATTCATGCAGACACCCACCTCCGAGGAAGCAGTAGCAGCAGAGTCGAAAGCGATGATGACATGAGAGTGAAGTCCTCTCTCCGTGTGGAGGGGGGGGGTTTTTTTTGGACACCTGTGTTGTTCCAGGCTGTTAATGTGTAACCGCTCTTGTCTCTGGAGTCCATCTAGATATGTCAGCTACTGTGGTTAGCAAAACTGTAAAACTGTAAAATTAAAATCCTCCCGGCTTTTCGTGAAGGTGTTTCTGTGCAGCGGAGGGGCTTAAAAAATAAAAGAAGTGGCTCACGGGCCCCGGCAGAGGTCGGACACAAGGGGAGGTGTGTGTGAAACAAAAGGCCTTAGTGTGAGGGAGTGAAAGGAGGTAAAGTAAACAGGTAGCGATGAAGACAGACCTGCAGTGTTCGGGCCTCTGCTCCACGTATGTCCTGTGCACATACGTGTGGTTTGCACAGCTGGGCCGGCCGCTTGAATTGGACAGTGTTCACAGGCTCGGGCGCTCGCACGGCTCTCGTAAAAGTCATTTTAATATCAGCGGGATTAAAGCGCGCAGGTTTATCTCTGAACTCTTTTGTCATCGAGGCAAATCTTCCCCTGTTTTATGGCTGCGCTGTTTGCTGATAAACAGATGCAGGGATGAGGTTGCACATTCCTGCCGGCGTCTGTTGGTGTAACGTCGGATACAACCTTGATTGGGAGGGGAAAAGGCATTAAAATGAGCTTTAACTGGATGAAACCGGACTGTAGGACCTTTAAAAGCTCTGCAGAGATGATAGAAACTCGTGCGAACAAGGTGAAGTTGCACCTTTTGGCAAAACTCGACGCGTTGGTTGAAGGTTGCAGCGTTTTTCTGGCAAAATCTTCCAACAAAAACAATTAAAGCTGATGTTTATTTGACGCGATGAGTGTTCCGTGTCTCCCGATATAGTTTCCACTGTCGTGAGGAACAATGCCAGATGTACAGTCCGGAGGAAATCCAGTAGAGTGTCATCAGTTTACTGGAGAGGAGCGAGGGAAAGGGGAGATGCAGGATAAAGACATGATGATGGAAGATGGATCTGGTGGAGTTTGAGAGTCAGGCGCCTGTTGCTTCTCTCCGGCTTTCACGGCTCCCTCCATCCACACCTCCATCCCTCCATCCATCCCTCCATCCCTCTGTGCGGCTGAGCGTTAGCAGCCTATTACCCAGGGTCATAGTCGCAGTGGCTTCAAGGCTGACAAGTGCATCTGAAAGCACTCAGGCGATGCTGAGAACCACATTAAATTCTATTATTGCCACATAGTCACTGCATCCCTATTCAGCTGAAGCACAGGGAGGCAAATTTACCTTGTGAGAGACAGAGTTCACCTAATAGATGTGGCTTTATATCCTTTCCTTCTTTTCAAGGGGAACAAAGCCACGGTAACAAATGCAAACAGCGGGGCTGTCGCGTTGCTAGCTATTTTCCTTCCAGTTCCTCCATTGTCCAGAGGTTTTCATAAACACATATTATTGCCACTGTACATACTGCTCTCACACTCTCTCTCTCTCTCTTTCTTTTTTTTCCCCTCTCAATCTGTGTTTCTCTCTGAAAGCCCATTGTCAAGACGTGGTCATTTCCTCCCACAATGCCGGAGCAAGCGGGCTCCATTTGCAGTAATGGCCCCCGTCCCTTTTTTTTGGAGAACGCTGAATGGCCCCCATGGTAAACATACTGTAAGACCTGAGAGGGTGTTTGAAGGTCTGCCAAGAAGCCGGGCGCTCGCAAAAAAAAAAAAAAAAATACGACTGAATGGGGGATGTTGTGGAGGAGATGCACTCGGGGGAAAAAAAAAAGACAGTTGTCCGGGAGAAGTGGTGCAGGTTGAGGAGATGAATGGGAAGACGTGTTTGCGGTTTCACGGAATATTCAAAGTTGGAGTTCATCCCCAGGAACCTTCCATTCTTATAGCTGTCAACCTGTTATATCATCTTCTGAATATTCTCCCTTTCTCTTGTCTTTCTGTCTCCTTTTCTTTTTTTTTTTGGTTTTTTTTTTCCAGGATGTCTTCCAAGCGACCAGCCTCTCCATATGGGGGGACAGATGGAGAGGTAACCATGGCAACCAGCAGACAGCGAGTGGAGGATGAGGAGAGCGAAGGACTGGGTGGTGTCATCCACCTCCCCCTGGCCTCCTACTGCGGCAAGGTGTCCCCTCGCTCGCCCCCCAACCGCAACTTGGACAGCCCCCCCAACACGGTGAGGACAGGCTTTGTCTTTGTTCGGCCTCACCTCTCGGGGTGAGGGCGCTCACCTGGCGGTCGATGGCGGGCGTTGGTTTGACCGGCGGTGTGTTGTGCTCCTGCTTCTGGATTGGCTGCTGAACCCGGTCTCATCTGAGGAGCTCCGTCCTTGATGTAGACTTTCTGTAGAGTCGGTTTAGTCCTCGCTATTAACCCCTTTGACCTACTGCAACCAGCTGCTGCTCAATTCTCTTGAAGTTCGTGACAAAAAAATGGCCACGAATCTGCTTTGGAACTCCGGAACTTGCTTTAGGTTTTGTTCCTGAATCCAAAAGAGTGGTTGCATGTCTAATTTAAGGAACTCGATTGCCACCCTTTTGCATCAAAAACCCCTTATTTCTAGAAGTTCCAACTCGTCTTAGATCCTACGAAATCCTTCATTTGGCCGTAAATCTTCTTCTTACAACTCTAGACCTTTTTTTTTTATTTCTGCCCTTGATTAAAACTTTCAACCAAGAGCTTCAGAGTAAATTTTTCCAGAATTGTCACCATTTGTGCCAAAAACCTCCCTCTCACTTGGGGTCACGACTCAATCAAATCCAAACATACTGATACGGTAAATATGTGACCCAATATTTGATGTCTGTCGCAAAGAAACAACCATGAATCTGCAGAACTTGCTTTAGATTTGCCTCCGAACCCGAAAGAATGGTCTCGCGTCTCGTTTGTCCTTGATGAAAACTTTCTGTAAAAGGTTTCAGACTAAATTCTGTCCTCGCTATTCGTCCTTTTTAACCTGTTGCACCCAATCGTCAAGTCACAGCTGAGTCAAATCCAATTGCCTGACAAAACATTTGATGTTGTAAGAAATGTCCGTAAATCTGCTTAGAAACGATCGAAAGATTATCGAATAACGACAGAACGTTGCACGTCTCCGTCCTTGATGAAAAGGTTGTACAAATGTGAATGTCGTCACTGTTAGCACCAAAGACTTCCTCTTTCACGGTCAAATCTAAACCTGTTTTGGACTATAAACTCAAGGACTTTCTTTAGAATCGTCCAGTTTTAAAGTCTTTTTAAGTGTCAAAATGATGCAGTGATATTTGTCTGTGCGTTCATGGGAACGTCGCAAACAGGAAGTGCTAACAGCTGATTCGGTATACTTTTTGAGGCATTCGCTTGTGTAGATTCCACGAGATTCTAGATTTCGTATCCGTTGCCAAAAAATAGTCCTAAATCTGCTTATTTTAACTCCAGAACTTTCTTTAGAATCATGTTTTTTAAAGTTAGAAGATACTTATCTGTGTGTTCATGGGAACATCGCAAACAGGAAGTGCTAACAGCTGATTCGGTATACTTTTTGATGCATCCAGTTTTGCAGATTCCACAAGATCCTACATTTCGTATCCGTCGCAAAATTTTGAAAAGCCATAAATCTGCTTATTTTAACTCCATAACTTTCTCTAGAATCATCTCTTTGAAAGTTAGAAAGTTCGAAGGTAGTTGTCTGTGCGTTCATGGGAACGTCGCAAACAGGAAGTGCTAACAGCTGATTCGGTATACTTTTTGATGCATCCACTTGTGTAGATTCCACAAGACCCTACATTTAGTATCTGTTGCTATAAAATAGTCATAAATCGTTAATTTTTAACTCCAGAACTTTCTTTAGAATCATCTTTTTTAAAGTTAGAAGATACTTTTCTGTGCGTTCATGGGAACGTCGCAAACAGGAAGTGCTAACAGCTGATTCGGTATACTTTTTGATGCATCCAGTTTTGCAGATTCCACAAGATCCTACATTTCGTATCTGTTGCTATAAAATAGTCATAAATCGTTAATTTTTAACTCCAGAACTTTCTTTAGAATCATCTTTTTTAAAGTTAGAAGATACTTTTCTGTGCATTCATGGGAACGTCGCAAACAGGAAGTGCTAACAGCTGATTCGGTATACTTTTTGATGCATCCAGTTTTGCAGATTCCACAAGATCCTACATTTTGTATCTGTCGCAAAATTTTAAGAAGCCATAAATCTGCTTATTTTAACTCCGTAACTTTCTCTAGATTCATCTCTTTTGCAGTTAAATAGAAAGTTAGAAGGTATTTGTCCATGCATTCATGGGAACATGGCAAACATTTAGCGCTAGTAGCTAATTCCCTGTGGTAAAACTGGGACTTGACATTACATTTGATGTTTACGTGCCCCCAGAGCATTATGGGAAGCAGAGCATAGTTCCAAAACACACAGGTGAAGATAATCACCTTTGTTTTATAGTTTCTTCACTTCAAACGGTGACACTGCCTTCTCCTCTATTAATAAAACATCAATATTAATATTTGCCCCGGGTTGAAAAGCCACACAGACAAAAAACTCAAACTGTTAACAATATTTTTCCATTATAAGTGTCTTAAAAATTGATGGCCTCCCCTGGAAATAACAATAGAACCGGCCCAGACGTGTGAGATAAGCTACCTGGCTGCACCTTTGGCTTCTGCAGCCTTCGTCTTCGTCTCCTGCTTTCTCCAAAACGACCCAGGTCAGATTGTGTCCACGCTGATCCCGACCTCCAGCGTTTTAAAACGGGACGGTCAGCGCCGAGGGAAACCGCGAAAACCCCTCTGCCTTTTAACCGCAGGTTTGACTGAACGAGCCGGAAAAGCTGATGGTAATTTCACAACCTTTTTATTTTTGCTAGAAAAATGTTTCACGCCGCGGATGCATTCAGCTGGAAATTAACTTCCTTGACCTTGCGTGTTTGTCGGCTTCGGAAATGGGTGTATAAAGTAGTTTCGGGAACGAAATAGGCTCGAAATAATTAGAATTGTGTCGCTTTTATGGAATTTCTGAGCAAGTAAACAGCTTTAAATGCATGCGCACTCTGGATCTGAAGCTCCCCTTTTGACTTTGATGCGCTGTTTACTCCTCTTATGGCGATCTTCACAATGGAGGAGCTGAATATGTAGATGGTTTGTTTGGCGAAAGGAATCCTAAAAAAGGCAGACTTCCTCCGCGAGTGAAAAAGCAAAAAAAAAAAAAAAGGGGAGGTTCAAGGCTACTGTCTGGGTGCACACATGTTTTCGCTTTCTGTGCGTGCGCGCCACCAGCCGTCGCCTTGAGCCCGTTTGATGCACGGTTGCGTGACTGCAAAAAAAAAAAAAAAAAACGTGAGCCACTGGAGTGAGTCATTTTCTCGGGGATGAAGTGTGACATTGTGTGTGCTCGAATGTATGGCTCCGTGTTTGTAAGTGTGTGTTTGTACAGCGGAATTGCATCTTCATGTTAAATATTGGTACAGGCCGGTGTGTGCTGTGTACCGGAGGGGAGGGGAGGTGGTGGGGGGGCTTATTGCAAACGTCTGTTGGCTGACATGTGAGCTACATCGCTGTACGTGCATTTTAAAGATGACTCTCGTCTTTCGGCATGGGACTCATTACACATTCGTGCGGCGTGCTTTACGGTGCGTGTGCTCGCCACATAAGTGTGATTACACGGCTGCGTTTGCTCTGTGCGTTGGAGGATCCGGCCCTCACCTTGATAACACGCCCTGTCGCGTCGGCAGATAACGCCCGCCGACCTTTCCCCCCCTCACCCTCACCCTCACCCCTCCTCCTCCTCCTCTGCGCCGACAATAAACGCTGTAAAACAATGAAACGGTGCTTAGGAGCCGTAATGGAGAGCTAATTCTGTAATTAGCCCCGCTGATTAGCCCCGAGGCTCCTCCCATGGTGGACTGTAAACCAAAGTCCTCACAACAGTGGTTATCTGGGAACAGAGAGTCCTGGTGGAAAGTTATTTGGCCTTGTCGTGCGGAGGATTCCCGCAAAGTACGGGGCCGATTGTTGACGTGTTGATGTGGATTATTAAAGCAGAGGGGAGGGAAGGGGGGGGCTTATCCGGCTGCCTGCCTGGCATGTTGTAAGATGTGTGTTAAGTTTTTTTCCTCCTGTATTTGAGAGGAGGGTTAACGGTGCCAATCCCTTCACTGTCAGCGGATGAGGAGCGAAGGGAAATTTACAACAACGAGGGAGCTGGGGGTCTCTCAAAAAAAAAGAAAGCTCATCGGTTGACTTGGAAGTGAGGCGGCAGGGAGGGAGGGAGGGAGGGAGGGAGGAGGGAGGGTGAGGCAAGGCAAGATTACAGCTTTATCTTGTCATAGTGAATTAACACGGTGGCGGAGAAGCGCTCAGCCACACACTGACCTCTTCATTCCGCCTGCCTGTTCGGCTTTGGCTCGGCCGCTTTACCTGCAGCTGCACGAACACAAGAGACGTTTCAGAAAAAAAAAGGCCCGAAAAGGTGCTCGGATTATTTAAAGAGGAAGAAAAGAAAAGCGTTTCCTTTGCTTATCCGGCCGCCGATCAAGAGTGGTTCGGCTACGGGGCCGCTGCATAGGTGCGACCCATCGGCTCAGATGCATGATGGGAAGGATTCATCCACGGGGGCCCCTCGTCTTTTCATGTTTATGTTTGCAGATCAGTGCAGGGAAAAAATAATAAATGTTTTCACATCAAGCATCTTCTCTCGTCAACGTGTTAATGGACAAACACTAATTATTTCATTAGCAGGCGAGACGCACACCATCAGAACTATAAAGATATTTCACCGAGCGTTATTTTCTTAGCCGTCCTCCCTCCGTCGGCTCCATCTTCCCCTCTCTTCTTATTTTTTTTGTGTGTGTAATTTCCTACGTGTGATTGTGTGTGTGTGTTCATGTGAATTTGACAGATTTAACACAGCCATTGAGCAGTCTTGAGACACAGTGGTCACACTTAATTTCTCATGCCAGTGATGCACTAATGAATCAACAACACGCTCGCCTGTCAACAGTGAGGGGTCGTGGTGGAATACACCGAATACACCGCCGTGCATTTTTAGCCGCACGTAAAATGCGGACGTGTTTTGGAGATAAGGAAGAGGGCAAGCGTGTAATATCCCGGACAATGAGTTAATGGTGTGTTTGGGTTTTTTTTAAAAAATTCGGAATAATTATCTTCGTGTCGCAGTGTTTATTTTTTAATCTGTGGGTCAGAATTTCGAAGAAGTTATTGTGCGCCGGCTCGTCCCAGCCTGAGGGACCCCCGAGTCAAAACTGACAGTGTCTGTGTTTAGCCGTGGCATGTAAAGGGATTTGCCTTGCGAGTGTGTGTGTGTGTGTGTGTGTGCGTTTGGCAGCGCGCGTTAAGTTGTATATGGCGGCGAGATTGGCAGCTCTGGCGCTGGAGCCGAGTCTCACCCCCCTGCAGGAGCGATCGCTGACATTCTCCCGGTGTGTATTTGTGTGCATGTATTTTAGTTTCGGAGCAGCTGTTTCCAGTTTTCTTCCTACTTGCCACATTGTCCATGCCTTGATCCGCAGCGACGCGCCAAGCATCAAATATTGTTTTTTTACACCTTGCACAGCCCGAGACGTGTCAGGCTATGGCACAGGAGGGAGGAAGCGAAAAAAAAAAAAAAGGAGGGAGAGTTTTCCTCTTCAGTCGGGCAGAGAGAGGAGAGAGAGGGAGGAAGGGGGGAGAAAAGAAGGAGAGGAGAGAACATGAACAGCAGCATCTGTGCAGGCTGGTTGTTTTTTTTTTTTTTTTTGGCAAGAGTTAAGTGTTTTTAAACCAACCTCCCCTCACAGATGAGCTTAAGAAGACAAAAGTTGTTTAATTCGGTTCCATTGCAGAGGCAGTAAAAGGATAAAGAGAGTGAGGCGCAATTTTTACTTTGTTCCAGTCATTTGGAAGAGAATTGACATCTGCAAACTAAAGGCAGAACCGCCCACACTCAGCCAGCCTTGCCACATCCATCCAGCGCGTATAAATACATACATATATATGCAGACGCTCGCATTGGGCGAGCGCGCACACACACCTACGGGCGATCGCGGTGTCACACACATGCGTGGCAGGGGGAGGAAAAAATGAAATAAAATATCTCGCACACATGCGCCCCAGAGAGGAGGGCAGGAGCAGTTTACAGTAGCCAGAATTTCTGTTTGTGCTCATGAATAAATGCATGTTGATGAAAGTCGGAGGGGGGGGGAGGAGGAAGTTTCGCGACCTGCACAGGAAGCGTGAGTGACACCGGGTTTACAATGGGCTTCATTTTTGATCCCTGGACTCTGGATTAGAGAAGGAGCGATTTAAGTTCCAGCCCGTCTTGACTTCGCACATAAATAATGTCACGGGGCCCCCTCTAATGTACGAGGCCTTTGAAGAAGCCTCCCCGCTAATTCCCTCTGATTGGGAAATGACCTTCATTGTTGGACGCGGCCCGATGACATCTCGCTGGCAGCTTCTCCGCAAAGAGATCCTCCGACTCCATCCATCCCCCTCTCTCTCTCTCTCTTCATCTCCCTCCCATATATTCTTGTTCTGTTTGTTTTGTTTGCGCGACATCTCTCTCGAAAGAAAGAGTGCGGCTGTTTTAAGTAGGCGCTGGATTAGATAAATGGGATGTGACAGGTGTGACCGCTGCCTTCAAGACGCCTTGCCTTCCCTCCTTGCTCCCTCTTTTTTTTTCTCACCGCGTGTCAACTCTCTCTCGTTTCCTCTAATAACGTCGCTTCCTTCTCTCTTTCTTTTTAAATTTTTTTTTTTGGGGGGGATTTCTTTCTTTCTTTCTTTCTTTCTTCTCCTTCTTCTTCCCTTTCCCTGTCTCGTCGCATTTGCATGTCGTTGCCGGCGCCTGACGCAACTCGCAAATCGCAAAAATCCGCTCGTTTGGTTTTTTTTTTTGAAGTCTTGAAATTTCCCTAATCTGGAGAAAATGGTGAGGAAGGAAGGGAAGGAAGGAAGTGGTCAGGTGGTTAGAGGCTTTGAGATCACAAGTCAACTCCTTCTCTCGCCACCCCCGTCACATATAGATGTGTTTATACGTATATAAATGCCTTATCTTCGCCGTCGCAATCTGTCCCTCTGCATGTGCAAGAATGCCAAGGAGAGAATTGGTGAATTATTGAGCGTGCTGACTTATTCAGGGAGAGAGAGAGAGAGAGCCGGTGAAGTGTCCAAAATGCCAAGCGATAATGGCCCGCTGCACCTCTCGCGTAGTGTTTGGCCGCCGACAATGAAAGCATCCTCAATATTGAATCCAGAGGGAGTGAATGGGGGGGGGGGAAGGGAATGATTTGTCTGCTCAAGTGGATACTAAAAGATGACTTCATGGTGGACTGTGATCTCGGTATTAAGTTCCACGTCCAGCGGCAGCCCGGGTTAATGATTAGAGAGCCACCTCCGCGGCGTTAATGTAGCTGCAGCGTCCCGTGCGACGCCCACGCGCTCGGACAAACAGCATGCAGCATGTGTGCCACTGTCCCAGGTGGCATGCCCCATACTGTAGCGAGATTAGCCAAAGATTAACCCCGTGGACCGTTGACCCTTCCCGTCTGCGAGGGAGCCGAGCGGCAACCGATTGTCTCTGCAGCCTCACTCGGGGCACCTGCGTTTGCGAGGCGGCCAGATCTGGTCCCGGAAAAGCCGCCGGCGTCCCTCCCCTTCTCAGTGTCACTGTTAATTGGGCTGAGCCGGCGTTAGGCCTCGTAATGCCGGCTGCACAAACAAACACGGGTTTTATCGGTGCACATGCTAAGACGCTAAAAGTTACTTACCGCAACTTAGGTAATCACTGGAAAGGAGAACAATGCGGTAAAGATAAGCGCGGCGTTAAGCAGAATTTCATTAAACGGAACGTGTTAAAGGGTGTAAACTTTCCACAGCGGGATAATTATTCCTCCTGACAGCTTGGCTCCACTTTAAGCCGTATACATTATATTTTGTTGCTCTAGTCTTTTTTTTTTTTGGAGTCCCTTTTTATAAGTTTATGGAAATGACTTGACATAGATCCAGAGCTTTGTTTTCGCTTGTGACGCGAGCCGCATCCTCAGCATTAATTGTCACGAATCTCGACGACAAAAAGTAGAAAGCCCGAAACTTGGGCGCGGGATTTGGTGCCGCGGCGTTGGACGTCCCTCAAAGCGAGCCATCGAAGGGCTTTGTAATGAAGAGTTAACGTTGACACTTAAGAGTGCTGCGGAGTCTTTTTCTGCCGTCCGTTTCATGTGCCGCTTCTTGTCAAGTACCTCCAAGTCAGTCAAATGCAGATTCCAAAGGACGTAAGAAGGGAAGAAGAAGAAGAAGAAGTATGCCCTAACTTGAGATAACTGGCCGGGGATGAAAGTTGCTGCATTGGGCTATAAGAAGGCGAGATGGAAGGAATAAAGGGAGCAAAGAAGCATGGAGATAATGAGCCAGCTCCTCCCAGATCTCTGCTTCCTTTTTCCTTCTCTGCACTTTTATTATTTCTGCTAATTTCGTTTCCTCTTGTCTCCTAGGAGCAGGATGGCACTAAGGGGAGCTCGCTGAGTCCTTACCCCCAGCACAATGCTACCTCACCGGGCAAAGAGGAAGGCGGCGGCGGCGGCGGGCGGCCCTGCAGCGACGGGGGCTCGGCCGCCGGCACCCTGGGGACCCCGGAGAGACGCAAGGGCAGCCTGGCCGACGTGGTGGACACACTGAAGCAGCGCAAGATGGAGGAGCTGATCAAGAACGAGCCGGAAGGTCAGTGACGAAAGGGCTGCCGGGGCCAGATGTGCGGCTGGAGTCCATCCCCCTGGCTCGACGCCTCACTTCTCTTTTATTCCCCTCCTTCTTCTTTCTCTTCTTCTTCTTCTTCCTCCTTATTTCTGTCTTGTTTTCTCTCTGGCTCTCTCACGCTTTCCCTCTGTTATGAACCCACACACATTCAGATGAGAGGCGAGCCTTTGTTTTTCCAGCACGCAGACAGACAGCATCAGCTGCTCGGGCCTATTGTCCACCATGCTTTGCATATTTATCACAACCTGACAAATAAGATGTGTGTGTGTTCATGTGTGTGTGTGTGCAGCGGGTGTGTGAAAAGCCTGCGAACATACTTGGGTGTATTAACAACTCTCCAAATGTTTAATTTCAAGGCAGCGCTCACATTAAAAGTGTCTCCCGGCCCAATAAGAAGTGCCACCACTCCTAGTGCCCCCTGATAAAGATTTCACACACTGCCGAAGAAGCCAAAGCCGGAGTCTTGCCCAGGGCCTACATAGCTTAGCTCGATTAGCCCCCACATTTCATTCTCAGATGTAGCCTCGGGCTAACAGTTGGAGTCGAGAAACGAGATAAAATTAGCCCACGGCCAACGCTAATTTCCACCGGGCATATAAATGGGGGCTTAAGTCACTATGAAATGCATGTAATAGTGATAATGTGATACGGATATCGCTAGCAGGTGTCCGTCTCCTTTTGGAAGATGGGGTAATATAAATAACGTGGTGCTTTATTGGTGGGGGCTTCTTTTGCACTGGACGTCAGTTTGAAAACAGGTTTCTGGGCGTTTTTACTGACGGTGGGCTCATTTTTTACTCCAGCACCTTTATGGAAACAGCAAAACCACGACAGGAAGCAGAGAGGACAAATATATAACATCATCAATCATTAAAAAAGTAGATTTTTTTTGATTATTTATTGCACAAAACTTGAAAGACATGGTAGTTTTATTACAACTCGTTTCCTGTCTGCTTTGTGGAAGCGCTTTCTGCAGCCGAGCCGAAAAAGTCCCTGAATTTCTGTCGCCTCACCGTCACTCGCAGCTGAGTCACTAATGGCTTCACAGTTTCGCCGAGGAGCACAGAATTTTTTGTTTTTTACAGAATCTGTCCGGCGCACACGCTTTATTTTTGGGGGGGCGTTTGTTTAAAACGAAACACGTCGAGTGAAAAAAAATCAGGATTTCAAGCTCGGATTTGATTCATTTTCCCCAACTAAGTTCAGAAAGTTCTGGAGATTCTTTCTGTTATTACGGTTTCTTTTTTAAAAGATAACATCTCTTTCAAACGTGACACATCACCTGAAATACAATCTAAACTATCTTTTCAGCGTTTATTTACTTACTCTGTTCCAATCGCCAACACCTCCCCGCAGTTGGGACCCAAACTCCGGGTCAAGCCTCACTTCCTCGCAACCGGACGACCTCTAAAGCAGAAACAACCACCGCATCGGATCTTTCTTTCTCCGCTTTAGCTTCTAAATCCGGAGTTTTGTATTCAAACATCACCCAAAACACGCAGAACTCGACGCCCGAGTGACACCGAGCCCGGAGAGGTGAAAGAGTCGTGTGTTTGCCTTTAAGTGTAGGTGCGTTTTTATGTGTTTGCGTTCCCCCTCCGGCACATCAACAGGCTTTCATTTCAAGCTGCGATGTGCTAACCTTATTTTCCAGGCTTTTCTGTGAGGGTTTTTTTTTTTCTTTCTCCTTTCAAAGCAGCCGAGACTGCTGGTCAGCTCTCGCCGTCTGGTTGTTTTTATCCCAGTCGATAGAGAGGCCTGTTGTGGCACATTTTACGAAAAAAAAAACGAGGAAAAAACTGGACTGTTTGTCGAGCTGAGCTGTAATTGAGGTGTGTTTTGGGTTGTTCGCTGCTTCGCTGGACCTCATGAACCGGCTGCACAGGGAAAAAAAACAACAATAATGGATCTTTATGAGTCAGCCAGCGCAGGGAGAGAGAGAGAGGGAGGAAGAGGGAGGGAAAGACGGGAGGTAAAGGGAAGGAAAAGTGAGGGAGAGAAAGAGCAGCGTCTTCACAGAGCCCATTAGCACAGTGCCACGGTGGTGCGGCGTCCAAACCAACCCGGAGCATTATCTGCCCTTACGTTTAAATGAAACGCGCTAACAAAAGGCCCGAGCGCCTCCAGACCCAAAAAAGAAAAAGAAAAAACCAAGCCAAGCAAGAGAGAGAGAGAAAGAAAAGAGGAAGAAAGGGGAAGATGAAGAGAGGCAGAGGGAAATGGAGAGTGGTGGGGAAGGGGAGGGCACGACGAGGGGCCGGTATTGAACGCGAGATAGAAATCCCTTTTTTCTGTGCCCGGCTAGCTATTGTTTGGCTGTGTGGCTCACAAAGGCCATTAGCAGCAAACAGCAGGTTGGGATGAAAATTTAATGAAGGCTTTAATCATTATGAAAGGCCTGGAATATTACTGCTGCCTCTCTCTCCCACTCTCTCCTTCACACCCGGGCTGGATCAATGATACGCACACACAAAGTGGAGGAGCATTAACACCGGGAGGGACGCGAACAAGGGGGCCGCCGGAGACACGAAATGGGTCAGAAAACGATAAACATCTCGTATCAAAAGGCGGGCCCTGAGCGGAGACGTCTCGCGGGCAGATTCGCTGAGGAACTTTTTTTGTTGCTCTACTTAGGCTCAGATGAATGGCGAGCGGCGGATACTGGGTCAACGTGTGTGCGGTTAAAGCCTCTGGGAGCGCGGCTGTGTATGTATTTGCATATGCATTTGCAGCAGAATGTGTTGGGGATTTTAGCCGCATGCGTGTGAAAGTGTGTGTTTGTGCCCCTTAATAAATGACTCGTCCACGCCGTCCCCCTCGGCCTGGCCCAACCGCTGCTCCCCCCATCCATCTCCTGTCCTTGCTCCACCGGCCACCTGCTACCCGGCGAGGCGCGCGCCGCCACATATATGTTGCTGTTTTTTTTAAATAAATCCTGCAGCGAGGACGCCGGTCGCGCGTTCGCCCCGGCCGGTTCGTGCTGGAGTGCGCCGCATGTGTCATTACGAGGACTAATGAGAGCAGAGTGCGGAGCGTCGCGGGAGGCGAGGGGTCGAGAGGAGAGCCGGTGCCGAAGCCCTAGAGGGATGTCGGCGCGTATGCACACACCTGTGTGGCGTGAAAACACACGCACACACCTGGACTCGCCGTTTAAACCCGCGTGACCTTGGCGACACGGAGCACGGCCCAGTGATAATCTATTAGCCCAGCTGTGGGAAAAGAGACACCAGAGAGATGTCATTCATAGACAGATAGACGGGTAGATGGATAGACGGGCATATAGATGGACTTTATGTGCAGCCAGAAAGAGAAGAAAAATTAGGGGAATTAAAAAGAGGAGAAACATCACTAAATGGGGCACAGATGTTCGCGGCGGCCCCTGGAGTGGTGCCTCCACTGCCCTGGACTTTCACCAGACACTCAGCCTCATTCCTCCTCTCTTCTCCCCTCTCCTCGTCTCGCTACATGGCAGCTTCGACTGTAAGTGGCTCACGCGTTAAGTGCCAGCTGAGCTCCATCTCTGGACCCGTCTGTTGACCCTCTGCTACCCAGCCTCGGCTACCCGTCGCTGGGGCGCTCCGCGGCCTCTGGGACTCTTTATGTTTTCTTTCTTTTTAGTTCTCGCCTCAGCTGGAACCAGGAGTAAACAAACGCTCCTCGGGCCACAACTCTGTGTGCCTGAGTGGAGCTACTGTAGAAGAAGAAGACACTCTGTAGACAACGTGTTGAGGAAAAATACCCCAAGCAGTTCTGGGGTGTTTTTACTCACTGTGAGCTCATTTTTCACTGCAACATAAAGTCCTGCCCCTCTATGGAAACAGAACAACCAGGACTAGAAGTAGAGGAAACGTAAACACATCTCCTCTGTAGTATAAAACACTTACAATGCCATAAATCGTGAAAACAGAAAAAAACAAGTCGATTTTTTTTAATTATTGATTTTTTAAAAATCAGAAAAACCAGGAATCAACATGTGTGACATTTCTACGAGTGCCCACATGTGCTACCAACACTGGAATAAAAAACCCAGGCTGTAGAGGTTTTACTCAATACTTACATTTATAATTCGATTCCACTCCTCTCTCTGCTCTGTGCAAACACTGCCTGCAGTTCAATCCAGTTCAGTGCAAAACTCGCTGAATTTTCTTGACATCCCTGTTGGTTGCAGCTGAGTCACTAATAGCTTCAAAGTTGTGCCAATGAGTGCAGAATATTTTCCTTTTTATGAATTCTGGTTCGAGTAAACGGTTGATTTTTGGTTATTTTTTAAACGAGACAAGTAGAATAAAGTCAATTTTACAGATTCCGACGTACGCGGCACGTGATTAGTTGATTGAATAGTTTAAAATACAGTGATTTTTTTCTGCTTTTACAGTTTCTGCCTCTGATAAATGACTTTTCAGTGACGTAACAAGCTTTTCAAACTTGTCGACATGCTTGGGGGTCAGAGGTTTAACTAAATCTCTTTTTACCCTAGCTGGAAATTCTCAGGAAGATGTTTGCTAAATCGCATTGAATGACAGCACAAGCAATAACTCTGCCCTGAGCTTGATCGTGTGTCTTTAACGGCCACTTTTATTTCCCAGCGGTCATGTGGTCAGGGGCAACAGATCCCAGCATCGCGGTTGTTTCGCTGAGCTCCGGGGTCAGCGAAGCAACCTCCGTACTTCATAGTCTTGATTTGGGAGCACGTGCGGGGACACGACACGGACCTCCTCGCGGTGCAGGTTTACAGCCGCAACCTCGAGGTCAGCCGAGATGGCGTTTTACGGCCCGAGCGTGCACGCCGCTCTCCGACGGGCGTTCCAGCGGCTCCCATACTGAAAACGCCAACCCGGTGACAGATGTCGCACAACGACACACTGCGCGGCGGACACATGCACACACAGCACTTCATCTATTTTCAAGGCATGGAGGGGAACCCGGGGCCTGCTTTTAGAGAGCACTGAGGCATTTTATAGGACAGCACTTAAGCGAGGCCATTGTGCCGCACAAGCACACAGTGGCCGGAGCTCCCTCACGCCTCCGTACACTCCAATGGGTGACAATGGGAAGGGCGGATACGTTCTGCCAAGAAGAAGGAGAGAGAGAATGAAAAGGGAGGGAGAAAAAGGGAGCCGGAGAAGTGGAGGGATCGAGGCAGTGTCTCGTTCATCCGTCCATCAGCTCCCCTCCTCCCCCTCCTCTTCACTTTGCTTAATCCTCCTTCTTCTCTGCTATCTGGGGGGTTACGTCAAACACGCTATAAACATCAACAATGGCATGTAAAAACCCCTGCAAGTCATCGCATGGACCTCCGATTTTTAAGATCCCTGAGGGGGAAACTTGCACATAAGTGTATCCAGCAGCAGCAGCAGCAGGTTCGCAGCCTTAGCGTGGGAGCGGGCGAACGTCTTTATGTGATTTCCACCCTTTGTTGGTAATTAGTTAGTTGTATAAATTAACATGAAGTGCAGCAGGACTCTCACGGCCATTGTTTGTCGCGATTATTCTCCTCGCACCGGGGAGAAGGGGAAAAAAAAAAGGGAAGGCGAGTGAAATGAAACAGAGGAGAGGGGGGGAGGTTGAAAGAGAGAATTGTTTCTTGCTTCTTCTTTTTTTTTTTTCCCAGTTCGCTAAAAGCAAGAGCGAGAGAAAAAAAGCGAGATTTTAGTCCAATCAAAGCTCTAAATACCCGGTCAACATGCGCTAAAGACGAGTTGACATCACGCTCATGAGGCTCGCTCTGCCTTGAACCCTGTCGCTGAGGAGGTTTGATTTTGTTGTGTTTTTTCTCGCGCCCCGCCGCGCATCTCCGTGACCTGGCGGAGAAAAATCAAACATTTCTTTAGCTTTGAAAGATCCGATGAAGCTCGCCTCAGAGCGAGGAGTTGTGCTTCTAACAATCCCTGGTTTTTATTCGTCGCCCCGCGCAGCTATCCGGGTGTCATCGTGTCAGTTAACTTCGCGGGGTTTGTTGGGGGATCATCGCGGACATGGCTCACGATTCAAATCGAGTCAATTCGGGGTGTTTTTTTCCTCCCTTTCCCCCCTTTGTAGCATGAGAAACAGGCAACGTCATGGGGCGAACCTGAGGCCTATTGTGGGGCCGGGGCCATTGTTGGCTCGATGAAAGGCGCATTCAAGTCACTTTTTTTTTTTTTTCCCGTATTGAATTGTTTTGCGGTCCCGCTTTTCAACGTTGCATTCTCTGCTCCGAGCCGTGCACGAGACAATCAGTGGGGATGAAGCTCCCCTTTTCTCGCCATTCTTCCCCGTCCAGATGAGCGATATTAAGGAGATGAATGGCATGCATGCAGCACGAAGAGGCGGGGGGGGGAAGAGAGAGGAAAGCAGTGCCCCAGCTTTTGTCCAATGCATGAGCATAAAGGGGCTTAGACAGAGCAGAGAGGATCCTGTGGTTTTTCTGAAGGTGTGTGTGTGTCTGTGTGTGTTATTGGCCCCCCGGCGGGGCATTAAGTTAAGGACAAAAGGCTGGAGGTTCATGAATCAGCCGGAGCTTCCATAGCTTAGCCGCTGTGACACAGTTTACAGTACAGTGTGGGCGAGTGGATACCTGGTGGAGGGTTTTTACATGTCCTGGATGTTTCCCTATATGAGTGGCATGAAGGCCTCCCAGATATTAGACAGGCCCCATTCAGCCTCACGTCCCATGACCAAATCAGCGGAGTCCATGATTTATCCATTCATCCTGCTCATAAACTCTCTTCATTTGCACACTTGTTTTTTTTTTCCTCCCTTCCTTTTCTCTTTATTTCTCTTTCCCCCTTCTCGCCCTTTTCTCCTCCATTCCCATGGAGAGTCGCAGGAATGTTTCTATGCTGCAAAATGGCCGCGAGATTAATGAGTTTCGTTTTGCTTTGACTTTCGCCGGTCCTCCCCCCCCCCCCCCCCACCTTCAACGGCGCCGTCAGAAGGATATGAAACGGCGGCGAAACATCTCGAAAACTTTTCACCGAGGTGCTAAAAAGAAAGAAAGCAAAATGTTTTTTGGAGTTCAACCAGTTTTTTTTCCTTCTCAAAGGGCCAGATGACTGCACCCTCCAACGTTTCTTTACTTCGCGAGAGGTTACCGACAACTTCGACAGCCTTCCATTAAGCAGTTAGCAGCAGTCGCTCCTGTGAGTAGGTGGATGTCGCGTGTTTGGAAGGAAGCGCTCGACTCTGCTCGTCTTGACACGGTGCCACCTCGAAGTATGAAAAGGTGTCGCTTCGCCGCAAGGTTTCCAGACGTCGCCATTAACATGCAAATTTTACAGTGCGCGCGTGCACGTGGAGGCACCTCGGAAGTTAACTTTGAAATAACGAGCGAGCGTCACGAGTCGCGCGTTCGTGTTGTTCGATGCCACCGTTGAAGTTGTGCATGATTTAAGACTCTGTGTTGCGGCGTCCGTCGGTTCCTGGTGTTTTGCAAAAAGAAAAACCTCTATTTTATAAGGCTGGACCCGATTATTTGAATAATCGGTCGTGGTGGTGGTGTCTGGATAATAATTTCGAGACCCCTCGCCTCGGCTCTACTCCACTGTCATGAAGCATCGGTGTATCCCAGTTACTTACTGTGTTAATAAATAAAAAACAAATAATAATATTCGGAAATATTCGAAATATTCATCAGTACGTGGACCTGAATATCCGGAGCACTGACATTGCTATTCGGACCAGCCCTGCTGTTTAATATCATTCCTTATTGTGTGCTTTGAGAGACTCGAACCTGTCGAACTGAATTCCAGCAATCAGGAAACAGACTTTTAAAGAGATGCTTTCCGAATTAAAAGCTGAACCGCATCCATGCAAGAATTCCCTGGAATCTCCAGATGAAAGTGAGACTGACTTCTCCCATTGTGATGCACGTGCACGTCTACAGTAATCTGTGTGCGTTTGCTTGTGTTTATGTGACCTATATAGCGGTGCAGGTGCACGTCTGCACCTTCATGGCACCTCCATGGCAGCATGTAAGCTTACTGTAGGCTATAATGCACTTTAAATAGACTGTAAGTAAGCTCTGTGATAGAGCGTATTAGCCGCGACTGTGTTTCCAAGAGATTCAAGTACTTACAGTATAAACTACTATTTTTATACACTCTTTATACACATGCATGTCGGCAAATCTGCATCTGTGCTTTAAATTGCGCATATTGCATGTTAATATACATGAGAAAGAGAGCACACTCCTCAAGTTTCCCCTTTATAATCCTCGTGGGCTTCTGCACAAAGTAGCACAATCTGCTTAGTGCAATTTTTACATCACACATGTGAGGCGGCATGTCGGCAGCGTCCAGTGCAGGATTTAAGGCCTGACATGGATGTAAAGGGGCTTTAACAGCTTGATTGGAGGCGTCGGGATTGGCTCCTCGTTAGATTGTCCGCGCAGGAGGGGGGGGTGGAGAAACAGGCATATACAGCAGTCTGTTTGACCCGACCGAGGAGGGGACGGTCCACGTCATCACCACCCACAGGACAGACATCGGAGCGCTGGGAATCCTGGGTAGTTTTAGCGCCTAAGTCACCCCGAGAGCAACAAGTCAGTGAGCGTCATCTAACGAGGAAGCAGCGCCATGAAACCCTGCATTCAGCCCGACCCGTCACTCAGGAGCCTTTGAAGCTGCGGGGTCTTTATTAATTAACCTGGTCAGAGTTCAGGTCCTGCTCATGAAGCGTCGTCGGCCTCAGGGGGCGCGACCCCAGACCCTTATCTGAGCCAGATGTTGGGAGACAAGCGTTCTTTCTCTCCGTCGATGCTCCTCTGGATCCCTCACCGCCTCCTCCATCCCTGCCTCCCTCCCTCCTCCTCCTCCTCCCCTCCCTCCCCCGTTTGGCCCACTGCCCTTTTCCACTTCGCTCAGGGGAAAGAGCTCGGTGTGTGTGTTGCCTGGCAGCGTGCCCGCTCTCATCGTCTTTTCATTTTTCACCTCATCCTCCCCTCATCTCTCTCTCTCTCTCCCCCTCTACCTCCCTTTGTCACTCTCCCCACCTGCTTCTAATCACTCCCCCTCCATCTCTTTCACTCCCTGCCTCCATTCATGCTTCGTCTTCCTCCCCTCGTCCCTCCCTCCCTCCCCCGTCGCGTCTCTTCCTCGGCTGGGCTCAGGAGCAGTGAACAGGTGTTGTCTCCTTTTGATTTGGGTGCGTTCGGATTAATGCTGTCAGCTCAGCTGTTAAAACAACTGCCACCGCCAGATGCCAGTCAGTTTGGGGCTGGAGTTGTCACCTACACACAAACTCACACGTACACACACACACACACATTCAAACATCCAAACATACGCAGATGCAAACCGCACACACACGGGCTGCCGCGTGCACGTGCACACACACCAGCGCCTGGCCTCTTGGCTCATTGTAATACTGACAAAGCAAATCAGCTGTTGGATGCCAGTCTCGTCTCTAACCCAGGTGTGTGCTTCTGCAGCCTCCAAAGCATCGCAGTCAGTGGCTATAAAAGTCAGCCGCTATACGCTGCAGTGATCATTAATACCCTGTCAAGGTTGCTAAAGACTCACTCAGGCAGCCGGTTTCTGTTATTCATTCTAGCCGATGCATCCGTGCTTTTAGATCCGAGCAGCTATTTTTGAGATTTTAATTAGTTAACGGGGTCAATTTACCAGAGACTCCGCCTGTGTTGTCTTCCGCCGCTCTCGATGAGCTTCCCTAAAGTCAAGGAAAATAACCCCGAAGATGTCGGCGGGGTTAACGCAAAGCCGGGGCTTTCGGGGCTGTCAAATATTTGACGGAAAGTCATAAAGTTCAAAAGATCGAGGATATGCGTGATCCCCTCAGCGACATCTGCAGCTGCTGTTTTCAAGTCGATTTGCTCATGACGGCACGTTAATTCACTTTTTGAAGGCGGCTTCAAGGAAAAGAACCCTTGTCTCACAGGTCCAGGGCCGAGTTTAACGAACGCACCAGTTTTGTCGCGTTTTAAACTTGAAATGCTGCAAAATTTCAATGCCGCACTTGAAAAATCCTCGGAAAAAACGACCTCTACCGGCGAAAATCTAGTTGTTTTTACCTTGTTAATCTGTCCATATGGTGTTTTTTTACACGCTAGAAGTCTTGTAACTCCAGTTAAACGGCAGCGTCACGTCACAAGGGTTCATTTTCATGAAAACAACTTCTAAATCTGCGACTTTGAGACACAGAGATGAGTTTTTCGGGGTAAAATCAACACCAACATTCACGATTTTAAGTTTACTGGTGCATTAAGTCGAGCCCGACCAATAGAGAATCACATTTTCCTCGATCTGTAGATGACATCAGAAGGTGGGCAGTTCCATGTTGTTTTAGCTAGCAAAGGGGCACCATGACAGAGACTTCCGTGCCGCTTAATGACTCCCGGCTAGTGCAAATCGCGTGGCAGTGACTTAAAATGGCAAAATTAGCCTGGGGTGAATGTCCAGTGTGCTCGATTTGTACAAAAAACTATGCAAATAATTGGTCATTGATAGATGACGGTGTCGTTGTAAGGAAAAGATCCGGCTAAGGTTCGGAACAAGCACCTCCTATGTTATACTTATACAATGTTATAGGTCAACATCGGCCAATAATAACCAATATATCAGTCAGGCTTGAGTATCAACAGAGCATAAAACCACTAAGGCTGGTTTATATTGGGTTTAACTCTGTTTTCGTCTCCTCACACTCACTTGTTCCTTTATTTTCTCCAAGTCGTCCATCTTGCAGCGTCCTGTCAGGAGTTTCGACCCTCCCCACTTCGTTTTTCTTAAAGGTGTCACCGCAAAAAAAACTTTCTCCCTCTCTGCATTTCGAATCCGTGTGTGTGTGTGTGTTCATGTGTGTGTTCTCGCATGCGTCACCGTTTCTTCTCTGGCACCGGCCCTCCTCCCTCCTCCTACGCTCGCAGCCCTCTCTCTTTTTTTTTTTTTTTCCCTCCGCCTGACAGTCGCTTAAATTTAGAAACGTGGATCCTTCTCGTTCGCCGAAAAGGAAAAAGGAAAAAAAAAAAAAAAAGATTGTGAGTAAAATGATGATTAACTGTGAATATCAACGATCGGCGGCGGATAAGTGGTGTGTAACGGCGCTATTTAAGGCTTCCGTCAGATGTGGGTTTTGCAGGCTGTCTGTGTCAGATGGCGGGCGGTGGGCTCTGGCGGCGGTGATGCTTCTACCGAGCCGCAAAGGGGGGAAACTAGATCTAACATTATCTGCCTCCCTCTCGCTCCTCCTTTCAAATTAGACCCACGTTTGTTTGCACACCAGGCCGGTCTTGTGACGGTCCAAACTGAGACACTGGACACTTGTTTCTTGAGGTCATGCCGGTGCGTCTGACACACTGCTACTACGCCCAACAAGCGCACACACCCAGCTCTTAACATTGGGCCCTCTATGTGCCTCCCGACCCGCCGCCGTATCGCTTTACGCTGTGAAAACACCGGCCGACGCTCGGCGGGTTTGCGGCCCCCTCCTCCGTAGTCACCCCTCCAGCCGAACCCTTTTTTTTGTTGTTGTTGTTGTTGTTGTTTCGCCGCAAATCACGTCCAGTTTTTTTAGTCGTCGAATTACACTAACGACGTTATTTCCAAGGTTATGATACCCTGCTGTAGTCTCCGGTCGCTGCTGAGCCAAATGTTGTTAAGACAATTAGCCCACTCAAAGAGTCATGGGTGTCTAGTCGGAGGAGGAGGAGGAGGAGGAGGAAGAGGAGGAGGGAGAGGGGCTCAAACACTGGCAGGAATGTTCAGGAAGAAAATAAGTGCTGACACAAGGAGCTGCGTCTGTAAGAAACGCTGATATTTATAACCAAAGCCAATGCAAACACACCCAAACTGATGGAATTAGCTCGCAAAGATGCGACAGGCCACGACAAGCGTCCATTAGCTGCTCGGATTATTAGACAGTTCCACCGTAAAGCTCAGTCGTCGTTGTTGTCGTGGTCGATGCCAGTCATGGTTGCAACATACTGAATCTGAATGAGCCGTTTGGAGAGGATCTGAGCTCCAGCTGGCTCCCCGCAAGTCAGTTAAAGCAGGGATGCTAACACAGCTTTTGGAAAAAAAAAAAGGCACAATCCAAACGCCCAGTGCACTCATCAAACCACGAATCTTCACGCTGGAGTCATAATTAGTAGAAATCCAGGTAATTAAAGGGCCTAATTTCACCTCTTTATGCTAAAAACACAACTAGCAGCTGCTTTAATTGTATGTAAGATGTAAGAAAAGCAACCCAGAGATGGTTTTCTGTCATAGAGAATTAAGGAAGAGAAGCCAGAATCAGAGTTTTCAACATTTTAGTTTCTAAAAAATACTCAAATCATGACACAGAAACTCAAAATAGTCTAATAGTTTCTTTAAAATTGGACCGAACCTTTAATTACAGAATAAAATCACTGGTTTTTTAACTTTCCAACGGCCCTCAAAGTGCTCATCCATGTCGTGAGATTCCCCGCAGAGAAAATAATGAAAAGTAAGCTTAAATGGGGATGTTTCAATCGTAAAAAAAAATCACCAAAAATAAACAGTTTGCACTAATTAGATGATGTGAAAAACAGAAAATTCTGCATTTCTTGACGCAACTGAGAAGCCATGAACGAATCAGCTGCGACCAACAGTCACATGGCGAAAATTCAGGGACGTTTCAACTGAACTGCAGGCAGTGTAGGCATTGATTACATTTCATTTCTCCCGATCTACAGCTTGGTTGTATCGCAAAGAAGAGATTTTTAAGCTCTCTCTCCTTCTAGTAATGGTTGTTCTGGAGGTGCAGGACTTTATATCGCAGTGAAAATGAGCCCACAGTGGGTAAAAACGAGGCCTGAAACACACCGCTTGGGGTTACGAGGGTCAGCTGTGAGAAAAACTTCAAAAAATCCCACAATGCAGCTCAACGGTGTCTTTCACCAGGAAGTTGTGAATATGAAGGCGAGGTAAGCCGAGGGAACGACGGCGACATCCTCGGGGTTGAACTTCGGGAAGCTCCTCTGTTTTGTTGGAAATTTGCCGAAGAGCCGCGACAAATTTTTGCTTTCATTCGATCGAAACGCTTCCCGACGTCCCGCCAGCTGGACCTTCGCCTCCCGCCTTTCTTTCTTTCTTTTTTATTTTTTTACCCCTTTGTGTCTGTTTTTCCCGTCAGATAAAGGCAATTTAAAAATCCGGCTCCTCCAACCAGCTCTGGGTTTGAGTTTCTGCGAGTTCTGCCGAGCCACAGATGGCTACGTGATCCAAGCACGACCCAACCGGCCGCGTCTTATCGACGAGGCATCGGCAAACTTTTCTTCTCTTCGCCTGAAAGTTTATTTTAAAAAAAACAACAAACAATCTTGCCAGGAAAACTTGGGAAAAGATTCACAGGGAGGGACGGATAACTGGAGCGCAGTGAGGCTCCAACAGGTCAGAGACACACACACACACCCGACCAACACAGAACACACTCATGCTAGTCAGCAGAGCATTCCAGCGCTGTGTGGTGCTGTTGTTGCCATCGGTCTAATGGCTCTCACATGTCTGTCGCCCCGATCTTTGAGCAGCACACTGGACAATGTGAGCTATTCTTAAGGCTTTACAACGCGCCTCGGCTCAGGCCCGATCGACGCACAGATGGAACAAACATTCACACATAGAGAGGGGAAGACAAAAAAGAGACGGAGACGGATATCGAGCCTCAAACAGACACATAAACAGAGGGAGAAGTGTGTGTCGCGCGTCTGTTTGCGCTTGTCAACAGTGTTCGCGTTAACTGGAATAGGCGGGTCCCGCCTCCGCCGTCCGGCAAAGCGAAGCCGCTCCGATGCCAAGCCAACTGTCAATCAAGCAGCCGGCGAGCGCGGCCAAGACGATGATAGCATCAGAAATAACAGTCCTCACCCATCAGTCTCACATGCACGAGCGGGGAGGAGGTTAAAGTCGCAGCCCGGCGAGCGTTTCGGGAGAGGCTTCCAACACGCAAAACAGCATTAGCGTGTCAGGAGACTCTTGCTGCTCTGTCTGTCTCTCTGTCATCGCTTTGACAGGCAGACGAAAAATGTCACGACTGGAAAGCAGCAGCTTCGCCGCCGCCGCTGTGTGTTCGCCGCGGCTCCGTCTACTTAATGCGTGGGTCCATTCCCCCCTGCTTTCTGCACACGGCAGGCCCGACGCACAATGTCTTCTTTTGTTGTCACGTTAAAGTGATGCAATAAAGCTGTGCAGTGACAAGGACGGCCCGGGGGCTGCCGCCGTGACAGAGACGTGGAGTGTGTGTGCACGGGAGAGTGTGTGTGTGTGTGTGAGCTGGAGACAAGAGCACTGAAGAGGGGTTATTGCCACGAGACAGATTGCAAGTGTCATTTTCCATTACAGCAGCCTGAGCCGCTGTGTACAGCACACACACACACACACACACACACACACACACCGGTACACATGCCTTGGCCCACTTTAACAGGATGCTTTTGACAGGGAGAGATGTGCGTGCATTAAAGGAGTGCTGGCCCCGACGCTTTAACCCTCTCTCTCCGAGGCCCGACTTTGCAGAGCTTTCATTCTCACTCCAGAACCTTCTCTTTGCGATCAGTCGGGTCAGTTTTATTCCAGATAAACCGCATTTGCGACTCGGTAAATCCCCATTTTAGTGATTCACATGGTTCCGTCGGGCAAGTTGTTGGATCGCGTCTGCAAATCTGCAGTTTTAGATCTTTAAATTTGCTGTTTTTTACCAGAGACGGTGGGTTTTCAAAGGATCCCTGTTGAATAAATGCAGCTTTGAATGCAGCCTGACCTGATGCTTTTTTTCAGGACTCCGTAAATCAAGTTTGCAATTGGGGGCATTGCTTCAAATCTCACTTTGGTGTGCTGTATGAAGGTTTCGTCGACAGATTCCCAGAACTTATTGGAGCATTTTGAATTTCACCGATCAAAATCTGCAGCAAGGAGGAGGAAGAACCAGTGGATCCACCCGACGCCATGAGTCTTGGTTGATCCACAGGTCGGTGATATAAAGCAGATTTAAACGGTTTCGTTGCGGAAATCTTCGAAGTCATTGGATCATTTCTGCAAATCTGCAAGAAAAAATTAGATTTTCTTTGACATGTGACGCAGCATGGGCTTTAGTTTCACGTGAAACCGGCTGATCTGATCTGATCGGCAGGTTTGCATAAAGTGTCCCTGGAAGCCTTGTTTTAGTGATTCACATGGTTTTGATGAAGTGTTGCATCTCGGTCGTGTGAAAACATCTTCGAATATGCTGGATTATTCCAAATTTATTAGTGTTTAACTGAAAAAACGTGAGATTTCCTTTCAAATCAGACTATACAGTGTGTCTACCTGGTACAGGATAATTGCTGGAGCAGGAGAATGAGTCCGATTCTTTGGTCTTAGGAGTTTGTAAATTGCAAAAATCAAATAAAGTGTCCTTGAAAACCTAATTTGCATGATTTAATTGGTCGTATCTTGAAAGTAATTGAATCATTTTTTCTTAGAAATCAGGAGAAACAAGGAGTTTACCTGATACAGTGTACTTGCTGGAGCAGTGTGACTTATTGCTGCAGGGATACGAGTCTGTAAATCACATTTACAAGTAAATAAGTTGCTGAAAATCTCATTTTATTGACTTGCATGATGGTTTAGCAGAAAGATTTAGCAGCTGATCTCAAAATTTACCGTTGCTCAGCCAAAAATCAGCCAATAAAAAGCAATTCCATGGTGTAGGGAGCAGGTTTGACCGATTGTTGCAGGGATACGAGTCTGATTTCTTTGTTTTAGGAGTCTGTAAATTGCATTTGCAAGTAAATTAATGAAAAGTGTTGCTGAAAAACCTAATTTTAGTGATCTGCATGGCTGACTTATTGGATCATTTCCAAGTTCAGCCAAAAACCAACCAGTAAAATAGCAGATCCAGGGTGTTCACCTGATACAGTATACTTGCTGGAGCAGGTTTTCAAAGGATCCTTGGTGAATAAACTTCGCTTTAAATGCAGCGTTAGCTTCTGTCGCAGCGATACGAGTCCGATTTTGTGTCTTAGAAGTAAATAAAGTGTTGCTGAAAACCTAATTGGAGTGATTTGCATGGTTTAATCTAAAAGTCAACCACTGATAAGCAGATCCAGGGCGTTCACCTGATACAGTATACTTGCTGGAGCGGTGTGACCTATTGTTGTAGGGATGTGAGTTTTTAAATCATATTTGCAAGTAAATAAGTTGCTTACTGACTTGCATGATGGTTTAGCAGAACTTTACCGCTGCTCAGCTAAAAATCAGCGGTTAAAAGCAGATCCGAGGCGTTCACCCGATACAGACTACTTGCTGGAGCAGTGAATCCTCTCGGTTTCGACCACAGCCTGGCCGTATTGTCGCCCGCGAGGCTCCGTTATCTATTCAAAAGTCTCTCGTGAGGCTCTGTTTGTTAACCGGGCAATTAGCCGGCAGTATTTGGTGGTTATCAGTACCACGGTTGACACTCGGTCTCTTCAGCCGGTAAAGTATGAGGCAGTAAAATGGAAATGGGATCGGCGTCGGGTCCCATAGCTCGTCCCTAATAAGGTGCGGTGGCAGCGGCTATCAGGGCCTCGGCGCTGAATTAGCCCGCGGCGGATTCAAATGTCTAGATGCTATCAAACACCATTTAATGATAATGGAGGTCACAGAGGCAATCGGGGGGGGGAGGAGGGTGGGGGACACGCAGAAACACGGCGCTGAGATAGCATCGCTAATTTCGAACCGCGCAAACAACATGCGAGAGGAGGAAGGAGGGTGGGGGAGGAGGGGGGGAGGAGGAGGGAAAAAAACCGACACAAAACGAAACAACAAGGAAAGTTTCTCCGCGACTTTCTCGAATGTCGCTCCAGATTTTGCCCTTCATCGTTCTTTCACAATGTCGCGCCCTCTCCGCTGCTATTTCTGACTGCCAGTGTGTGGATCTGGCTCGCTGAGATTCCATGCCAGTGTAAAAATTGGCTGAGGGTTTGGTTCAAATCAAATTGGACATAAGCACCCACAACACCATCTGTTAGGGAAAGGCAGTGGAGTGAAGGGCAGAACTCTGTATTCAGATAAATGGATTTTCAATTTATTAAATTGTTGACTGACACCCTTGTAAATTCTCTCTTTATGTGCCGCGGCCTATTCTTAGACGCCTTTAATGGAAGCGTGTTGCTATACATCCCGACGAGCCCTAATGTTAGAACGCTGCGTCTGTTGTTTGGATTATTCCGCGCCGATTTGTTCCTTTTTTTCCCCCCCGCCTCCCGAAAAAACCCCTCCAAAATAAAGGTGTTTTGTTGGCGCGCGGCTTTCCGTCTGACAGGTGTGTCGCCCCGAAGTGCGTTCGGAGGCGACGATCTTGTGGTTTCTTCGCAGCACTTTGCAGGAGGAGGGAACCATATGTCCCCCCTCCCGCCGCAACCAGGTGAACAACAACCAGAAGTCGATGCCGAGCGCAGATACTTTGCACGTCAGCGTACACGTCCCCCCCCCCCTCCCCACCAGGCCCTCCTCAGGGTCCGAGTGTTTATTAATAACTGAAGCTGGAGCAGCTTCTGAATGAAGGAGTCGCCTCGGTGGGAGACGGGGGGGAGCGATGGGAGGCGAGGGTGGGGGTTAGAAAGTAAGGAGGAGGATGGAGGATGGAGGATGGAGGAGGAGGAGGAGGAGGAGAGGGATTTTAGTGTTTACACAGAGGCCCGGCCACCGCGGCAACTGTTGCCAAGCGCCGTTCTCCCCAACAACAAGCCAGTAATTGGTACTTTTAGCAGCTAACCTTGCGGAGGTGGTGGTGCGAGGTGGGCTTGGACAAAAAGCTTTTTGATACGTCTCCCTCTCTATCTCTTTCTCCTCTCTCGAGCCGCCGCATAGTGCCCCCTGTTTTTTTTTTTTTTTTTTTTTTCCTTTCGCTTTTTTTTTTTTTTTTTTTTTTTTTTCCATGACAAGAGACTGCCCATAATCTTGGCACGGGCCCCCGCCGTCGCTTTTGGAAACGATTGGACCGCCTTTAGAAGGAATCGATGAAAATGTGTCCAGACACATGGCCCAGCTCAACCAGACATGAATTGATCATCAAAATATCAACATCATCATTTCGTAATGGAGTGTGTTTTGGCGCCGCCGGTGCGAGGGGGAATAGCCGGGCTGCAAAGCGAAAAGCGGCGGCGCGTCGAGAGAGACGGCGTAAATAAGTGAGGAGTCGGCGTCCAAATCCTGCCTTTTCTGAAGTTTCTCTCAACATCTCCATAATGCAGGAGATCAAGTCTGTTGGAGTTTATAATTAAAATAAATTCTACTACAGAGAGGCTTCATGTTATTTAAACAGTGGGGCTACATTTGGCCTTTCTTTTCCTTCTACATGAGAAACTTTTCACCCACTGTGGCCTCGTTTTTCACTGCAGTATCAAGTCCTGCACCTCTATGGATAGAAGTCGAGGGAGCTCAGACTTTTTTTTTTTAATTTTACAAGAATTTTACAAACCTGGAATCAAAAAAAACAACATTTTACCAAGTTCTCACAGGTGTTATCAAATAAGAAACGAGAATAGTGACTCTACACCGCCTGCAGTTCAATCTAGTGCTGCTGAAAAGTCTGCACATTTTTCCCATGTGGCTGTTGCTCACAGCAGGGCCATTGATAGTTTTTTAATTACAAAAAGGACTGCAGAATTTTTAGTTTTTTACAGAATTTGATTACAGCATACGACTTATTTTTCGCGTTTTTTTTTGTTTCGGTAAATGGCGTAATTTTGGTGATTTTCAAGAGTGAGGAGTCGTCGTCCAGATTTCTCTCAACATCTCCATAATGCAGAAGATCCGTTCTGTTAAAGTCTTATTATTTTACTCCAGAAAGGCCTCATGTGATTTAAATAGTGGGGCTACATTTGGCCTTTCTTTTCCTTCTACATGAGACACTTTTCACCCACTGTGGCCTCGTTTTTCACTGCAATGTGAAGCCCTGCACCTCTATAGATAGAAGTCGAGAGAGCTCAGTTAAAATGCCGTAAATCTTTAAAAAGAAGAAAAAATGTTTGCTTGTTTTATATTTTACAAGAAATTTACAAACCTGGAATCAACAAAAACTACATTTTACCGAGTTCTCACAGGTGTTATCGAATAAGAAACGAGAACAGTGACTCTACACTGCCTGCAGTTCAATCTAGTGCTGCTGAAAAGTCTGCACATTTTCCCCATGTGGCTGTTGCTCACAGCAGGGTCATTCATAGTTTTATAATTACAAAAAGGACTGCAGAATTTTTTGTTTTTTACAGAATTTGATTACGACAACTTATTTATTTTTAGCGGATTTTTAAAAACGAGACACCTAGAATATCGGGGTTGGGGTTTGGAGGGTTAAAAGTTTCCACTGGTTCTTGCTGTTTTGGGCGAAGAAGCATCCAGACAGGTCATTTTTCGGCTCGGCCCAGCTCGAGGCTACCTTAAGGTGTTCTGTTTTTTTTTTAAAGTCTTTGTGCAGGTGTGTCCTCAAAGCAGCGCCAACCCAGATTACGAGGCCAGGGTGTGATTTTTCATGTCTGGAAACGCAACGAGAGTTCCGTCCGAGGCTGTGAATCAAAACCCGATGAGTGATTTAGATCCGCTATGCTTCCACTTTAAATCAGTCAGGATTGCCTCGTTAAGGCGACTGATACCTTGATTCGGTTACAGTCTAATCTCCACATCTCATGCGAGCGTTCTCTCTCCGCCGCCGCCGCCAGCTTTTTCCTCTCGCCTCCTCGCTGTGTTTTCTCCTTCCTGCCATCTCAATACTGCAGTGTTCGGGGGTCGGCAGCCTCAGACAAACTCCACCAGTGCTTGTATAATTGCTTATTCAACGCTGACCCCTGCTCGGTTTTTCGGGGAGGAGAATGAAGAAGGAAAGAAGGATGGAGGAGGAGGAGGAGGAAGAGGGGGGAGTAGCTGGAGCCTCCCAGTGGCTGCCAAGGCCCAAGTCAATGTGGAGCCTGTTTTTTCGGGGATATGAGCGCCGGCCACGGGTCCCAAGCCAGGGCCCTTTCCTGTGGGGCCCTCCTCCTCCTCCTCCTCCTCTTGGTCGTCTTGGTTCTCCTCCTTCATCCTCCACCCTCCTCTTCCAGCCCGGCTGGGCCTGGCGCTGGCACAGAGGAGCCTTTGTTGTGCACCCGAGGGCTCTCTGTCTCCCTTTTTTCCTCCCCTCTCTCTCTCTCTCTCTCTCTCCTTTCCTTCTCTTTCCACCCTCCTCCCTCTTTCCTTCCAAGTCCTCGCAAATATGAGATAATAGGAAAAATAGCGCTGGCTGCTCGCGGTGACTCAGGCCGAAACGTCTGAGTTGAAAAATAGAAAGTGAGCGAGAAGAAGGAGGAGGAGGAGGAGGAGGAGGAGAGCGAGGGGACGGCATTGTTTTGCGAGGTTGCGAGCTGGACGGAGGTCGAGTCTCCTCCCATCTCCTCCCTCGTTCCCCTTCTCCCTCTCTCTCTCTCTCCGAGCAGCTTCTGAACCAGAAAAGCTTAGCGAGGATCCAAAAGCCGGATGGGGTTCTCGCCGTACAACACACACACACACACACACACACTGGTTCCCTCTCGGCAGGTGGACGGGGTTGTTTTGGCTCGGCTTGCGGGGCAGCAGCTTGACTCCGTTTGAGCCAATGAGCCAAAATAATAGCCGGCGATTCCAGAGTTATTGTCAGCGTTTTTCCCCCTCCTCTGCTTCTTTTTTCTGCCCCACAATCCCCCTCTCTCTCTCTCTCTCTGTGTCTCTGCCTTTCCGAATCAGAACCTCGGATGAATCTGAGTTCGCGGTCGGTCAAAACGCGGAAAGGCCAGAAAACCCCAAAGAAGCCGAGTTTGAGGAAATGTAGAGGGAAGACGAGCAGAGAGAGAGAGAGAGTCTGGTTTTTGATATTTTATTGAGTGTAAACATCATACAGCTTTAATAAGCAGCTGGAACGAGCTAATACGGAATAAACATATGTGGCATCTTCAGACATTTTTCCTCACTGTGGGCTCATTTTTCACTGCAACATAAAGTCCTGCACCTCTGTGGAAACACAGCTAGAAGGACAAGGAGCTCAAAGGTGTCTCATGTGCAGCGCGACAAAGTCATAATGCCAAGAATCATAAAAAGAAGAAAAACAAAAGCTGCGTTTCTTTGATTATTTAATTTTCTTAGAATTAAAGAAAGCTGGAATCAACATGCAGAGCTTTTTACCGAGTTCCCACAGGTGTCACCAGCACAGAGGAAAGAAACGGTGCCTCCACATGCTGTAGATGTTCTGCTGCTTTGATTTATCTGCTCGGTGTAAACACTGCCTGCAGTTAAGCCAGAAAAACTCCCTGAATTTTCACCATGCGACTGTTGGTCACAGCAGAGTCGCCGATGGCTGCACAGTTTTGCAGAGGTGTGCAGAATTTTTGGTTTTTTACAGAATCTTTTTAATCCAAACGATGTATTTTTGATCGATTTTGTCGTTATTTTACTACTTACCTGCAGTTCAGCCGAGTTTGTGTAAAAACTCCCTGAATTTTTGTCATGGGTCAATCAGTTGCAGCCGAACCACTCATGGCTTCCTGATTTTGAAGAGAAGCACTGAATTTTTTATTTTTTTCCAAATCTTTTTAGTGCAAACTGTGAATTTATGACATTACTTTAAAAATGAGGCTATAGATATTTTACGACTTAGATCTTAACTCGTTTTCCCCTATCTGCTCGGCGTAAACATTGCCTGCAGTTCAGCTGAAAACCCCCTGAATTTTCAAGATGCGACTGTTGGTCACAGCTTCGTCAATGATGGCTGCACAGTTTTGCAGAGATGCACTGAATTTTTGTTTTTTTACAGAATCTTTTTAATGCAAATGATGTATTTTTGGTAAATTTTGAAGTTATTTTACTATTTTAATTTGCTTTTCTTCTACCTGTTCCGTGCGGACACAGCCTGCAGTTCAGCCAAGTTCAGGTAAAAACTCCCTGAATTTTTTCGATGTGTCTCTCAGTCGCAGCCGAGCCACTCATGGCTTCACGATTTGGAAGAGAAGCACGGAATTTTTTGTTTTTTTCCGAATCTTTTTAATGTAAACTGTGTATTTTTTACAATTTTTAAAAATGAGATACGAAGAAAAAAGGCGATTTTAATGAAAAAATCATGCTCTTAAGCTTGGATTGAGCGATCGATTAGTTCAAGGACCGTCTGAAAGCTGAGAATCCAGTGACTCATCGTGTTTTTTACACCTTCCAGCTCCAGTGAACGGCGTCACTTGAAAGATTTTGGGCTTCGGAGGGTTAAATTATTAGCGTGAGCGCAGGCAGATGTGCGTAAACTTCCTCTTTTACATTTGCTTTTCTGGCCACAGCGAGGCGGGTCACCTCAGCTCTGCAACACCCCACCCTGCAAATATGCGGCCCACACCCCTGCGTGGGCATCAGACTCCACCCGCTTACCTCACACAACACGACTCCCGGCACACACACACACACACACACACACACACACACACACACACTCCCTGAGCGGACGTCACACTGAAAACAAGGAGCAGCGTCTCTGATTTTCCTGGACAGCGTCGCTCCGTCCTCCTTCCCTTCGTTACGTGACTTTTCGGCCTTAATTAGCGCCGCTGCTGGACGCTGCGCCGCGTTTTTCCACTCGGCCGCCGGGTGGGAAATACTGCTATCGTTGCAGGACGTGAAATCAGGTGCGTTTCCAATCCGAGCCGAGGCCCCGGGGAGGAAATAAATCCTGGGAGGGGCGGAGGAGAGAGTCTTTCGGGGATTGATTGATTGATTCGCGCCGGACAAGTCGCCGCGTTTCATTACATTCCTCGCGTAAAGTCGAAAACAAGGAAATGCACTCAGGAGCTGGCGGCGCTCTGATGATGAGACGCTGATGCACGAAGGAGGCCGATTCAGGACGCACCTCTTAGCCCACTTTGCGACCTCTAGGTGACGGAGGAGCTTCATCCTCGCAGCGTTCGCATCAATCAGCATCTTCTCTCCCCCCTCTCTCCCTCTCCCTCTCTCTCCTCCTGCCCATTTCCTCCCTTTTCTTTTTTTTTTTTTGCACAATGAAAGAGCCTCTTGGCTTTTTTTATTAATAGTTAAAGTGGCCCCGGCCTGTCACTGGGGACAATGGCTGCAGCCCCTGTTAATAAATAAAAATAATAACTAGGAGATGGGGAGGCAGGAGAGAGGGAGAAGAGAGAGCAGGCGACACGCTGCCATTTGTTGTTCCCTCTCACTTGTCAGAGCTCTTTGGCTTAAAAGCCTCTGTCATTGTTGAGGGGAGGAGGAGGGGGGAGGAGGGTGAGAGACAGGGAGGAATTGAAGGAGAGAGAGACGAAGGGAGTGCCAGGGGCTAATAGCACCTGTTGGGGTGATGGTGAGACAGCTGTCATGGAGGGAGGAGGGGGACACAGGAGTCCTTCTTCTTCTTCTTCTGCAGAAACGTTCTCCATCGTCTGGCTTCATCTCTGCTGCAGGAGGAGGGAAAGACCGGCGTCGGGTTCGGAACCGACCCTCATGAACGGATGCAGGTCCAGTATGTAGGAGGACGCTTCAAAACAAACCGTCCAGGTGGCTCCTCATCCACGTAAAGCCGGACATCTCCCTCCTTCCTCGCTCAAGATTTATGATCAGGGGTGCCCAATCCTGGTCCTGGAGGCCCCTATCCTGCATGTTTTAGATGTTTCCAACACACCTGATTCAAATGATCAGCTCATCATGAACGTAGACATTTATACGTAGACGCCGCATTGACTGTGGAGGGACGTGCCTAAAGCTCCGCCATCTTGGTACAGGGCTAGCAGAGGGGGGAGTGAATGTAAGTCTATGGAGGTAAGAGGTACTCCACAATCTTAAAGTAGAATTATTCACTGAATTTTCGACCGATTTCCAAACGGTTTGGTTTGTTAAAAACGTCACACATGTAGCTTTGACACAGGATGCTTGGATGCTTTTGTTCTATTTATGTCTGACGTTTGTAACAAACAATATATGTTGACAACTGATGGATTTATGATCACTTTTATAGTGCAGACATGTCATTCCTCTATAGACGTAATGCACTGTAGGGGCGAGTGGCACTGTACCAAGATGGCCGCCGCGTAGGCACGTCGGCTCCAATCGGCAGCAGCAGTCAACGCGGCGTCTACGTATATATGTCTATGCTGCAGAAGCCTGATAACGATCCTGATCATTTGAATCAGGTGTGTTGGAAGAGGAAAACATCTAACACATGCAGGATAGCGACCCTCCAGGACCAGGATTGCCCACCCCTGCTTAAGATCAACACTTTATTGTCTCTCTCTCCCTAAATCGCTCGAGAAAATATAATCCGAGGCGCAAACAAACTTTTTCCCCCTGCCTCCCGCCGTCGGCAAGTCTGACGCCCTCGGTATGTTTGCGCTGCGCCGACGGGGTTAATCTCCGAAAACCTCCCAACCCCTCGGCGAGAAGGCCTCGCATCCCAAGTTGCAGATGGCTCCCGGTAAATAACTCCCCCCCCCTCACCTCCCTTCCTCACCCGTGCACGGGCGGCTCGGATCCAGTCGCTTCCATGTGTGCTGCGCTCTCCTGCCTGACATTTCCATTCCCCCCGCCGCCGCCGCCGATGATCATGTGTGTGTGTGCGCTCGGCGAGTTAGGTCTGTAATTAGCGATTCTGCGAGTGTGTGTGTGTGTGTGTGTGTGTGTGTGTGTGTGCAGCGGTTTGGTGAGTGTGTGGTGAAAACAAAGCACTGGCTGATAATGTGTCCATTGTGGCGGGTGCATTAAGGCCCTCTTTGTCTCAGGGCCCACAGGGCTAATGATTCTCTAGCAGCAGGTGAGAGGGAAAAAGCCTCTCTCTTCCTGCCTCCCCCCCTCTCCCTCTCTCTCTCTCTCTCTCCCCTCCACTTGTCTCTCTCTTTATCTTGCCTCTCTCTCTCCCCCTCCTCCCCCCTTTCTGCTCACTTGTTTTTGTTTTTCAGATTTCCTCTCCTTTTCGATTATCAGCGTCTCTCTCTCTCCTCCCTCCCTCCCTCCATCTCTCTCTCTCTCCTGCTGATGCGGCCATTAGGCTGAGCTGCCGCTGCCTTTATTACAGCAAATGGACTTTAAATGAGCTTTATTGTCATGTTGGCCAGCCGACTGAATCCCTCTCTCTCTCCTCTCCTCTCCCCTCCCTCCCCCTCCTCCCCTGAACAGAGGCCCCCAGCATTGAGAGGCTGTTGTCAAAGGACTGGAAGGATAAACTTTTGGCCATGGGCTCAGGGCACATTGGAGAAATTAAAGGTATGGTACGGCTAATAAACTCCAGCTGAGCTCTCCGATCTCCGAAAAAACGATGTTCAAAAACGCGTCAGGACGGACTCTGTCGTCATCCGGCATGCAACAAGTGCACGTTGCAGGTAGCTCAGCGCAGATTTAGAACATAAAAGTGTGTGTTAAATTAAAAATTATGCATTAAAATATGATCAAAATATAGGCGCAGTAGTGAAAAATGGTAAAAGTGGCCTGTAGCGTGCAAAAAAGATGTTCGTATGTAATAAAAAAGTACCTGAGGAGGCCTAATCGAACATCTAATACTATATTTTTGAGTTTTATTAAAGCTCAGTGATGTGCATCGCCTCTAATTTTGTATATAAACGAACATGTTTAATGCAGTTTGCATGGCAGATTCAGAGTCGGCCTCAACTCAACTCTTCGGTTAAACCCTCGCATTTTTCCTCGCTGTGGGCTCATTTTTCACCGCAACATAAAGTCCCGCACCTCTACAGAAACAGAACAACCATAGCAGGAAGCAGAGAGAGCTCACTGATGTCTTCGGTGCAGTGTGACACAGTTATGAAGCCATAAATCATAAATGAAAGGAAAAACTCGAACCGTCTCCCAGCTGTTTTGTGCGAACACTGCCTGCAGTTCAGCCGAGGTCATCTAAGAAACCTCTATGAATTTTTGCCATGTGATGGTTGGTCACAGCTGAGTGGTTAATACCTCCCTGGTTGTGAGAAAGACTGCAGAATTTTTTGTTTTTCACAGAATGTAATTAGTCAAAACTGTATATTTTTGGTGATTTTTTAAATCAAGACATGCAGAATAATTAATTTTGTCGAAGTGTTACCATTTGAAGCTTATATTTGGTAACGTTTCCTGACAATTCTCTCCGTTTTAACAGTTTCTGGCTCTGATAAAAGTGTAATTTTGCCATTTTTTAAAATAATAACATGCCTTTTAAACATGCTAATGGGTTCTGGGGTCCGAGGGGTTACTTGAAATAAACCCAAACTAAGCAAAATCGTCGAAAACAGCGTTTAAACAAAGCGAGGCGGCCCGAGCGGGACCGAGGCGAGGAAGTGAGCAGCTGCACCGTGAATACGCAGAAGCAAGAAAAATCAGAGAAAGCGAGGAAAAAGATGTGAGGGAAGCCGAGAGAGGTAGAGGAGGCTATTATTCCCTGTAACTCCGGGGCAAAGCCGTCGCTCTCCTCCAGTAATTGAGCTTCATTAGGAAGCAAAGCAATATGTAATCAAAGAGCCTCGTGGAGCGGCGTGGCCGTCGAGAGGGGGGCTCCATTGATCAAACCCCCTCTTTTCCCAGCTCCCCGCCGCGCTGACATTTCTGTGCAGGGGCGTCCCGCTTGGCGCAACCACACACCAGCAGCTGGGGAGCGACGCATGTGTGCATAGGAGCGAGCGGCGGCGGCTTACGTAACCTCCGAATGTGTGGATGTGCAGATTTGCCGTCGCTTCTCTCTCTCTTTTTTTTTTTTTTTTACCCCATCGAATTCCGTTGAAGAGCTTTTTGCGGGGAACAAAGTGACTCCGATGCACCACCTCCTGCTCCTTATTGAGGGGCAGCGTCGGTAAAAGGCCCCATGCGGCTCGACACAGCAAAACACACACACACACAATTACGGGACTCGCAGCGCTCGAATAAATATCTGCACGGCGTCGCGTCGTCAACATCAGACCTGCTGCAGCACAAAGAGTGACGGGAGAAGTCGGCTCCTCTCTCCTGCCTCCACATCACCTCCTCTATTTCGTGACATCTTCGCATAAAACACGAGCATCTTTCATCGACTCATCAAAGCCTCGTTTTGTTTGCGTCGAACTGAGGTTTTTCAAAATAAGGTTCGATTAAATCTCGCAAATATGCGGACCTGGCCTGGCAGAGTCCAAAACGTGGCGGTGGAGCTCCACAGTAAAAGCATTCATACCGTACGTCCACACACACACCCGTTTATTCAGCGTACACACAGCCTGCACTGTAGCAGCAGCTCCTCCAGAAGAGTTTCGGCGTCGCTCGAGGCGTCGAGGAAAGAAAGGAGGCACGTTCTAACACAGTTCAATCCTTTTCTCAAGTCCTTACCGTCGTTACTTGCGTGGAAATTAGCGATATATGCCGTTGAAGTAGTGCCATAACTCCAACACGACTGAACTTAGAGACCGGACTCCCAAATACATGATATCTACTCAGTGTTTTAACACAGCTTGGAGCAACATCGTCGTGAAATCGCAAGTGTGAAGCAAGAAAGCCGCCATAGGTTGTTTTTGTGGGCTACAAATCAGGTCATGTTGAGTTCTTGGAAAATGAGTTTACAGCAAACCATGTCTGTCCTTCAGTCAAGCTCTAATGACCCAATTATATCAACTGATTTAATTATTTACAGTTAAAGCAGGTTCTGTGGCCTCAGTTTGAAGCTCTGGAAGAAACCACGGCTACCTGTTTCTGCATGCTATAGAGAGTTTACTAGCTACATCTCTATCTGCACGGTGTAAACACTGCCTGCAGTTCAATCCAGTTCAGCTAAAAGTCTGCCACTCACAGTCGAGTCCCTCAGAGCTTCAAGGTTTTGCAGAAATGCCCAGAATTTTTGGGGGTTTTTTTTGCAGAATTTCGTGTTTTTCACAATTTTTTAAAATGTAGAATAGAGTGATTTTGATGGAAGTGTCCCGAATCGGTGACTGAGCACGATCAGTTCGAGGCCATCTGAAGGTTGAAAGTTTCTGGCTTTAATAAATGGTATAATCGTGGCATTTAAGATGACTTCAGGAAGAAGAATAACGTGCCTTTCAACACCTACGAGCTGTTTTCGGGGGTTAAAAGGTCTCTCGTCAGCCTGCAGGTTCGCGAAAAAGTTGCTGAATTTTTTGCCTTGTCAGTGTTGGTCAGAACTGAGTCATTCATGGCTTCACAGTTGCACAGAGGAGCATAGAATTTTTATTTTTTTGCAGAATGTGGTTAGGTCAAAGGGTTTATTTTTGGTGATTTTTTAAATATGAGACATGTAGAGTAAAGTGATTTTGAAGTAGTATCCTGATTTCACGCTCAGCCTTGGCGACTGAATCCCTCACGATCAGTTAGAAGGTCTCTCGTCGGCCTGTGATTCATCAAAAAAGTTGCTGAATTTTTGCCACGTCACTATTAGCCGCAACCGGGTCACTGATGGCTTCACAGTTGCGGAGAGGAGGACAGAATTTTTATTTTTTTGCAGAATCTGGTTAGAGCTAAGGGTTTATTTTTGGGGATTTTTCAAACGACACGCTCAGATTTGGTGACTGAACATGATCAGTCTGAAAGCTGAACATGTCATGCTTTAATAAGTGGCGCAACGGTTGCTGAATTTTTGCTGTGTGAAGGTTGGTCGCAACTGAGTCACTCATGGCTTCACAGTTGCGGAAGGGAGCGTAGAATTTTTAGTTTTTTACAGAATGTGGTTAGAGCTAAGGGTTTATTTTTGGTGATTTTTTAAACGAGACTTGTAGGATAAACAGATTTTAATGAAAGATCACAATTTTGAGCTTCCATTCTAAAGGGACACGATTAGTTCAAGGACCGTCAGAAAGTTTGAGTATTCTCAGTTTCTGGCTCTAATATAACCTGTTGAGATTGTTAAAATACTACACTTACTTAGCACATGTCCTACAGTCCAGATAACTTTATTCCTGCCTCCCTTTGCGAGCTCCTCTCCAATTCTTCTCTTTACTCTGGTTGAGTTCCTTCACTCTCTCCTGTCTGTTTATCCTCCCCTTCCTCCCCTTCCTCCCATCCCATCCCTCCTCTCCCCACCTTCCCTCCTCACCCAGGGGGGGTTATCAGTGCAGCCGGGGTCATTAATTAGCGCCGCGAACACGGTTGACAAGTATTACATTGTTACAAATTGGTTAATTACCCCTTGCGAGCTAGCGCGCCGCGAGAGCCGGCGTCGGTTCGGGGAGGGTTTTAGTAGGTGAGCGCCGGGGCCGCGGCAATCCGCCCCGAGGAAGGAAACCAGTTATCGATCCACCTGCCCGCCTCGCAGCAGCTGAGGAAACAAGCCGACGCGAGCTTGATTTATGGGGGCTGAAAAGTCCAAACGAGGAGGGAAATAAGAGGAAATCTCTTTTTCCATTTTTTTCTTTTTTTTGCGGGAGTCAACCGGGATTTTACCGCGTCCGTCCGTGCGTGTGAAGGGACGTTAACCCCCGCAAATAAAAACAACAAAAAAAAGCCTCCTCTGATCCGTCGTTTCACCTCTGCAGCCCTCCCCTCCAGACCCCGTCTCCCCGACACACAAGGCTCTTTCTTGTCTTGGTCGGCTTCGGCACACACACACACACTAACACACACGCTAACACACACAATCTCTTCTGGCTTTACAAAGGTGGGTCTGTGAGTCGGGACAGCGGCGTGTTTATTTTTCCAGCGGCCAGCGGCTCCCGACAGTTGCCTTTATTGTTCATTGTTGGCGGATGGATGGAGTGCAGGAGGGTGAGGAGGACGGGGGAGGGGGGGCGTCGGCTGCCAACCGGGGGCGACAAATGGATGGGTCTCACCTTCCCGGGGCGGTCAAAGGCCGGGTCACCCAAGTCCTCGCCTTCCCTCCCATCATCCTCTCCTCCCTCGCCTCCTGTTGTGCTTCTTCTTCTTCTTCTTCTTCTTTTTTTTCTCGTCCTCATCTGGTTTGACTGGCGCAGGAATGTGGCCCTGTTAAAGGTAGCGGCTGGAACAATGGGGGATTGTGCTGCTGCAACACACACACACCGACACACACACGCACACACACATACACACACACACACGCACACACACACACACACAACAAAGGCATGTAGGCAAACATCAGTACATACGACCAGACATGAGCGCACACACTGATTGTGCCTCCCTCTAACTACATCCTGTTGAATGATTTAGGCCTCGTGTGGAAGTGTGTGTGTGTGTGTGTGTGAGCGTCGATGTGTGTGTGTGTGTGTGTGTGTGTGTGTGTAATGGAGCTGGTAAGTCAGGATCTGAGGAGTCAGAGGTCAGGCCATGCTAAATGTGAGCAGGAGGTTGGCTGACTGCAGGGTAAACACAGACCAGACACTCTCCTCTTTCTCTTTTTTCCTTTCCTTCCTCCCGTCTTCGACACACAAACGCAGCTCGACAGATTCACACCCATGAATTCGGCGCAAAAAAATCAAATAAATCTCTTGATTCCGCTTCAAGTTTTGCAGCGGGAGAAATGTAAATTCCTTCAAACCTGGCCGCCGGTCGCTTTTGTTTGTTAAACATATGAATCTGGCAGCTCGGATGTTTTTTTTTTTTGCATTTTATTTCATTTTTATTTTTTATTTCCGCCACATTTTCCCTGTTTACAAACCTCCCCCCCTCCCCCGCCTCCCCACCGGCCAGATTTATCTTCGTCGTTTCCAATAAGGCGATAAAGGACGGGCGCGACTCGACGAATCGCGAGTCAACATCTGGTTTTACAACTCGGCAGGCGGGTCTTCCGTCGCCCCCCCTCCTGCCGTTCGGAGCCCCCGACCGGTCGTATATTAAGTCCACCAACAAGCCACGGATGGCTCTGCTCTGCTTTATTGCTCCTTCCTCCTTCGGTCCTTCTCCTGCGAGCCTCTGACCTCTGACTTCACCCCCACGGTCCTCACTGGCCTCCGGGTCGCCTGTTGCACTCGTGGTTTTTCAGCCTGCGTCGCTGCAATAAAACCTGGCTGCAGTTTGCCTTCCTCCCTTTATATGCAGCAAATAAACAGATAGAAGACTAGAACACAGCTGTAGTGACAGTAAATAGTTCATCAGGTCGATTTCTTTTGCAGTTTTCACTCCAATTTCTGCATTAGTTGATTCGAAACTCAAATTTAAGTTGATTTAACTCAATTAAATCAGCTTGCTCACCTTTAAATAGCTTGTTGCATTCATGGTTTTCATGCATCTCTATAATAAAACCTGTTTGCAGTTTGGACACTTTACTTTCTCCCTACTTGGCATATATGTGCAACAAATACAGTTGTAAGATTATGTGATGTTGAATCAACTTAATTTTGCATGTAATTTCAACTCAAATTTCTGCATTAGTTGAGGTAACTTATTTTTTTCTTCCTTTATGCAGTAAATAAACAGATAAAACACTATAACACAGCTGTAATAACAGGAAATATTGCATCAAGTTGACATTTCTTGAAGTTTTCGCTCCAATTTCTGCATTCAAAACTAAAATTTAAGTTGATTTAACTTAATTAAATCGCCTAGCTAACCTTCAAATAGCTTGTTGCATTCATGGTTTTTCAGCCTGGTTGCAGTTTGGACACTTTGCTTTCTCCCTTCTTAACATATATATGCAGTAAATAAACAGACAAACTGATTAAAATACAGTTATAATGATATGTAATGTTGAATCAACTTAATTTTGCGTGTAATTTCAACTCAAATTTCCACATTAGTTGAGATAACTTAATTTTTCTTCTTCATGCCTCCCTTTATATGCAGCAAGTAAACAGATAAAAGACTAGAACACAGCTTTAGTAACAGGAAATATTGCATCAAGTTAATATTTTGTGCAGTTTCCACTCCATTTTTTATGTGAGTTGATTCAAAAATAAAATTTAAGTTGATTTAACTCAATTAAATTGGCCTGCTAGCCTGTTGCATTCATGGTTTTTCAGCCTGGTTGCAGTTTGGACACTTTACTTTCTCCCTACTTGGCATATATATGCAGTAAATACAGTTGTAATAACATGTAATGTTGAATCAACTTAATTTAGCATGCAATTTAGTTAAGATAACTTAATTTTTTCTTCTTCTATGCAGTAAATAAACAGATAAAACAGTATAACAGCTGTAATAACAGGAAATATTGCATCAAGCTAATATTTTGTTCACTCAAATTTTAGCATTAGTTGATTCAAAACTAATATTTAAGTCGTTTTAACTCAAAAAAATCGCCTTGCTAACCTTTAAATAGCTTGTTGCATTCATGTTTTTTCAGCATGCATTGCTACAATAAAACCTGGCTGTAGTTTGGACAACATTTTAATTTCTTGCATTTAGTAAGTAAACAGACAAACTAACTTAAAAATGCAATAAACATGGTTGTAACAACGTCAAATTTGGCATCAACTTGATATAAAGTGAAATTTAGACTCAATTTTCTGCGTCGCTTGATTGAAAACTAAAATTTAAATTGGGATAACTTAATAAAATTGACCTGATATCTTAATTTTTCTCACTGACTTATAGTGATGTCGTGTTTTTACCACAACAACATGACCTGGTTGCAGTTGCAGCAACATTTTTCTCCAAACTTATAACATAAACGCAGTAAATAAACAGATAATGAACGACAATATCATCTAAAACAGTCACGATAATGTAAAATACTGCATCAGCCTTAATATTTTGCGTGGCCTAAACTCAAATTTATGCGTTAGATTGATTCAAAACTAAAACTGAAGTTGGGATAACTTCATGAAATTGACTTGATGACTTAATGTTTCTCTCTGACTGTCGTTAGACGTGCAGCAAATATACAGATAATGACTTAAAACAGGGTAAAACACAGCTGTAGCGATGTGAAATGTGGCGTCAACTTAATATTGTGCATAATTTAAACTCAAATTTCTGCATTAGTTGGTTCAAACCTAAAATTTAAGTTGAGATAACTTAATAGAATTGATTCTCCCGTTGCATTCATGACTTTATAGCATGCGTCCTTATAATAAAACCTCGTTTACTTTCCCCCTACCTACCTATCATGTTTACTTTTCTTGGTCTCATTGTATCACAGATTTTTAAATTGTATGTATCTAATTTTGTATCACGGATTAAGAAGAATATTATAGACAAGTAGACAAAGACTCGCTTCCTCTTGAGCTAGTTTGCCCATGTGAGATGCTACACGGCACGCTATTGGCCGATGGATGGGAGGCGACCAATCAGAGAGCTGTGTTCTGCATCCTGGGCTCTGATTGGCTCAGCGACCGTAGCATCAGCCTCCTCTGTCTCCTGTGTACAGCAGCGTTCAGCATGTTGTCCGTTCCACATGGACGTCTGATCGCTGTGCTTAGTGTTGGATTTATCTCAGGCCCTACGATGTCGTCCAAATGTTCTGCAGCTTCTAAGGCTTCTGAACCCAAGCATGGGGAGGGTTCATAAAGCCTTAAAGTATATATAAATAAAATAATAAAACAAATATAAGGTCGCTACTTTGTGGGTTTTCGTCTATTAAAGTCTATTTGGGTGTAGTCTCAACGCATTTTGATACAACTTAGGAAAATTTTGGCTTATTTTTTTGCTCATTTTGGTATATTTGGACGTTTTTGCCAAGTTTTGGGCATATTTTGGCCCATTTTGACAGATTCTGAGCACGTTTTTGTATATTTTTGGGACGTTTTAGCATAAATTTCTCCAATAAGCTGGGAGAGACAGATCTAGAGGTTAATAGTGGGCAACTACTGGTGTCACCACCACTAAATATCCTGCTACTGAAAGCAAACTGTGTCACAAGAAACACGTCCTTCAAAATAAAAGACTTTATACCACTATTTTTTGCTTTTGCGACCCTCTTTTGGGTCCAGACCCACCAGTTGAGAAGCACTGCCGTAAATAAACAGCCAATAAGCTAAAATATAGCAAAAAAAAAAAACTGCTGTAAGACTGTTTTGATCCCATATTGTTGATAATTGCGTCAACTTAACTCAAATTTGTGCATCGGTTGATTGAAAATTATGTTTAATGAGTTGCTTCCAAGTATTCCAGGTCTCTCCTAGCAGGCCTGGATGTTTCAGACGGCCTGTTAAATCCTGTTGAACATAATGTCATTAGCAGTCTTCTCATCTCAAACAGATTGATGTTTCTGGAGCGTATTTATGGATTTCTAGTCATCCTAAGCAGAAAACTGGACTTTGAAGAACCTCAGAAGCTCCCTTTCATGGCGTAACCCTATCCGAGCCTTGCACTCTTCTTCAAAGTGCCGCCGCCTCACCCCTGACCTCTCCTCCCCCCTCCTCTGTCGCCCTGCAGGTACCCCAGACAGCCTGGCGGAGAAGGAGCGCCAGCTCATGGGCATGATCGGCCAGCTGAGCAGCCTGAGGGAGCAGCTCCTGGCGGCCCACGAGGAGCAGAAGAAGCTGGCCGCCTCGCAGATGGAGAAGCAGAGGCAGCAGATGGAGCTGGCCAAGCAGCAGCAGGACCAGGTACAAGAGCATGTGAAGGGCCTCATTTGGAAAGCGCTGTGTGCTCCATGCCTGAGCTGCAAATACCTAACAAGTCGGTCGGTTTAGCGCAAGAAAAAAAAAATCATCTGCAGCATTTGGTTTGTTTCCAGCGAGATGAGCAAGAGTTACGTAAAATCTGTCTCGATTCACCGCATCTCAAAATACACACTTCAAAGGTCGGCGCTGTTTAAAATACATGTTACGCTGCACCGCCGGGTCCAGCTCACGCTCAGTAGGCAGCGAACGAAGGCGCGTCCGCCGGTATGTGCAGAAACTCAGGACACACACACACGAACACACACACACGGTCGTCGCAAGTGGTCAACAGGAATCCCCGCGCAGATTTCTGAGGTTTACAACAGAAGGTGGGCTTCAAACGCAACAAATCCCCGAGGATCCCTCCGTCCTCCGTGTAGCGCTCAGCCAGCCAGAGACATGCGCCTTTGGCAGCTCCGACACAGGGACATTGCACAGGAATCAGCTGAGGGTATGTAGAGTTGGAGCGGATGTAGCAGAGACACGACACACACTCACACACACACACACACACACACACACACTCCAAGCTCCCAGGCGAGAGTCTGCCAGGTATTTGCATAGAGAAGGGTTTCCCTTTTTTGTGGCGCTTCTTTTTTTTTTTTTTTTTACTTCTGGAAGGCTCGGGTTTACAAAGAGAGGGACACACACACACACACACACACACACACACACACACACACACACAGAAATACAGCTGTAAGGACAAATCACCTGTGACAAGCACGATGGCCTACAGCGCCCTCGGCTGCACAGCCAATGAGTCTGACTGTACCTGACTACTGTACTGCTCTGAGTGAGGAGTTAATCACGTTCTACCGGCGAGTGAAAGCAAAAGCGAAGGTGAACATGGAGGAAGGTGACGTCGCAAGCTGCAGAAAAGGGCGCAAACAAATATTTTAAAGGCAGAAAACAGAATGCAGAAACAGGAAGCGGCTGACGAACGTGGAAGAGACTGCTTTTAATTGAGCCGTCATGAATTTCGACCACTTCCTGTGCGTTTTTGCTCACCGCAGGTTCATTTTTCACCGCGACATAAAGTCCCGCACCTCTACGGAAACAGCACAAATGTGGCTAGAAGCAGAGAAACCTCAGAAATGTCTCACGTGCAGCGTAACAACAGTAAAGCCTTAAATAATTAAAATGAAAGAAAAAAAACGAGGGTTGCTTTTTTCGATTATTCATTTGAGGAAAATTGAAAAGATTAGAAAATCAGCATATAGAAGATTTTTTCCAACCACCCACAGGTGTTACCAATACCAATATATATACCAGTTTGTATAAATACCAATTTGACTCTTGAGATAGTTGCAGATATTTTATGATGCACGTTTTTATTCTGTTTCCATTCATTTCTCCTATCTGCTCTGCGTAAACACTGCCTGCAGTTCAACCGAGAAGCTGCTCAATTTTTGCCGCGCAACCCTCGGTCTCAGCTGCGTCACTGACAGCTTCCCGGTTGCACAAAAAAGTGCAGAATTTTTTGTTTTTCCTAGAATCTAGTTAACGTGAATCGTTAATTTTTGGTCGATTTTTAAAAGAATAAAGTGATTTTGATTAATTCGGCTTAGATTCGGTGTTGAAAGTCCGGTGATTCTTCCTGCGTTTGCGGTTTGTAGATGTGATAAATGGTGTGATTTGGCTGATTTCTTTTAACTATAACACACCTTTCAAGCCTGCTGGCTGCTTTTGGAGTTCCGAGGGTTGATCAAATAAAACGCTGCATCCACTACATTCAGCGGGGCTCGTGGACACGCCTGGTCCGGATGAGATGAGCTCTTCAATATTTCATAGCGGGGGCATCGACCCTGTGTCGTGCAGCCGGGTCCTCTGAGACCTGAGCATGTGTGTGCGCCACGCATGTCCCCGTATGTGCGCTCTAAAAATACGTCGTGTGCTCTGTCCTCAGATTGCCCGGCAACAGCAGCAGCTTCTGCAGCAGCAACACAAAATCAACCTCCTGCAGCAGCAAATCCAGGTGAGGCCGGCCAGCGTGTGTGTGTGTGTGTGTGTGTGTGTGTGTGAGTCCCTGCAAGCGACTGCGTGTTTGTGAGAATGTGCATCTCACAAAAGCAATTTTTGTGATTGTGATTGTTGCAGCTTTTCTTTGCTCGGCCATCAGCATTGGGGGCCTGAATCAGCGTTGACTTGTAATAGTAGGCCCCTCCTCCTGCAGCACACACACACACACACACACACACACACACACACACACGCACACACAACTTGTGTAATCACTTAAAATTGGTCAGTCTGCTTGGGAAAAAGAGAAAAAAAAATCCAAACTACTGCACTGGGCTCGTACAGTAAGTGTGTTTTAAGTCTTTATCATTACATAAATCAAACTCTGTGCGTCGGCTAAGTGCACTTTTCTGATTGTCGAGGCGTTTTTTTGCAGACAGAGCAGCAGATTGAGTCGCTTCGGCGGCTTCAAACCAAGGCTAAGCATCTCAGGCAGCGGAGTGTGCAGGAGGAGGTCAGAGAGAAACTGGAAAAAAAGGATTGCTTTGTGCAAAAAAAACATCACATCAGACCCCCTAAAACACACCAGAGACCCAGCGCAGTAGATTAGGGCGAATGCAGTCCAACCAGGAACGGATAGAAAAGCATTTTTAGCTTCACTTGAGCACAGCTGGGACGCTTTTCAAATGTTTCTCTCCATTTTTTATGCTGCAATACTGTAAGAAAAGCAGGGGTGTTGTCCCCTCGGTGCTCCGTGTAAACACTACCTGCAGTTCATCCCAGTTCAGCTGCAAAGTGAATTTTCCTCATCTGACTGTTGGTCACAGCTAAGCCGCTAGTAGCATCTCGGCTGCAGTAAAGGGTGCAGATTTTTTTGTTTTTTAGAGAATCTTTTTCATGCAAGCGGTTTATTTTTGGCAGATTTTTAAATTGAGACGTTTTTTTAAATTCTCAAAACGGAGCAGAAAGTCATGATGAGTTCAGGGACAGTCTGGAAGAGACGAAACTGGTGGTTTTGGGGGAGGATTAAACACAATATAAAGTCAAATAAAACCAAACTGATTTGTTTTATTGCACGACTGACTAACGGCTTCTTGGTTTCACCTGAAGTCACGGGATTTTTCTGTTTTTCACAGAATATTTTTAGTGCAACAGGTTAATTTTTGGCTAATTTTTTAATTAACACATGCAGAAGAAAGAGTTATTTTTGCTCTAATTAAAGGTGCAATATTTGCGATTTAACACACTTCCAAACCAGGCAGCAGATTGCGTGGTTCAGAGGGTTAGATCAGAACTTAAAATGCAAAATAAAACTAAACTTTAAAAGCCCTTCTGGATGATGAGAAGACGGTCGGGTGTGTGTACGCAACGTTTAAAAAATGGAGGTATTGTACTTTGGGGCGCCACACTGGAGCCTCTATTTTGGTCCAGGTGGCTTGGAACGAATAGCCGAGGCCTTTGTAAAGGCGGACGACACTGAGTTTTAAGCTGAGAAAGCCGGGCTTTGTATCATAAAGAGACACCCTGTCCAAGAAAGAGCACACACACACACACACACACACACACATTGCCTTCCCCCCCCCTAGAGTTTAGCCATAGTAGTGTGTGTGATAAGAGGCCTTGTGATAGCATGTGTGTGGGACGTGTGTCTCTGTGTGTCGAAAGCAGCTGTGTTTATTTGCTTTGTGCGAGTTCAATTCCGAATTGTCCGCGTCTTCTTTCGACCAGAGCACATGTTTGCTTCTGAGGACTTCTCTGTGCCTTCCCGATGCTTCTTCGCCCATGTGTGTGTGTGTGTGTGTGTGTGTGTGTGTGTTCGCCGCAGCTGTGTGTGTTGAGCTATAAACACGTCCGCTCATGATTCACTCCCCTCGCGACCCCGCCGAGACAAAGCTCTCTTTTCCCATGACTTTGCAACCTTTTCCCAAACAAGCGTCCCTCCATTGAACGGGCCCAACAATAGTTTCTCACAAGCGCCGGGGCGGGGTGAGGCGGGGTGAGGCGGGGTGAGGCAGGGGCAGCTGTAGTCGGCCTCGTTAAGAGCGGCATCACAATCAACAGGGGCTCGTCGTCGTCGTTGCGGCGGCGGCGGCGGCGGTCGGCGAACGCATGCGCGGCCGCATCGCGAGAGAGAGAGAGGGAGAGCGGCGCTTGCACACACTCGCCTGACGATCAAACACACACTCATCATCAAAGACTTGGTCGAGAAACACACTGCTTAATCATTCATGAAGAGATTGTCCGCACAATCCCACAATACAATGGCCTGCCAGAGCGAGGGCACCAGGTTCAGTGTGTGTGTGTGTGTGTGTGTGTTTTGCGTCTGTATGATAAGCCCCCTGTGATTGCATTTCCCCCTAACGAGGCTGAGTTCAGCTGTCCCTTCTTGTGTGTTTGTGTGTGTCTGCGTCCTTGGCTTTGTTAGACCCAAACCCCCAAAGGCCTGTGAAGAATGCTTTCAACCGTCCACTTGGAAGAGGTGATGAAATGAAACGAATAATCAAGCTCATGAAAAAGAGAGGAGAGTGGCACACATCCTCCATGAAAGGAGGACAAATTATTTATTGTCCTCGTGTCCGGTTTCCTGTTTTTTCCTCACCCCCGAAACCCCAATCAGGCCCGGCGATGTGCGTGTTAGCATCCGCCGCTATTTAGGCTGGCGGCGCTCGGCGAAACGCGGCCGGCGGCGAAGCGAGGAAGTTCATTTGCAGACGCGACAGCAGCACGGAGCTAATGACACACAGACACGCCCGGCCGTCGCTGTGGGGACGTTCGTTAGTGTTTGGTCCTGTCCTCACCGGCTAATTGATTCTACCTGAAATGATCCGTGGTTTAGCCTCACCTGCGATCCATTCAAGGATGCAGCATGAAGTCCTGCACCTCCACGGAAACAACACAAGCCCCGGTAGAAGCAGAGACACAGTTATGGTGCAATAAATCACATAAAAAGTTGAATTTCTTTGATTTTGTTTTGCTTTTTTAAAATTGGAAACACCTGCAATCAACTTGTCCAACATTTTTCCAAAGGTGTTATTAATACTGGGGGATCAGCGTCCCCCAAAAACCAGGCTGCAGACCGGTACCGGTGGTCGTGGGTCATTGGGTACCGGCCCGCACAGAAAGAATAAAAGCGTTTTATCTCCGACGGAGTCCGCAGGGTGTTTTATTTTGAAAAATGACTAGATCGTCTTCCCGCCGCTTCTGTCTGTGCTCGTTTCCCGCCAAAATGGATAAAAAAACAAACGTCCCTTGAGAGCTTCTTTGAAAAGTAAATACATATTTGGCAATAACAAGTAATTTTGTTAATTTAGGACACTTTTTTAATTAAAAAAAAGTTGTTGAATAAAAAAAAAAAGTTGCAGCCTTTTTTGCACCACGGCCCAGTTTCAAGCAAGGCAGTTTTGACTAGATCGTTTTCCCGCCACTTCCGTCTGCGCTCGTTTCCCGCCAAAATTACTAAAAAAAAAACAAGCGTCTCTGGAGAGCTTGTTTGAAAAGAGGGAGAGACTCAAACAGGTAAATACACATTTAGCAATAACAAGTAATTTTGTTCATTTAGGACACTTTTTTAATAAAAAAAAGAAGTTGTTAAATTTAAAAAAAAAGTTGCAGCCTTTTTCAAGCAAGGCAGTTTTGACTAGATCGTTTTCCCGCCACTTCTCTCTGCGCTCATTTCCCGCCAAAATTACTAAAAAAAAAAACCCAAACATCTCTGGAGAGCTTCTTTGAAAAGAGAGAAAGACTCGAAAAGGTAAATACACGTTTAGCAATAAAAAGTAATTTTGTTCATTTAGGTCAATTCTTTTGGATTAAAAAAAAAAAGTTAAATTTGAAAAGAGTTGCAACCTTTTTTGCATCACGGACCGGTTTCAAGCAAAATGATATTCTACAGACCATCTGTAGAAGATTGTCCAACATGCTTCACATCATGATGCCGCCACCATGCTTCACATCATGATGATGCCACCACCATGCTTCATATTATAATGCCGCCACCATGCTTCACATTATAATGCTGCTGCCACCATGCTTTACATTATGATGCTGCCACCACCATGCTTCATATTATAATGCCACCACCATGCTTCACATTATAATGCTGCTGCCACCATGCTTTACATTATGATGCTGCCACCACCATGCTTCACATCATGATGCTGCCACCACCATGCTTCACATCATGATGATGCCACCACCATGCTTCACATTATGATGATGCCACTACCATGCTTCATCGGGGCGGTCATCGAGCGCGATAACCGGTCTGTAGAAAGTTGTCTTACTTGAAACTGGTCCGTGGTGCAGCAAAGGTTGCAGACCGCTGCTATAGATGTTTTACGACTTGCGTTGTTTCCGTACACGGTGTGCAGTTCATCCCAGGTCACTTAATTTTTGTCATGTGACTGCTCGTCTCAGGGAAGGCACTGGCTGTGCGAAGGACGGCAGAATTCGTGCAAACGGTTTGTTTTTGTCAGATTTTTCTATATAAGACATGTAAGATTGAGGAATTTAGTTGAAGTATGTCGAGTTTAGATGTGGCATGTCACAGATAAGCAGCTCAAGGTTTGTTTATACAGTTTCTGCCTCTGATAAATGGTGTAATTTAAGCGATTTCTTCCGAAGATCATGAGCCTTTCAAAGCTTCGGCCATGAATTTAGCCTTTACTTTTACCCTCCTAAGCTTTAATCCATCCTCAGCCTTAAACAACCAGATCTGGATTTTAATCTTACACATCGTGACCGAACTCATCTCCAGAGCTGAACCCTTGCTTGTAGAAAACTTCATTCCGGTGTTCAAACGCGGCTCGCTCCAGACAGAATTCCCAAACGGGCGACATGTGTGCACACAAAGACATGCAGCCACACTGAGCCACACACACCGCCGCCCCCTGCTAGGGGCCTTCTTGTTAAGCTCCAAGGGGTGAGCACATTTTCTCAAACTTCCCTTTACTTTCCCCCCCTCGCCTTGTCTCGTTCTAATTAAACGGCTTGTCTCGGAGGCTCCCCCCGGTGTCGCCGGGGACGACTGCTGCTGCCGCACGGGGGAAGCGCGACGGGGATGAAAGGAGCTCACCTGCCGAGCGGCTCAGGGCTTACCTTGAGAGCGCATTTTCATAGAATAGCAGCGACACGCACACAATGTGTAGCGAAACAGAGGGGTGAGGGAGTGTGTCCTGCTTAATGAATCAAAACTCACCCAAGCAAAACACACACACACACACACACACACCGTCGAGTGCCTCCGTCGCTGCCTCCATGTGCCGTCTTTCATCTCATCAAGGATCACAGCCGCTATAGGTCGGAGCCGGCAGAGCAGACAGAGTAGAAAAAACAGCAATGAGTAAAGCCACCTGATGCTTTGACTGGTTTAAGAGGGGACAGCGACAGCGACTAACAAGCTCTCTATTAAGGCTATCCTACACTGCTAACTCAATCACGGCGACACACACCCCTCAGAGCGCAACACGGCGTTTTACAGCCCGTCTGAAACACGACAGCAAACATGAAAACACCGCGGAACACGCTTTTTTTAGCCGCCTGTCACATGCGTGTGCCTCGTTCATGCACAGCGGCACCACTGTGTTCCCTGCGTCGGGCCCTCCAACCCAACTGCCTGTGTAATTGTTTAATCGCCTCCATTACACGGCAGCCAGTGTAATTTGTGTTTTCCTTGCGAACTGGACCGCAACCAGGAGCTCCGCGGACGTACCTGCATCCGCGGCACACCGGGCCCCGACCGCCTCTGTCCACAGAAAGTTAATGGACTAATATTAAAAGCCGGCTATCTCTCTCCTTCTCGATCGCGCTCTCTCTCTCCAAATTAATTATTGGTTCTATCGCTCGCGCGTCCCCTCTTCAGCAATAGGTCATCCAGGTCTTGCATTAATTGCCGGAGCATATGGTCGCCAACAGATTTTAGCTGTGGGACTCGCACTTTAGCGGGGGCTATTTTTTCGCGCGCTCAGATGCGAGCCATATTGTGCGGCGCTGGCAGCTATTGTTCGGCGCATTAACTTCATAGAGCTAATTACTCCCCAATAATAACTTTACCTTGGAGTTTTTAGCGCGCCGCGTGCCAACCAACCTGTTTCGCACCCCATATGTTAATTAGCGGCCACATCTTCATTATGCCGCAGCGGCGCTTTAAGTTCAAGCTGTGCCGCCTGGCGCGTGGTGAACGCAGCCTCGACTCGCTGCCAATTATCCAACTCTTGCTCCCCGTCGCCGTCTCTCTCTTCCTCGCACTCCTTCCTCCCTCTCTTGTTCATTCTGTTCTCTCTATCTGCTGTTTATTTTCCGAGAAGTCGTCTCGCCAGGGCGAACCGTCGACTTTCTCTCTCTCGTTCCGTCCTCTTTGCCCCTGCGAAAGTTCTCAAGAAAAAAAGTTTCACACGTCGTCTTTGTGTATATATTTATATAAATAAATATATATAAGTGCGATTTTTTTTCCCTTTCCTTGCCGTTCGGAGTGTTTTTCTTTGTTTTGCATTCGGTTATCACTGATTAGAGGAATTTTTCAGATGAGTTTTGTTTGCTTCAGGTTTTTTTTTTTGGACGTGGAGGAGGAAAAAGAAGAAGAAGAAGAAGACGAAGAAGAAGCGCCTCTTATTCTCCGCGTCAGCAGCAAAGCCTACAGTAGCGGCGGTGTGATGTCTTCCTCTGTGTGCGCTGTAGGTTTTCATGTTCGCTTTGGACCTGATGTGAAAGAGAAGCTGAGGAGTGCATTATTCCCCAAAGCGCCCGCCGTTTCAGATGTGCCTTCTTCCCCCCCCCGCCTCCCTGCCTTTATGCTGGGGATCTGGAGATCGTCTGATAGATCCGGCCTCACTTTTTCCCCTTCCCTCACTTCCTCTCGGCAGCTCTTCTCTTTCCCTTTTCCTCCGTCGGTTCGTCTCTTTGTCTCTGATTCTCTTGATTCGGCCTCTGTTTTCCCGCTCTTTTCTTCTTCTTCTTCTTCTTCTTCCTGCTTTGTAAAGTTTGCACCGCTGGGCTCACTTTAAGGCATCGCGTCGCTGTACGCGCGAGATGTTAGATCAAGTGGCCGTAAAGGAATGTAAATAGGAAGGAATGCACGGAGAGGGGATCCGATATCATGTGACACCGCCGCATGCACGCTATTTCCTACATTTCCTTGCTTTTTCCTCTGCAGTGACCCGTGTTTCTCCGTCCTGGCGTGTGTTTTAGCGTTAGGCCGATTATCTGGCTGATTGCTGTTAAATTAAATGCACTACTGTCAGAGAAGAAGAAGAAACACAAACCAGGAAGTTAGCTCCTCTCCCAGTGGCTAACGCTACGCTAACAGCTAGCGGCTAATCTAGAGGGCTGTCACAGATTAACCCGAAACAGAATCTGGAAAACAAATAATCAATAAAACTTGAAGATGTGGACCTTAGTGGGAAATAATATTGATAGAACAGTCAAGTATATATATATAAAAAAAACACAAGAACAACGATTTAACTGCAGGATCCCACATAAACAGAAGATTTAATCCCTCCTGTTTCTATTTTACATATTCAGTAATGAAGAAGCCTAGTTATGAATGATAGATTCTCTGCTATGACAAGCTGCTAAAACATTACTTTAATGGATATCGGCTCCAAATATCCAAATATCTTTCTTTTTTTTTTTTTACCAATAATCAGCATCGGACTTGAAAATACTTCATTATTCCTGATTGTTACAGCAGAAAGAGTAAAGTTATCTCCACCATAAATGCAGATAAATAAGCAAAAAATATGCAGGAAGTAAAAATAAGTGTTTTATGTGTGGTGCAAGAGTAGCAGAAAGACATCGGCCGACCCCTGGTGCCTTCATGTTGCCCTGTGCGGATGCTAAGCTAGCTGCGCTACACCGACTGAAACCATTCCCGCTCTTTCTTCTTCCTTCGTTCCTCCGTTTTTTATCTTCTCTCTTGCAGCCTGATCTTCTCGTCCCATTGTGGAGACTTGTGTTGTGCAGCTCTCCTGCAGGCTGATTAATGTGCGCAGGCTGGCAGAAACCGAGCGAGAACCCACGTGCGCGCCGTGACGTCACGCTGGATGCATGCTTGCGTGCAGCGCGTTTGCATTCCAGCTGCCGCAAACTTGACATCCTCCTTCCCTCGCCTCCTCTCCCCTCTCCTCCCCCTCTCCTCCCTCCGGTACATTACAGTACTGCTAGCCAGCTCCACTCCAGCATATGTCCAATTAGGCCTGAAAGGCAAAGCAGAACTGTTCTGTCTGTGATTCGTCCCCGCGGGGGTCCTGTCCGAGCGTCGCGCTGGAACGCCTCCCCCTTCTGATCGCGCGGCGCGGCGGTTTATGGTTAACCAAAATGGTGGAGTAATTATTGTTTTTGGTTGTAAAGGGGGGAAACAGGAGCCACTTGAAGAGAGAGCGCCGTTCCCCAGCGCTGTGATAGCTTGATTACAGTGCTGCTGGCTGCCGCATGCCGACACACAGGAGCAGCAGGAAGAAGGGGGAGGACGAGCGCACACTCTTTTACAGTACGCTGTAAAAGCGCCGTTAGCGACAGCGGCTCTCGTCTCTATTTACCTGTCTCAAGCACTAACCACTTCAAGTGCCTACATCGCGGAGATATTACCTGATTGCGGCGCGCGTGTGCTCCAACCACCGTCCTTATGATTGTGCAGCCATTTCCAGCCATTTCCATCATTCCAGATCAATTTTCCACATCAGACGGCTTTTACCTGCCCATTATCCTATTCAACCATTACCTTCTCTGGCCTCCCGGCAAAATAAGAGCGACAGAAGGAGATTGAGAGAGATGAGTTGCAAAGAGGGAGCAAAGTGCCGCGCAGCAAGACGAGTGCAGGTCAAAGGCCCCGAGACCCCGTCGGGGATTTGATTTAAAGGGCCTCTCCGGTAATTTAACACATAAAGTTTAGTGCGCTTGTCTGTTTTTAAATCTGTTTTCAGTGCAAGAGGGGAAACAGGGGCCACTAAACAAGACACTGATGCCTGTATATGGCATTCCTTATATATATTTATACATACATGCTCAAGTAATATTGAGAAGGGAGAATTCTTGATTAACTTCCACTAATGCATTTCACCACAGAAGAACATACATATAGATTAAAGCCAGAGCAATACTGGATTTGGAGGCCAATAAAGATGCAGTAGTAGTTCTTTTACATACATAAACACTAACAAGGGGAAGTTAAAGTAAATTAAAGCCCGTCTGATACTTGATTTTTGAGGGTCAAAACCAGGTTTTAAGAAATTCTGGTAATAACATGTTGACATACTAATAATACTATATTATATTAGCCAATAATCTTTATATATATGCTTAACTGTACAATATATATATAATATAACTGTCCAGCAATGCATTTTGCAAACTAGTTAGCAGCTTGCTGTGAAGACACCACTCGACTCCGCACCACCATCTGTCATTAATGCTCTGCTACATGTGCTGCAGAGAGAAGCACCATTTCTAAATGACCCCAAAGAGGTTTTTTTTATTCTAACCAAAAACAAGGGTTTCATTAATGCATGGAAGCATCATAGAATTAAACAACAAACTTACCGTGAAGACACAGCTTGACTCCGCTCCGTCGACTGCGATGGTTGCTCTACTACATGTGCTGCAGAGAGGGTTTTCCCAGATGCACCATTTCTAAATTACCACAAATATTTTTTTCTACATTATTCTAACAAAAAATAAGGGTTTCATATCAATGCAAGGAAGCATCTTAGAATTATATTGAGAACTTACCATGAAGACACAGCTATACTCCGCACCATTGTCTGTGATGAGTGCTCTGCCACATGTGCTGCAGACAGTGATGACACCGTTTCTAAATTACTTGATTCAAGCCTCGCCAATACTGGATTTTTTTTGGACAAATACTGATTTTAGGGATTCTGATATTAGTATATCAGCCTGTATTAATAATGCATATGTTAGAGTTACATTGAGAACTTACTGCGAAGACACCACTTTACTCCGCACCCCCATCTATGCTTAGTGCTCTGTCACATGTGCTGCAGAGAGAAGCACCATTTCTTAATTACCCCAAAGAGTTTTTTCTACATTATTCTCACCAGAAACAACGGTTTCATTTCAATGCATGGAATCATCTGAGAATTAAACAACGAACTTACCGTGAAGACACGACTTGACTCCACACCATCGTCTATGATGAGTGCTCTGCTACATGTGCTGCAGAGAGTGCTTTCCCAGAAGCACCATTTCTAAATTACCCCATGAGGTTTTTCTACATTATTCTAACAAAAAACAAGGTAATGCATGGCAGCATCCTAGAATTAAATTGCAAACTTACCGTGAAGACACAGCTTGACTCCGCACCATCGTCTATGATGAGTGCTCTGCTACATGTTCTGCAGACGATGATGACACCATTGATTCAAGCCTCACCAATACTGGATTTTTTTTTGCGCAAATATTGATTTTAGGGACTCTGATATTAGTATTTCAGCCAATATTGTTAATGTATATGTTAGAGTTACATGGAGAACTTACCATGAAGACACCACTCTACTCCGCACCACCATCTGCAATGACTGCTCTGCTACATGTGCTGCAGACAACGATAGCACCATTCCTAAATGACTCCAAACAAACCCCTGAAGAAAGTTTTTAAATCGGCGCATATTAAACGACTAAATGTGCCGATGACATCAGCCTCAGAAGTAGAACAGAAGCAGATTTGTTGAATAATTGATTACACTGCAGGACCTACTTCTCATCTCGCTTCACGACAGTGTAGGCGCAGCATTGTTGTATTGTTGCCATCCTCACGAAGATTCAAAAAGCGAAACCGTCGGCCAACGAAAACACCACGGAGAAACAAACAAAAAAACAAAAAGACAAATGCAAAGAGCGGAGAGGCCACGGTGTGTTTCTGACGGTTATGTAACGCCGTCCCGCCTAAATGTTACCTAAGCACCTGAATTGTTTTCTCTTTCTCTGGATGATAGTTTAAAGTTTCCTTCGTGGTTCGATCCATTCTTTCTCACCTTTCTCCACCCTCCTCCTCTTCCTCGCCGCCTCTCCTCCTCATCCTCTACAAACTGTCAGTCAGTCCGTCACACGCAAGTCTTTGTGTGTTGTTTTTGGCAGAACGCTGTTTAGTGCAACCATCTGTCTCCTACTTCTCTGCCTCTCCTTCCTCTCTCTCCTGCCGTCCCTGCCAAAGTCACCCATCGGAGGAGCTCTTTTTTTTTTTTCTTCCTCTTCCTGCGTCTCCTTTTAAAATCCTGGAAACCTTATGAAGTCGTATGGCTCGCTGCCGACAGACGCGGGGTTGTATCTGTGCGTTTTTTTTTTGACTGTATGTGTGCTGACGGTGGAGGGAAGGGAGAACGTTGTCTTCCAAGTGAAAGAGGAGGTGGTGGGGGGGGGGGAAGCCAGCTGTTGTTAGAGTTTACTGAACTGTCCTCATGACTTGCTTTTTGGTGTCATGTGTGAGCTCCATATGTAGAAATACAAGTGCCATGTCATTCCTATGTAGCTGACTGGATCTGAATCTGGCTGCATGTTCGGGTACTAATGTTCAAATCCTTCTATTCCCCTTTTCCCAAATCCCAACCACCCCCCCGGTCCCCTCCCTCCTTTCTCAGCAGGTCCAGGGCCAGCTCCCGCCGCTGATGATTCCCGTCTTTCCTCCAGACCAGCGGACTCTGGCGGCGGCTGCGGCCCAGCAGGGCTTCCTCATGCCCCCTGGCTTCAACTACAAGCCTGGCTGCAGTGAGTCGACACACTCATTCCTAAATAGGTGCAACTTTCGGGAGCGGGGAAAAGTAGCTCACGTGTGATGTTTCACATGTTTTTTTCACCAGGCAAGGTAGAAGCGTTTTTTTTTTTTTCCCACACAAGGAGTCTGGTTGTTTCCCAAAAGACGAGCTCGCCCCTACAACAACATCATCTCCCTCTTAATAGAAAAACCATCCAAATACACCCTTCCTGTTTACACTCTCTCTCTCTTTATCTCGCTCTCTCTCTTGGCTCCTTCCTTTTGTCTTGTCTATTTTTTGATATATAAAAGCAGCAAAATGAAGGCGTCCTGCAGGACATGTTTTTTTTTTTTGTTTTTTTTTTTGGCTATCACGCTCCGGCTGTGTGGCAATGTGTTGTTTACCATGATAGAGAGAGAGAGACACAGAGGAGGGGAAGGGAAAACGAGGGAGAGAGAGGGAGGTTGGTGCTTGCCAGGGGATGCTGGGAATAAATGCACGGCGGGGGGTTAGCAGAAGGGGGGGGAGGGAGGGTGGTAATGTGACCTGCCCCAGGTTCTCCTCACATTAACACGGGACGCCGCCAGAACACGCTTCCAACACAGCCCACACGCACCGGCACACGTCGGCTCGCGCACACGGCGACGCTCGGCGACCGCTTTGTGATGTCGCAAAAAAAAAAAAAAAAAAAACGAATATGTGCACACTCAGTCCCGCTCCCGCCCCTCTCCCCACCACCCCACTTAGAGTTTCACAGCTTCCCAAACAAGTCCATTCCATTTTAATTAGTGCCATCTTCACCCACGCCCACTGCCCACGTAAATACCCTGTCAAGTAGTGGGCTTGTCTTTTCACTGCCTCAGCCAACTCCAACCGGACTGGCACACTTCGGCAGGCCAAGCCGCCCCTGAGAAAACTCTCTGGCAACTTTCGAAGTTGTTGTGAGTTGATGGTAGTTTGCTGCGGCTCGAAATAGGACATGTGCAGCATTGTGCTCTGACATATTCTCACGGCGCTCTCCTCGTAGCGTCGGAGATATGAATAGACCCTGCACAGTATGGACTTCTGTGCACTCGGTGGCTGTCTTGTTTAAACACTTGGACGGCGACGCATTTGTTATGTTCTCCTGACACAGCATGCCGCAGCTTAAGATAGCTGCTCTTTTTTTTTTTTTTGGAGGTTAAAAAATAAAAAATCGGCGCAAAGTCGACCCGCGTTTTCGAGGTATAACGTGTGCCGAGTTTTCTGGAAACGCGAAAAAAGGAAAAGTGAGAAGCGAGCATGAAATGTGCAGCTCGTATCTCTGGTATTTGCAGCACCAGAATTTATCCCCTGTCTTATTTATGTGAGATTAAATGAATTCAAAGAGGCGTTCAAGAACTTAAAATACCTAAAAAATCGTGCACATCGTTCAAACTCCACACCCAAGTTCGGGATTTCTTTTCAAAGTGTGAAGCCTCAAGCGATGCCAGACTCTTTAGAGCCAGGTGAGACATTGAACAGCTTTAGAAACGATCCTCAAACAAATTGTTGCCTTCGTGTTTAACCCTCTGAACCTGAGAGTTGGAAAAAATAATCAACGAACCACTCATCAGAGCCAGAAACTGCAAAAACAGAAAGAACCGTCAGATTTCGAACTCTCCCGGGGTCCTTGAACTCAGCGTCTCCGAGGAAACGTACAGAAACTACTTTATTCAATTAAAAAATTCGTCAAAAATAAAGGATTTGCTCTGAGCGGATTCGGTAAAAAGCAAAAAATTCTCCTTTCTTCTGTAAAAGCAGGAAGCCATCAGCGACTCTGCTGGGACCAACAGTCAGGTCACGAAAAATCAAGGACTTTATGTTTTAGCTGAACTGCAGGCAGTGTTTGCACGGAGCCTGTAGTGTGGAAACATGAAAAATGTAGGCAGTAAAGTATCTATAGCACGTTAATTCCAGCTTTTCTTTCTCTTTTCCTGAGATTTACGGCGTTACAACTGCTTCTAGTCGTGGTTGTTGTGTTTCCTCAGAGGTGCAGGGCTTTACATCGCGGAGAAAAATGCGACGGGAGCAGCACCCCTTGAAGGATGCCCCTTTAAGAGTTTTAAAATACCTCCAACTGTCCGCAAAGTGACACCGATATCCTCTGTGCATCGCGGCCGCCTCGATCTGTTTCCCCTCCCCGCTCGTCTGTTTATCAGTGAGAAATCTCGGCCCGGTCCGCCTGGGTCGCTGTCCCCGAGCCAAGAGCAACATGTTTGCTTTTCCCTGTCATTCTCCCTTTTGTTACGGCGACCCCCAGGAGGAGCATAAATATCCACTGGGCTCATGTTTGTCCAGGGAGCGAGGAGAAAAAGACCAATCTCCTAGAATACACAGTCCTGAAATAATTCTTTAATCCCTGCTGCCCTCCCTCCTTCCCCACTGGAGGAAAGAATGTCTCAGCGTCGCTTTCAGTTGTTTTTTAAGAAAAGAGGCAAGTTAGATGGGAAAATATGTCGGAGGGCTGATGCCAAGCGAGGACACATGCAAATTCAGGCTGCGCCCGAAGGTTCGGGTCAGAAATGCAAGGTCGAGCCCTGAGAAGTCTTCCTGGATTAAACGCCGGCCTGACCTCGTGGGCATGTCCAGATGGAAATCAGAGCCGTCAAGCAGCATGTCTATACAGTACGGCCATAATTAAACACAATACCCTCCTCTCCTTCCCCTCATCTCTGACCTTTCTGCTCCTCCTTTTCTTTCTTCCCCTCTCTGAGTAATTACAGCACAGCCTATCTGCACCTACTAACTAATAACCGTTCCCTTTTCCTCCCCTGCTTCCTCCACCTCCTGTCGCACCCTCCGTCCCGGTCGTCCATCTATCTCTTGATTTATCATTCCTGACGGAAGAGGGGTGGGGGGGGGGGGAACGAGGAACGAGGAGGCGGCAGGAGAGTAACTTGTGACAACAAGGAGGAGAAAGTGGGGAGGCTTCACAAAGCAGCCGAACAGGGGGATAAAAAAAGAGAGGAAAAAAACCGAGAGAAAAGAGCGAGAGGAGAGAGCAGCAGCAATCGGCAGTCGCGGCTCTTAATTACGGTACTGGGGCCGGCTTTATCAGAATCCCTTCACCTCGCTGCTCTTTGTCAGGGGGTATTAAGGAGGAGGACACACAATCAGGCTTTTCATTAGGGCCCTACCGGCAGCGCACACAAAGGACGGCTTTAACAGCTGCAGAAAGGGACTCAGGTGGTGGTGGTGGAGGGTGGATGGTGGTGGGGGGAGAACAAGGGAGGGAGATGGGGATAAGGAAAGAGAGGAGGACAAATGCGAGGATTTGGGTGTGCTTGTTTCTGATTTTTATGCGTTCTCCCGTTCCCTCCAGGTGACCCCTACCCTCTCCAGCTCATCCCCACGACCATGGCCGCCGCCGCCGCCGCCACACCCGGCCTGGGACCCCTCCAGCTCCAGGTAAGACCGCGACGCTGAACCAACCCAACCCCCTGACGGCGTTCACACCTCACACTGCTGCCCACTGAGCTCCAGCAACACCACAAACACAGCCACGGGGGGGGAGGGAGGGAAGTACAGCTGTCACTTCCAGCCAGAGTGTGGACACTGAAGGGATCCTGCAAAAACACGATCGTGGGATGACAAACGTGGCCTCAGCCCCGGGCTTCGTCCAGTGAAGGGGGCTGATAGTGCTGCTGATGTGAGTGTCAGTGTGAAGAAGTATTCAGATCTGCTGTCAGGAGTGATCTGGGGGCGACGCTGAGGACATTTTCTTTGGTTGTTATCACGACCTACCTTTCCACGAGCCCCTGAACACACCAAAATAACGCTTGTTACAGGTTCGGATGGTTTAAAAGTTGTGTTATCTTTTTATAAACTGGCAAAATTAAACAATTTACCAAAGCCAGAAGCTGTAAAAGCAGAAAGGATCATCAAACTTGCACTTTAGTGGAAATCTAAGCTAAAAATCTTGTGTGTTTTCTAGTATCCGACTGATACTATTGGCCGATGCTTGGCTATAACATACAGGTATCTGCGTACGATATATGAAAACATACTTTTACAGAACATAATACAGAAAGAGATGATTGGGGTTGATTTACATCTTGTCCAGCAGCTGTTTACTCGGCTGTTTACACTCCTTTTAGCACTGTCTGCAGCACATGTAGCAGAGTACAGTGCGGAGTCAAGTAGTGTGAAAACTAGTTTGTCAAAAACATTGCATTTGGGGTCATTATATCTGTTTCTGAGATGCGACCAAGCAATTTAAATTCATGCCTACTGTCCAGTACTAATACTGTCTGATGTGTGCAGCACATGTAGCAGGGTATGGTTGAGGAGATAGTGGTGCGGAGTCAAACGGTGTCTTCATGGTAATGTAGTTTGTGAAAAGCATTGCTGGAAAGTGCTAGAGTTAGGCAGCTTTGATATTTTCAGCACTAGATCTGCATGTAGAGCAAGTTTAAAGAGCAAATTTCACCATTTTACACCAAGAAAATGAAAACATTAGTCTACTGTGTGCAGCACATGTAGCAGAGTACAGTGCGGAGTCGAGCGGTGTCTTCATGCCACACTAGTTTGTCAAAAACAAAAAGTTAGGCTTATGGTTCGACAAGTAACAATGACCCCATCATTTCGTTTTTTTAGTATAACTGTCACATTCATATAAACTGAAGTCTACTGTGTGCAGCACATGTAGCAGAGTACAGCTGAGTGGACGGTGGTGCGGAGTCAAACGGTGTCTTCATGGTAATGTAGTTTGTGAAAAGCAGTGCTGGAAAGTGCTAGAGTCAGACAGCTTTGGTATTTTCAGTACTAGATCTGCATGTAGAGCAAGTTTAAAGGGCAAACTCCACCATATTACACCGAGAAAATAAGATAGTAGTCTACTGTGTGCAGCACATGTAGCAGAGTAACAGCTAGGCAGACAGTGGTGCAGAGTCAAACGGTGAAATGTGTTGCTGGACAGTTAAGGTTAAATGGAATATCTCGACAACAAACGGTGACCCCATTATTTTTATTTCTTTTAGTTTAACTCCAACACTTCTGGCAGATTTATGGACACTAGAATTTTTTAGTTCCTAAAATAGATTTTAGGCTTTCAGTGCCTCCATGTAGAGCATCAGCACATTTTCAGTCGTCATATCTGTTTTTGAGATTTGATTCGGACGCATTAGACGTCTCTGGGAAATCACAATTTAAAGGACAGGCCCAAATCTGCATCTGCATGCACTCCCACGTCTGATGAAGTGGTCCGCTGTTCGCTCTCGTAAATCTGACGAGGAACAAGTAAGAAAACAGAGCAGAGAACGAAAAACAAGGAGTCGACATCTGTTTCCCCACTTTCGAGGAGGATCCTTTTCCTGTCTGCTTATGCAGAACAAGTGGCCTTCTACTTGGCAATCCCGGCCGCTTTCGAACCCCCTCGACGCCGAGATGCTTCAGATCCACGTGGGCTTCGGGGAGGCCCCCTCTCTCTCTCCCGGGGGTTAAGAGCCTGCGCGGGCGTCCTCTCAGCTGCCCGTCTGAAACGCATTAAGCTGCAGCGCCGGGCTCGGCCTCGGCGAGGGCTGCTCTCGGCCGCCCCTCGCCTCCTTGACACGCATTATCATAAAACACACACCGAGCGGGTCGCGCACATCTAGGAGAAACAGCTGCATGTGCGTGAACACATCTTTTCGCCCGTGCAAAGGGAAAACGATGGGAAAGCGCGGGTTAAAGGTTAGCCGGAGTGTGTGTAATACATTTGCACCTGTCAGCCAAACGCGCTGCCCCATATGCTAGACACTACAGGGAGAATAGAATAGCTGTGTAATTCTATCATGGAGAACGGACCCCGCTGTCGTCACTGATTTCATTATTACTTGCATGTGTGTGTGTGTGTGTGTGTGTGTGTGTGTGTGTGTGTGTGTGTGTGTGTTTAGCCCAGGAATAATGTTCTCTGTCTGTTATCGCCGCTTCAATCTAGCCCGTCCATATGTTCAGCTGTGTTCGCTCAAAATCTCCAGTTGAACAGCTTTGTCCACCTTGCAATTGGATTTTTTTTTTTTTTTAAACCATCCGGGAGGGGTGAAGGAACACAACAAGTGCAAAAAAAAAAAAAATCTCACTGGCAGATTTCTTTCTTACAATCCCCTCTGTAAAAAAAAAAAACACACACAACACATGCACGCTCGCACAGACACGGCCGAGATTAAGGCTTTGTCGGGGGGGAAGAAGAGAAAACGGATTTGCCCGGGCTAACGCGAGTACAGATGTCTCAATGCGGATGGATTTCCTTTGGGGATCGTCTCGGCGCCCTCATTTGATAAGAAGGTGTTTCTGCCCGCCGGAGACGAGGCATGACGGCTAGCTCTGGCCTGGGGTCGCCACGGCAACACAGTGGTTTGTCAAATAGGACGCGAGCGAAGCCACTTAGCCGACACACACACACACACACACACACAGATGAAAGATTTCCAGATACAGGGGACAACAGAAACCCGGCTGCAGTGGATGTTTTATACGCTTGAACGTCACATGTATGTATACAGACACAGTGATTGGAGGTTTTTGAACTTGTCTACGTCACAGCTGGGTTCTTATCTCAGGCAGTGACAGGAGGGAATTTAATCCGGCTCGGGTCTTGACCTTTGGGGCCTCGGTACTTTCAACAGGCTTCAATACAGCGACTCATTTGGGAAGCTGGTATAATGGTGCTAATGTAGAGAGAACACGACTTCAGAAACCACCAGCAGCCACACTTAGATCCTTTCTCGTTATTACTCCTCATAATTTCAGAGCAATGCGTCGTTCACTTTGTAAACAATGATAGGAGATAAAGATTAAAGCTGCTGCGTTTGAGACACGTGGATTGAAACAGAGCCTGACATATGCTGGCTTCCTTTGCTATTTGTAATCTATTTAACCTTTATTTAACCATCTGAACCAGGCAGCAGGTGTGAAACACGCTTCATTTATTTCAAAATCTCCCAAATTGAGCCGTTTATTAGAGCAGAAAACTGTAAGAACAGGATGCATCGTGCGATTTTCAACTTCGACGCGAGCGGGAACCGTGACGTTTCATCAAACTGCTGTATATTCCGCACGTCTCGTTTAAAAATTCGCCAAAAATAAAGCGTCTGCGCTACGAGCATTCGGTAAAATATGAAAAATTCTGCCCTCTCTGTCGCAACCGGAAGGCCAGGACTGACTCAGCTGTAACCAACAGTCACATGACGAAAAAAAACCCAAAACAAAGAGTTCTAGTTTCCTTTAATGCAACTCAGTAGCATCTTTTGCTCATAACTAGTACATTTACGCATTTTTTAAACTCCATTCTTTCAGTTTGTGACAGAGGAACTCGGATAAAACTCTTAAAAATAACCACAAAAATCCAAAAACAATCACCTCTTTAAGATTTAGCATCTCATTCAGGCCGAATCAAATCCACGAATCTCGATAGGGGCTAAAAAAAAAATGTGCATTTCAACAGACGACGCTAATGAACTTTCCCTGTCTCAGTCTTTCACTTTAAAAATGTCCTTTTCTTGTAGATGTTGAAGCAAGACGTCGAGTTTGGAACCGGATGACTTTTGCTTCAGTTGCATTAAAAAAAAAGAAAGAAAAAAAGAGAAAACCTCTCAAAAGCACAGCTTCGAGTTAAGTGCAGTTCTTAGAAAAAAAATGTATTAATCTCGATGATTTAAAGCTTTCTATGTCTGAAACATCCTCTATAGAAATCAACAGAGTAGCTCTTATAGTCAATGGCAGCTTAACACAGAATCCTCTGCAGAAGGTTTTCAAGGCAATGGAGGCTTTGGAGTGTACAAGGTTGGCATTTAGCGTCTTAATCTGCGGGATGAGTGTGACATTGTGCATTAGACCATGTTAATCTGGCTCCCTATTGACCCCAGATATCATTGATATCATCCACATCGCACAAATGGACTGAGAAGGACAGACAGAGGGTTGGAAAATGAAAAAGAGGAAAAAAAAAATCCACTTATCCGGGCGACGAGAGAGAGAAAAGAGAGCGGGAGAGATTGGCGATAATGATGAAAAGTACCGGAGGATGATCGGTTAAAAGGATAAACAGAGAGATGAGGGGGGGAGGCGGAGGTAAGCGGAGGAGAGGGAGAAGTGTGGATGCGCGATAAAGAGAGGGAAAATGTGTGTGCGGCGCGGCATAAAGAGGGTCAATGGCGTGGGTCAGGCATCATATGGAGAGGCAGATGTTGGAACATATTGTCCTGGATTACCGCACTGTACACCGGAGACATAGACGGACGAACAACGGACGGGCGGGTTGGAGGGAGGAGGGAGGGAGGGAACAGATGAGGGGAAGGTAAACGAGAAATCAATCGAGCTTCTCCTCGCCGAACCCTTATCGGGGAGGGAGGGAGATAGTAGCGGCAGAGCGGCTGAGAATCGCTCCGGTGGCGTCGGCGTCTCTGCTCTCGGAATTTTTTGCAATAGCAGATTGATGAGGGATCAATAAGCGGCAGAGATGGAGGGATGTAGTTGAGGGGAATACTGCCCGGACGCGTCATTAACGCAGAATAAGTCGGCTTTTGTGTTCTGCCCATGAAACTGAGAAGCATTTCTAGAATAGTAAAGAACAAATTCAAGTTGAAGTCGGTTGTTTTGGTTGTTTTTTTAAAATGTTTTTGAGATATCTGACGTCAAAAAAGTCTTTATTATTTGGCGTAAAGACATAAAAGAGGCACTGTAATCATTTTATTTACATATCTGAATCTAATAACCTGCCAGTGGGCTTGAAAGGCATGTTATTTGTTTTAGAAATTGACGAAATTACACCACAAATAACAACGTGAAAGTGTTAAAAACAGATTTGTTCCATCACTTTATTCGACGCGTCTCGTTGAAAAAAAAATCCGCCGAAAATAAATCTTTCGTGCTGCAAAGATTCTGCGAAAAACAAAAAAATCTGCAGCTTTCAGCGCTAACATCGAGCTACTAACGACCCAGCTGGGACAAAACGTCGCTTCGCAAAAATTCAGGGACTTTTTTTTTGCTGCACTCGGCTGAACTGCAGGCTGTGTAGCATGGTTAAATATTAATCGTGTGGAGCCACATGCCGACTTCGGGGTGTTTTCTAGTTTTGTAGAAAGAAAAATCAAAGAAATGTCCTTTTTTTTTAGTGATTTACGGCATCATAACCGTGTCACACTCCACAGAGGACATTACTGACGTCGTTTCCGTAGATGTGCAGGACTTTTAATTTAAACTGCGAAGTTAAAATGTGACAGGAAGTTAAAAAAAACAACACCCAGAGGTCGGAGGTTTAGTTGACAACAAAGGCTCGAGAAACAAAAGAGGAAAAATCACAAAAGAAGACGTAAAGACAGGAAAGCGTTAGAGATGCTTTCTTCGGAGAAAAACGCCCCGCAAGTGAAGAGTGGCCGGTCAAACAGACACATAGACGGAGAGAGAAACCCATTAAGATCAATACAATGGTCTTTGTGTCGGCGCAAACAATGGAGCTCAGGCTCCTCTGAAGCGCCGCTAACTCCGACAACAAAGATCGGGCGAGCTCGTAATCTGACTAAAGCCGTAGATTATTGACCAAGATTCACACGCGCAGATCCCCGCTGACAGATGACAGGAAAAACAGCACAACAAGAGACGGCTTATTGTGGCGCACACACACACACACACACACACACACACATAATGTCAATAGCACTAATACCAAACAATCACCCGACATCTTCAGGCCGACAACGCCAATAGTCACCTTTTCACCTCCCGTCAATACCCGCAGACACACATGTGGGGGGTGTCGACACGTGCGCACAAACATATGCAGATATTGTTGGTCTCACATTAGGAGATTACACACACACACACACTCGGCTCAGCAGCATGCCTGGCTAGTGAGTGACATTTCAAATTCCTTCGTCTCATCCTGCAACTACGAGTGCATCCCCCCCCCCCCAACTCTCTCTAGCCACCACACTGTGTTTGCATGTGTGTGTGTGTGTGTGTGTGTGTGTGTGTTCGCTCCTCCAGTCACCCCAGGGGGCTTTGCGCTGTCACTTCCTGTTTGTTGACATGCATGTCGTCGTGGCGACGCTCTGGGCGCGCTCCACAGTGCCTCTGCCCTCTGTACCGACTGTGTGTGTGTGTGTGTGTTTGTGTTTGTGTGTGTGTGTGTGTGTGTGTGTGTGTGTGTGTGTGTCATTGCTCGCCGGCCCATTGAGCAGGCTTTGAGTGACGGGAGCTGGCCTTGTAATGGAACTCAATTCAGTCCGCAAATAAAGAGGCCTTTGAACCACTGATCCGAATATGGCACACACACACACACACACACACACACACACACACACCGCCTGTGGTCCAGTCGCTGGGGGGGGTTTGGCTAGTGGGGAGGTGGAGGAAGAGGAGGAGGAGGAGGAGGTGTTCATGCTCGGCTGCACCTCCAAACCCCCCAACACCCCTCCTCTCCAGGAGCTACAGAGCAGCTAATTGAAGAGAAACGAGCGAACGGCAGCAGATCTGATCCGAGTGAAGCTGGTCCTCAGTCCACCGTGCATAGTGTAGCGTGTCAGAAACAGACCCAGAGTCAGCTTTACTGGCCCAGGAAGTCAACTACTAGTATGAGCTGTCAGTTTACTTACACAAAAATAAAGTTACAGAAGGAAAATGAACGTTAAATTACATGTACAATGATAAAAATGTGCCCGATATTATCAGCTGATGTCGGCCTGTCACAAATATATCCGTATTGGCGTATCTGTCGTTTGATATACATCGACATAAATACTTCCTCTCACAGAAAAAATGCTTTGAATGTCTTAGGCAGTGTCTGCAGCACATGTAGCTGAGCAGACGGTGGTGCGGAGTCAAGCGGTGTCTTCATGATACGTTGCTACTAGTTTGTGCAATACGTTGCTATATATATATATATCGGTATCGATGATTTGTTATCCGATATACGGCGACTTGGAAACTTTTTCTCACAGTAACCTCGACTCCATTGTTCACAGTACTCTTACGACTGTCTGCAGTGCATGTAGCTGAGCAAATGGTGGTGCGGAGTCAAGCGGTGTCTTCATGGCAGCGTATTTGTTGTCTGATATATGCCGTTTTGAGAAATTTCCCTCACAGAGAAAGACGCCTGGAATGTTTTAGAAACAGTGTCCAGCAGAGCAGCTCTTTACAAAACCCTGAGCACTGTCTGCAGCGCATGTAGCTGAGCAGGCAGGGGTGTGGAGTCAAGCGGCGTCTTTATGGCAGCATATTTGCTGTTTGATATGAAAGCTTTCTCTCGCAGATGAAGGTGCTTGGAATCTTTGAGAAACAGTGTCCAGGAGAGTAGCTCTGACTTCACAGTTTACAATACTCTTGGTACTGTCTGCAGCGCATGTAGTTGAGCAGACGGTGGTGCGGAGTCGAGCTGTGTCTTCATGGCAGCATATTTGTTGTCTGATATGAAAACTTTCTCTCACAGACAAAGTTGCTTGGAACATTTTAGAAACAGTTTCCAGGAGAGTAGCTCTGACTTCACGGTTTACAACACTCTTAGTACTGTCTGCAGCGCATGTAGCTGAGCAGACGGTGGTGCGGAGTCAAGCGGTGTCTTCACGGCAGCATTTTTGTTGTCCGTTATATGCCGATATGAAAAATTTCTCTCACAGACGCTTGGAATCGTTTAGAAACAGTGTCCAGGAGAGTAGCTCTGACTTCACAGTTTACAATACTCTTGGTACTGTCTGCAGCGCATGTAGTTGAGCTGTTGGTGGTGCGGAGTTAGGCAGTGTCCTCACGGTACATTGCTACTAGTTTGCTATGTATATATACATCGGTATTGGGGATTTGTTGTCCAATATATGCCGACATGACAACTTTCTCTCACAGAAAAATATGCTTGTAGCGCATGTAGCTGAGTAGACGGTGGTGCGGAGTCGAGCAGTGTCTTTGCTACAAAAAGTTAACATACTGACTCAAAAATCTAAAACTGGTCTGGCAAACTCTACTTTTAGTGGCACCTGTTGCCCTCTTTGCTGAAACTGATTTGAAACTTCACAACTTTTACGATGAAGAACTCAAATCCCTGATACTTGTATATGTTTACATGTGCAATATCAGCTGATTTCTTACTTCCTGAAATCGATATTGGCGCCTAAAATTCAGCATCACTCGAGCTTTAATCTAAACTGTCTGCTAATCTTTGCCAAGTCAGTCTCAAAGGGTTTATCAGAGGTGAAGTTACCTATTTGGTTTGTACCTCGGAGCAGAATCAACCCTGCTGGAGTGGCAGTGGAAGTAAAAGTTTGGGAATTCAGTGAAACAGAAAAACATTGTTGGACAGTGAATATTGTTGCCGCCACATGTGAGTGACAGTCAGGCTAAGTCGATTTCACATTCAAACATGACATCCGTCCAAGAAGTGCGTCTTTGCGTGCGTGCAGCCAGTTTGAATGCTTTTTTTTTTCCCCTCCTTGTTTGCACAAAAAGAGATAAATGTCTTTATTTAAGATAGCAGAGGAGAGCGGGAGCTAATGTGGCTGTCAAGAGAGATAGAGAGAGCTACAAAACAGTCAGGCATGGAGAGAGATGGACGGAGGAATAGCAGTGACAGCATCTCTTCCTTGTCCATTTGCATAAACCAGCCTTTGTTTGACGCCGGTGGCCGGCAGCCAAGCGCCAACAGAAGGACGGAAGTTAAACTCAAAAAAAGGGATGGTCGTCTTCCAGCAGAATATTCCACCAGAAATAAATAATAACAATTATAACTATTCAAAAAAAAAACAACACATCAGTTAGTTCTCGCAAAAACAACCATTCTGTTTCTCTTCAGAGGGAGGAATGACAATTCAGGGAGAAAAAAAAAAAAACCCGGCGTCTTGGAGATTTGTATTAGCCGACATGAAAGTAATTGAGCTTTGCAGGATGATTTTGAGGAGGAAGACAGAAAGAAGCGTTTATGAATATTGAAGCCGCTTCCAAGTTGTGAATATTACGCTGTGTCTGTTGCTGTGGAAATACTGGCCAGAGACTGTTTTGTGTGATACAATGGTATTGCATAAATATCCCGGAGTATGTTCACACCATAGCAGCTCACACCATAATGCTTTTATTTAATTGGAAATTAATTAAATACATAAATAAGAATAAGGGAGGATGGTTTTTTTTTGTCTCCCAGCGCAGCAGTTATTGAATCAATTTATCTTCGTTTTCTACCTATTTGTGTCTCATTGTCGCCGATGAAAACATCACAGGGCCACAAGACACTTCTGGCATGTCCCATCTGGCATGTCGCTTCACAAATCTCCCTCGCTCTTTCGTTTTTTTTTTCCTCCCTCCCTCCCTCCCTCCCTCCTCCATCGTCACTTTTTTTTTTCACCTTGAGCAAGAGCCGGGCTCTCCGGCGTGACCTCGATAGCCTGGAATGTTTGCCTTTCTCCCACGATGCACCTGGAGGGGACGCGGGCCATCTCTGGGCCTGTCAGAGAGGCTGTTAGCGCTTCTCCCATGGGGTGAGGGCGGACTGGGGGGGGGGAGGATGACAGTAGAGATGTCCCTCTGTCACACAAACAGGGGCCGAGCCACTAATGGCCTCTTCTTCCAGAGCTTTTTAGCCGGCTTCTCTTTTTTTTTTTGTGCGCTCTCGAGTATTCATTTATTCATGCCGTCCCTTTCTTCTCCCTTTTCTTTCTTTTATACCTCCCCTCCCCGCCCCCTCGACCCCGCTCTCTCCCTGTCTCTCTCTCCCCCTTCTACCTGTCTGTCCGACCTCGCAGCAGTTGTATGCCGCTCAGCTGGCGGCCATGCAGGTCTCCCCGGGGGCCAAGCAGCACGGAGGCAGCCTCCCCCCTCAGGCCAACCTGGGAACACACTCCCCGCCCACCAACACACACCTACAGAGCGACAAGGGCCGCTGCTCCCCGCCGCCAAACAAGACCAAGGTAAGCGAAGAAAGACCAGTGCTACCTTCGAGTGTTTGCCTGCGTGTGGGCATGCTTGAGTGTTTAATCCCCAAAATTAAATTAACGAGGCTGCTTGGTCAGTGTTAACCCTCTGAACCCTGAGAAGTTCTCTGGTTTTACCCACTGTGGGCTAATATGAAGTCATGCACCTCTACGGAAGCAGAACAACCCTGAGTAGAAGTAGAGAGAACTCAGAAAGGCCTTTAGTGCAGATTAAGGAAACTACAACGACATAAATCAAAAAATAAATCATAAAAAAGTTGATTATTTATTGTGCAAAAATGTATTCTACAACATTTCCCCAACACCGGATGAAAATAATGGCTCTACATGCTGCAAATATTTCGCTTTTTACATTTTTAATTAGCTTCCATGCTGTCTACACTGCCTGCAGTTCAGCCGAGAAGTCTTATTTTGGAAATATTTTAAAAAAAAAACTGAAATCATCATGTTATTGACACTTGGGGAAAACAATAGTGACTCTATGTATTATTTATATTTTACTACTTACATTTTAAAGCTTGTTTCCATGCTCGCTTTATGCAAACACTGCCTGCAGTTCAGCTGAAAAGTCGGCAAGTTACATTTCTTGACTGATTACTTATTTAACTAAATTTTTACAACTTCAAATCAGCATTTTGCCGACACTAGAGGGGAAAAAAGCAGTGACTCTACATATTATTTATATTTTACTGCTTCCACACTTGCATTGTGTGAACACAGCCTGCAGTTCAACCGAGTTCAGGCTTCTTTTCTTTCTTTCTTTTTACCCGACTGTTGGTTGCAGCCGAGTTCATCTTGGTTTCACAGTTGCATGAAGGAAAAAAAGACAGATTTCTTTGTTTTTCAGCAAATCTTGTCGGCGCACATGCTTTAATTTTGGCAGTTTTTTAAAAGAATCAAACGATTTGGATGAAATGTGATGATTTCAGGCTGAGATTTAGTTTAGGGGGTCATAGGAAAGTTGAAAATCTGATCATTCTCTCTCGTTTCACAGTTTCTGGCTTTGATAAATGGTGTGATTCTGGCAATTTTTGTTAAAAAAAGAACATGTTTTTCAAAACCAGCTGGCAGGCTTCGGGGGTTCAGAGGGCTGACCGCTATTTTCTGATTTTCAAAGGACATAAATTTCCAATTAGCCGTTAAATCTATTTCCTTTTAAAGTCAACTAAATCCTCGCTCAGAGCCTTATTTTGTTCAAGTAGAAGAGAAATCCCTCAGTTTGGCAGCTGTTCTTGATAAATTCTTCCTGATTCGGACTCTTTCATAACCAGAAATGACCTTTGCAGCCTGAATAGAATAAAGATCCCCACGCTGGCCTCTCGAAAGTTTCCACCGAATCTGACTGCATGAGCTTGTTTGCATTGCATCTTGCATTTTTTCCCCTCTCTCTCTCTCATTTTTTCCGATCAAACAAGTGTTCCCGAGCGGCCCCCGGCTCGACGGGAAAACTCGCAGGTTTTTTTCCGCCCTCCGCGAAAAAATCAAACAACTTTATCAGGAAACTCCAGCTGCTGTCTGGCGGCGGCAGATTTCAGGATGCATTTGGGCGTTTGGTGTCGTTTTCTCGGCTGGCTGCCCAATAGGGGCGACAAGACGGGCCTTGTGTCCATCCAAGTGGAATTCTATGAATATCTGGTTGGGGCCTTTGGGACTTGACCACCTCCCCCAGCCCCCCCCGGTCCACCCCGTGATCCCTTACGAATGTGAAGGATCGGATTCGTCCGACGCTGCCCCACAGAGTCCGAGCGTCTGAATTCTGCTTTCTCCTCCTCGGCCGACCCCTGCGTCCTCGCCCAGGACACGGATTGAAGCTTGCGGTTGACCCCTGCCTCCTTGTCCATCAGCCGCCAGCACACTGCAGCCATCACGCCCCACTGTCACACACGTTTTATTACCATATATATGGAGTTGGGCTGACAGGCGGGGAAATGGCCTCCCCGGTCCAGTGGGAGCGACCGACTTGGGCCGCGGCAGGAGCCAAAATGGCCGATTGACCGCGGAGCAGTTGACAAACATTAGGCGAGTTTTTCAAGATCTTCCTCCCTTCCTTTCCGACCGCTTCAGCCTCCGTCTCCGGTCGAGTGACATGTATATTTCAGAGGTGCGCTCCCCCCGTGGGCTTCCATCTCAGGTCTCCAGTCATTTAGAGGCCCAGTGCCGGCCGCCGCTCACAGCTGTTTGGACTCAGGCGCACACCGCTTAAGTGCTTTACCCTCGGGTGAGACACGGACGCGCACACACACTCTTTTTAAAAAAATGCACACGTGTACACACACAGGTGTAGAACAAGACGCCATGCAGACCCCCCCCCCTCGCACACAAATCACTGCAGCCAACATGCAGCTCTCTGACATGCAAGAGTGGATCCTCGGATGTAGGCAAGCATGCATACAGACTGTGTTTCGAATTGTGCACCATATGTAGCCCACTAGCTGACATGCATCAAGGACACGCACTGGTTAAAGGACACTCAGGGCAGTTTGGATCTATGTTATGACGCCTGATGCTGCCATTTTTCTGCCTCTATTGGACGAATATATCAGATTTAATCCACTTCATTTACTAATATATAGACATTATAATAAGACGAAGCACTTTTATTAAGTGATGATGTAGTTTCACTTTTTCTTACACTAAGTGAAGGATCTGAATGTGTCTTTTATAACTGCAAACTGCACATTCATCCAGTAATGACCATATAAAAGGTGCATTATCACTGAACACAGCCGACACATTCACTTGATGCACCCTTGTTAGACTCATAACTATACAAGTCTGAACCTTTTCAACCTAAGCAGTTATTTTGCTCACTGTGGGCTCGTCTTTCTCTGCAATATAAAGACCGGCACCTCTATGGAAACAGAACAACCACGACTAGAAGCAGAAAAAAGTCAAGGCTTTCTTTTTTTGCAGCAAACCAAAGTTATGATGCCGTAAATCATAAAAAAGCAAAGTTTAATTCCTTAGATTTATTTATTTTTTTAATTGAGAAGAAGACCTCTTTCCAGGTGCCCACAGGTGCTACCGATGATGGGAAAAAAATGATCGCTCTGAATTTCATTGATATTTTACTTTTTTACGTTTTTAAGTTGCTTCCTTTCTCGGTTCTGTGCAAACACAGCCTGCAGTTCAGCCGAGTTCAGATGAAAAAGTCCTTGAATTTTTGTTGTGTGAGTGTCGGTCGCAGGAGAGTCAGTCAGGGCTTCACAGTTCAGTTGATAAGCGGGAAATTTTTTGTTTTTTACGGAATCCGTTTAGTGCAAACAGTTTATTTATGCCTATTTTTTTAATAAAGCATGTATAATGTAGTTTAAAAAGTCACATACGATGAGTTCAAGGACTATTAGAAAGTTTGTTTTGTGCAGATTTTGTCTCGGATAAATAGTGCAACTTTGCAAAATTTTAAAATATATAACATGCATTTTAAACCTGCTGCTTTGTTTGGGGTTTCAGTGCTTCCTTATCAAACTTCAGAACTGATTCTCATATTTATACTTTACTACTTAAGTTGCTTCCATTCTCGGCTCTGTGTAAACACAGCCTGCAGTTCAGCCGAGTTCAGATGAAAACGTCCTTGAATTTTTGTCGTGTGAGTGTCGGTCGCAGGAGAGTCGGTAATGGCTTCACAGTTCAGTCGAGAAGCATGAAATATTTTGTCTTTTACAGAATCCATTTAGTGCAAACAGTTTATTTATGCCGATTTTTTAAATGAAGCATGTAGAACATAATGAAAAAATCACACACGATGAGTTCAAGGACTGTTAGAAAGTTTTTTTTGTGCAGATTTCGTCTTGGATAAATAGTGTAACTTTGCAAAATTTTAAAAAATATAACGTGCATTTGAAACCTGCTGCTGGGTTTTAGGGTTCAGTGTTTCCTTATGACTCTCATATTTATATTTTACTACTTAAGTTGTTTTCATACTCGGTTCTGTGCAAACACAGCCTGCAGTTCAGCCGAGTTCAGATGAAAACATCCTTGAATTTTTGTCGTGCAAGTGTCGGTCGCAGGAGAGTTGGTCATGGCTTCACAGTTCAGTCGAGAAGCATGAAATTTTTTGTTTTTTACGGAATCCATTTAGTGCAAACAGTTTATTTATGCCGATTTTTTAAATGAAGCATGTAGAACATAATGAAAAAGTCACACACGATGAGTTCAAGGACTGTTAGAAAGTGTGTTTTGCAGATTTTGTCTTGGCTGAATAGTGTAACTCTGCAAAATTTTAAAAATAGCCTATAACATGCATTTTAAACCTGCTGCTGGGTTTTGAGGTTCAGTGTTTCCGTATGACTCTCATATTTATATTTTACTACTTAAGTTGCTTTTCATTCTCGGCCAAGTTCAGATGAAAATGTCCTTGAATTTTTGTCGTGTGAGTGTCGGTCGCAGGAGAGTCGGTAATGGCTTCACAGTTCAGTCGAGAAGCATGAAATTTTTTGTTTTTTACAGAATCCATTTAGTGCAAACAGTTTATTTATGCCGATTTTTTTAATGAAGCATGTAGAATGTAGTGGAAAAAGTCACACGTGATGAGTTCAAGGACTGTTGGAAAGTCTGTTTTTGCAGATGTCGCGCATTTTAAACCTGCTGGCGGGTTTTGTGGGTTCAGTGTTTCCTTATCAACCATATTCAGAGCTGACTCACCATTCAGAGGCCGAACAAGTCTCTCGGTCTGACAGGTAGCGTCGAGGCGACGGGCCTTTTCCAATTAAGGGAAAGAAATAAAGCGAGCAAACGGAAAACAATCGTTCCTCCCAAATATACTAATTAGTTGAAATCGGTTGAATCGGTGCCAGATAGGAACGCGTTTACCCGCCGTCTAATAGAATTTGATATGACGGTATAATTAATATCTGAACAGCCACTTATACGAGGGGAGGAAGGAAGGAAGGAGCAGGGATGAAGAGGGGGAGGCGCGCTTAAAGGTCTCGACACGACACCGCGGCAACACACACCTACACACACACACACCTACACACACACACACACTCGTCCCGTTAATTGAACCGTCAGCTCCCCGCGATAAGATGCAGAACCCTGATGTCGCTTTTCGCATGTCGGCATCCGCGCAAGTGAAATACAGCCCACACACACACACACACACACACACACACACACACTCATTCACGAGCATTATCTCTCCCCTTCTGCTTCCTCTCCGTCCCTCTGGCTCTCGCCGTCACTCTGCATGTTTTCGGTCTCAAAGCTGGAGACTGTTTCATCAGCCAAGAGAGACACAAAAGCAATTGTATTAATTCGAGATTCCGAGAGGCTTTAGAGGCGACACACACACACACACACACACACACACACATGCACGCACACTGTCATGAGATTTAGAGCTTGTTGAACAATGTCTCACAATGACACGCACACACACACACAAACAAGTCGGTCCAAGCCTCTCAGCTCCACTGTCTAAACTAATTCCTCCACACTGGCATAATGCAGGTTGGCCACCTTCCCACCGCAGGATTTGGTTTGGCGCGAGGAGGAAACTTCCCCCATTCCACTGTACGAGAGGCGGCGGCGGCGGCGGCGGCATTATCTATTTGTAATAAATATTCAAACGTGCTCGCAGCCAAGCGCCCGACATAATATGGGTCAGGATTGAGAAGCTCAGTTCTTCCTCCCTTTCTTCTCCTCTTCTTCTCCGGCCCATTGTCTCACCGGAGGCATCTTTGGGGGGTCCTCCGTCTATTTAGAAAGACCCCCCTAATGAAGGACAATCCGGTTAGGCCTCGCCGCACACAAACCGGGCGATCGCGCGCACACATGCACGTCGTAGGGGCTTAATTGGAAGGGCTTAATTGAGTTGTGAGGGGCTCATAAGGCTTAGTACGACTCAAGGAGTGGGAATCAGGGGGGAAAGTCGGCCTTAATGAGTGAATACGCCGCACGCACAATACTTTCTTTTTCTTTTTTTTTTTGGATCCCACTGTATGCCGGTTTAAGCAGCAATTAGACTAATGACCAGAAAATAAAGACAAACAACGTCTCCGTTCTTGTTGAGGTTCTTCGCTACCTGTGAGGAGCGATTAAAACCGCGGAACACGACCCGCCGTTTGGACGCCATTGTTGCGCGTCTCTAACTGGCCGGGCCCATTCAGCCGGCCCCCCCTTGCCCCCCGTGTTGTGTCTGGCTTTTAATTGCGGCGTTTTAATTACACGGAGCGGTCGGCGTACATCTGGACCCTCCGCGATCTAATTCCTGCCCTCCCCGTCACGTGACCCGCCGAGGTCCCCCCCTGATTGGATTAGGTCGTCGGCGGGGGGGTGATGTTGCCATGACAGTTAACGTGATAACAGCGCGGTGGTCCACATGCCGGCGTGCTGACTGACTGTTGCTGCTGAGGAACTGAACAAACACTGGACGACGATGAACAGCTCACTGGAAAGTCGTCTTCGAGCCGTTGCAAGTGCACATTGAAGCGACGGACGGTCTTTAGAGTTTCGAAGACGCCTTGATGGTTTTACTTCCTGTCCTTGTCCAGTGCATGTTTGCTGCATGTGCATGACTCTTCCGTGACGGGGAGTTCGGTTGTTTTGCATGTGAGTGAATGTCAGTGGTTTGCACCCAACACGTGTCGATATATCTTTTTATTTTTCGTGTGATATTTTTTGCAAGACAGGCAGTGGCATGCACCTCGTCATCAGTCCCCCCCCACCTCCCGCCACCGGGCTTGCCTCAGATTGCTGTGCATGGGCTCCTGTTTTGATTAAAGCACGTGTCGAAGCCTCCATTGGTCTCCGTGAGGGGGGAGGGGAGGGGAGGAGGGACCCCCCCCCCCTTCGTCCTCCCGCTCCTCCCGCTTCCAAATTCCTACGGTGGTCACAGCGGGCGAAACTGTGCTGTTTTGGTTTTTGCAGGACAGTGAGGGTGCACAGCCACTGAACCTGTCGGCCAAGCCTAAGGCATCCGAGAGCAAGTCACCCAACTCCCCCCCAACTTCCCCACAGGTCCCTGCTGCCGCTGCCGCCGCCAAGCTGGGCCCCGCCGGCTCCATGAAGCACAGCGTCGCCCCCTCCAGCATTGGAGGACCGCCGACCAGAGTCAGCTCAATAGGTAAGTGGATTTAAGCGCTCATCTGACACAGCACAGGTGAAGTTAAAGGACAATAAGACATCCATCCTCGGAACCGGAAACTTGCCGGAAAAACAGAGCCAGAAAACTGTAAAACCTGACAGATTTTCAGCTTTCCAACAGTCCTTGAACTACTCACCTGGGACTTTTTGTTGGGAAACTGTACAAACCGAAGCTCAAAGTCGAGATATTTCATTTAAAAATCACTTTATTCTACAAGTCATGGAAAATAAACCGCAAGATTCTCTAAAAAATAATCAAAATCAGCTCTACTTGGCACGACAAGGACGTTATTGGTGACTGATAGTATGTAGAGCCACCATATTTTCCCCAATATTGCCAACACCTGTGGAAAAATTACCATTTTTCGAATTTAGTAGGAAAAACAAGTGAGAAATTCAACTTTTGATTATTCCGAAAGTCGCAAAGGAAAAAGAAAGAAGCCTTTAGGTAAACAAGCCGGACGTTTACTCAGGTGGAAACTTCTGCGAAGTTCTAGTGAGAGTCAAACTTTCCCATACAGCTGGCGTAATGTTCTCTAAAGACAAGTGTTTGCTTGAAGCGCCGTCGGACCGTTACGCCCTCGTGATCTTTCCTGAACGCTGCATCCTTCGCAATCAAGAGACGCTGTGGGCTTGTTTTATCGAAGAACGTTCCGTAACGCGTCACCTCAACGATCAAACATCCTCAGAAGATTGCAGGGAAAATGTTTTGTTTTGTAAAGAAACAAACTATTCTGTCATCTGAATGTCGGAAAACACTCTTCTTTTAATGCCGTTTCACATAATCTCAGTTACGTCTTCGCTTTGAACCTCATAGGAACATTATTTGAAACTGTAAACTCTCCTGGAACGCTCTTTGAGCATCAGATTGAAACTTTTTCTTTAAAACTTTATTGGTACTTAACAAGACGTTGTTCATGTTAATACAGCAAGCATGCATGACTGTAGATGCTTTGCAAGGACATTTAGTTGTGTACAGCGTAGTGTGCTTCATATTTTTGTTTAGAGCGGCATTTTTGCGGCATTTATCCAAACTAAGTCCTTGAAGCTGCGTTTCGAAATTCACTAAAAAATAAAGCATTCACACTAACCAGATTCTGAATTAAACAAAAAATTCTGCACTTTTCCACAAAACTGGGAAGTAATTTATGATTCACCTGTGACCAACAGTCACGTGGTAAAAATTCAGGAACCTTTTCAGGTATACTCGGTTGAACTGCAGGCAGTGTAAAGGGAACAATATAGGAGATGAGTACGACTACAAATTAAAGAGAGTAAAAATATCTATAGCAGGTAGAGTTTTTATATATACTGCACATATAAAAAAATTTAGGAACTTTTTCAGTGCATTGTATTTTTGTTTTGACCATAATCTTTGCTGCATTCACCAAATTAAGTCCTTGAAGCTGTGTTTCTTCAAGTACTTTATTCTACATGTTACATTAAAAATAGTTCACAGAAAATAAAGCATTCATACTAATCAGATTTTGTAATATACAAAAAGTTCTGCACTTTTCCACGCAACCTGGAAGCAATTTATGATTCACCTGTGACCAACAGTCACATGATAAAAATTCAGGAACTTTTTCACGTATACTAGGATGAACTGCAGGCAGTGTGTGGGGACATATAGGGGACGAGTATAAATACAAATCAAAAAGTAGTAAAATATCTATAGCAGGTAGAGTTTTTAATGTATATTTATATATACATAAATTTAGGAACTTTTTCATTGCATTATATTTTTGTTTTGACTCTAATTTTTGTTGCATTCACCAAATTAAGTTCTTGAAGTTGTGTTTCTTCAAGTATTTTATTCTACATTAAAAATTCTGTAAAAAATGAAGCATTTAAAATAACCAGATTTTGTCGTAAATAAAAAATTCTGCACTTTTCCACGCTACCGGGAAGAATTTTATGATTCACCTGTGACCAACAGTCATGTAATTAAAAATACAGAAACTTTTATAAGTTGTACTAGGTTGAACTGCAGGCAGTGCTTCCACAGACCATATAGGAAACAAGTGTGAATACAAATTAAAAAGTAGCAAAATATCTATAGAAGGAAGAGTTTTATATATATATATATATATATATATATATATATATATATATATATATATATGAATTCGGGAACTTTTCAGTGAATTATATTCTAGTAATGTCTTGACCCTAATTTTTGCTGCATTAACCAAGCTAAGTTGTGTTTCTTGAAGTACTTTATTCTACATGTTACATTAAAAAAATCACTAAAAATAAAGCATTTATAATAACCAGATTTTTCCACGCAACTGGGAAGTAATTTATGATTCCCCTGTGACCAACAGTCACGTGGTAAAAATTCAGGAACTTTTTCAGGTGTACTCGGTTGAACTGCAGGCAGTGCATGGGGACATATAGGAAACAAGTGTGAATACAAATTAAAAAGTAGTAAAATATCTATAGAAGGAAGAGTTTTTCTATACTGTATATATATAAAAATTGGGAACTTTTTCTGGTATACTGGGCTGAACTGCAGGCAGTGTATATGGGACATATAGGAGACGATGTTGCATTAAAAATTCTCTAAAAAATAAAGCATCAAACTAACCGGATTTTTTAATAAACAAAAATATTCTGCATTTTTCCAACAAAACCAGGAAGCAATTTCTGATTCAACTGTGACAAACAGCCACAAAATAAAAATTCAGAAACTTTTCCAGTGCGTTATATTTTTTGTTTCGTAACTTTTGCTGCATTCACCAGATCAAGTCGTGTTTTTTGGCCTTTTTTTTTTGGCTGTATGACCTCCAAGTGTGGCGTCGTCTGATCTAATCTGATAAATACAGCAACAATACTGAAACATAACGCACATACTAACATACATGTGAGCACAAATTGGTCCCGTCGTGACAATAAAACATCCATAATCAAACCGGGCCATATGCACGAGCACATAAAAAAACCACTGTGACATGAATGAATCACTATTCTGTCCTCTTAATCCATTTTTCACACGACGCCGATAGTTCAAATATTACACATATGTAACGGGCTATAATTAGCGTGTTTGTGTTGTCGCTGCCGTGTCGCTGCTTCGCCCGCGGGCTGCTGCATTGTTGTGTGTTTATTAGTGAACTGAAAGAGACATTGGAGTGGAGGGAGAGGGGGGAGGGAAGGGGGAGAGAGGGGGGAGAGAGATGGGGATTAGCACTTCTTCCTCTTCTTCTTCTTCTTCTTCTTCTTCTTCTGCTTTTCCAGAGCGATGAAGCGGGGGAATAATAAAGAGAGGAGTGCATGACAGACAGGAGGTATCACCAATGAGATTAGACAAGCCTCTTACATGAGCCAGGACGGCGCAAACACCCGGCATTAATGACACAATGACAGCACACACACACACACACACACACACTGCAACACACACAAAGCACAAACACAATCCCACCTCCTCCTCCTCCTCCTCCTCCTCTTCCATCCATGCAATAGGCAGTTAGTCATTCCTTCCCTGCTCCGACTTCCCGGCTAATCTCACTGTTTTTCAACAAAATCGGCGGATTTAATATCAGATTAGTGGATTTTCGGTCCCAGATGTTTTTTGTTCGGGAAAAATGGATTACAGTGTTTAAAGTTTGTGTGTGATCCCCGCTGAATTATTGTTTTCCCCTCCCTCCATCCCCACCGCCCGGCTCCCATCTGTTGCCATCGGGATTCCTGCTCGGAGTTCAGGAGGGGACGGAAAGGGGCAGGAAAACGGGAATAGGGTCGATTTGATCTGCATGTTTGTTTGTTTGTTGGTGTGGGCGGGATGACGGCGGCGCAGATTAAGGATTTAAACAGGAACATAAACATATGTAGGGAATGAAAATGTAAAAGTCCAGCAGAGGTTTCATCTAAATCCAAGCATCTTAAAGTCATGTGAGGAAGCTCGAGTGAAGCATCTGGCCTTAAAATAAAATGGTTTTCCATTTTTTCAATCATTAAAGCTTTAGTTATTTGACATATGATCTATTTTTAAAGATTAAAACCGTCTTTTATTGAGTCCCTTGTTCGAATCCCACCTGATTCTCACTGAAATACCTTGAAAAATATCAAAAATGATGAAAAATATGTACAAAATGATTCAAAACTCATTCAAAAACAAGTAAAAGTGGCCCAGAATCACTAATATTTCGATAAGTGGCTCAAACTTTCTCCAAAATGTTAAATAGTTGTACAAAATGGCTCCTGAAATATCCAAAATGATGAAAGATTTGTCCAAAAAACAAGTAAAAATGGCCCTAAATCACAAATATTTCAAAAAATGGCTTTAATTGTCTCTAAAACAGCTCAAAAAATATCAAAAATGATGGAAAATGTGTCCAAAGTGACTCAAAACTTGTCCAAAAAACAAGTAAAAATGGCCCTAAATCACTAATATTTCAAAAGATGGCTTTAATTTTCTCAAACAGCTCCAAAAAATATCAAAAATGATGGAAAATGTGTCCAAAATGACTCAAAACTCGTCCAAAAAACAAGTAAAAGTGGCCCAGAATCACTAATATTTCCCAAAGTGGCTCAAACTTTCTCCAAAATGTTAAATATTTCTACAAAATAGCTTGAAAAATATCCAAAATTATGGAAAAAGTGTCTAAAATGATTCAAAATTCATCCAAAAAACAAGTAAAAGTGGCCCAGAATCACTAATATTTCCCAGTCGTTTAAATTTTCTCCAAAACGACTCGGTATGTGTACAAAATAGCTCCTGAAATATCCAAAATGACTCGAAATTAGCCCAAAAAACAAGTAAAAGTGCCCCCAAATCACTAATATTTCCCAAAGTCGCTCGCATTGTCTCCGGAATAGCTCAGAAAATATCAAAAATGATGAAAAATGGATCCGAAATGCCTCAAAAGTCATGCAAAAACAAGCAAGAGTGGCCCAGAATCACTGTTATTTCCAAAAGTGGCTCAAACTTTCTCCAAAATGACTTGATATTCGTACAACATGGCTCCAAAAATATCCAAAATGATGGAAAATGTGTCCAAAATGACTCAAAACTCAACCAAAAACAAGAAGAAGTGGCTCAGAACCCTTTATATTTTCTAAAGTGGCTCAGTCTTTCTCCAAAATGGCTCAATATTTGTACAAATTAACTCAAAGAATATAGAAAATGATGGAAAACGCGTCCAAAGTGACTCAAACTTTGTCCAGAAAACAAATAGAAGTGGCTCAGAATCACTAATACTTCTGATAGTGGCTCAAACTTTCTCCAAAACGACTCGATATTTGTATAAAACAACTCAAAAAATGTCCAGAATGACTCAAAACTCATTCAAAAACAAGTAAAAGTGGCCCCAAAATCACCAATATTTCCGATATTTGCACAAAATTGCTCAAAAAATGTCCAAATTTTTGAAAAATGAGTCCAAACAAATAAAAGTGGCCTTAAATCACTAATATTTCAAAAAGTAGCGCAAATTTTATCCAAAATGTTAAATATTCGTACAAAATAGCTAAAAAAAAAATCCAAAATGATGGAAAATGTGACCAAATTGACTCAAAACTAAATTAAAAATCAAGTATAAGTGTCCCAGAATCACTAATATTTTACAAAATGGCTCAAATTTTCTCCAAAATAGCTCAAAAAACATCAAAAATGATGGAAAAAGTGTCCAAAATGACTCGAAATTTGTCCAAAACAACATGTAAAAGTGGCAGAAAAACACTAATCCCAAATTTTCTCTGAAACAATTCAATATTTGTACAAAATAACTCAGAAAAACATCAAAAATGACGTCAAATCCATCCAAAAATGACTGAAACACTCAAAGAAATGTCATCGTAGCTTAAATAATTAGTCCTGAAGGAGATTCTTCGGTCGGATGTCTTTGTTTTCCATTTTGCCAGTCATAAAACGCTTTAGTTACTTCACATATGGTCCATTTTCAAAGATTGAAACCGTCTTTTAGCGAGTCCCCGGTTCGAATCCCGCCTGACCCACTCGGAAACATATCCGAAATGATGGAAAACGTGTCCAAAATGACTCAAAACTCATTTAAAAAACAAGTAAAAGTGTCCCAGAGCGGCTCCAACTTCCTCCAAAATAATCATCTCATCTTAAATAATTAGTCTTAAGGGAGATTCTTTGGTCGGAAAGAAGCAGAATTACATGAAACAGCAATAAAACGTACAGCGAGTGTCACAATAAGGATCTGTGTTGTCATACGTCATATAAAAAAGGCAAAAAATCAACTTTAAACACCCTAAAAATACGATTTAATTCACCCATTCCACCTTTACTGGACGTCACTGAAGCACAAAAGCCTCATTTGTAGTTTTGAGTCGGTAAAACGAGAAAAACGTCAATTAAAACGTCAAATTAAGTAAAACAGGAGCGTAGAATGTTAAAGGGATGTAGCGTTAATATAGGAATAAACAGCTGGAGAGGGAAGATGGGGGGCGTCTCCACATCCGCCCTTTCAGATTAAAACGCCTGACTCTTCTTCTTCTGTCCTCTCTCGACCCCCCCCCGCCGTCGCCCCCCGTATGATAATATTTTATTTTATTTTTCCGGCTGTGACTTCTGAAAGAGTTCACGGCTCCGTCATTACCAATCTGACGCTGGTAATCTGGCCTGAGATGGCATTAGCGGCGAGGGATTAGCGCAGATAAAGGCCTCGTAAGCCGGCCGCGGCTCTTTGTTGAGCGCCAACCCCGGCCGGTGGCGGCGGCGGCGGCGGCCAAAGCAGATGCCTCGGATGCCTCATCGGCGACTAAAGCTGCAGAAATAATACGAATAATAGGCGGCGAGGAGGAGGAGAGGAGGAGAGGAGGAGGGGGGGGGGAGCAGATGTTCTGAAATTAGCAGGACTTTTTAGCCGTAATAAGAATCATCCGGCCGCCGTCCCTTTAAGAGACCTGTGTGTGTTTTAATGTGATTTAAAGGGGCGGTGATCGCCGGGCGGCAGGTGGGGAGGCGGTGGGCAGCTTGCGGCGCTCTGACTCACGTCGCCCAGCTCGACAGTCAAGTGGTCAGAGTGTGTGTGTGTGTGTGTGTGTGTGTGTGTGTGTGTGTGTGTGTTATGCTAATGTCTTCACCTCATGGTTCAGGAGAAGATTCATTCTGGATGAGGACCCAAAAATAAACACCACTCCGGTTGTTTTTTTTCCTTCGACGCTGATGCTCTTTAATATTAAGACTCCAACTCTTACGTTTCCACTCGCTGCTAATGAACGCAGAGCGTGAGAAAAACCTGACGGCTCTCGAGCTAATCGTCCGCGACGCGCAGCTCCTTCAGGAAGCGTAATCGAATCCGAGCTTCAAATAGTGATATTTAATCAGAGTGGCTTTATTCTACGTGCCGCATTGAAAAATCACTAAAAAATAAAGCTTTCACATTAACCAGATTCTGTAATAAACAAAAAATTTTGCATTCTTCTGTGAAACTAAGGAGTGATTTATGATTCACCTGTGATTAACAGTCATGCCATAAAAATTCAGCAACTTTTTCAGTGCGTTATATTTTTTGTTTTGACCGTAGTTTTTGCTTCGTGTTTTTTTTTCTACATGTCGCATTAAAAATTAACTAAAAAATAAAGCATTCATACTGACCTGATTCTGTAATAAACAAAAAATTCTGCACTCTTCCTCGCAACTGGGAAGCATTTTGTAATTTGCCTGTGATTAACAAGCATGTGATTAAAAATGCAGGAACTTTTTCAGGTGTACTCGGCTGAACTGCAGGCAGTGTATGGGGACGTATAGGAAGCGAGTATGAATACAAATTAAAAAGTAGTAAAATAATCTATATTAGGTAGAGTTTTTATATATACTGTATACACATAAAAATTCAGGAACTTTTTCAGACCATTATATTTTTGTTTTGACCATAATCTTTGCTGCATTCACCAAATTAAGTTCTTTAAGTTGTGTTTCTTCAAGTACTTTATTCTATGTTACAAATTCTCTAAAAAATAAAGCGTTCACACTAACCACGTTCTGTAATAAACAAAAAATTCTGCATTTTTCCACAAAACTAGGAAGAAATTCATGATTCACCTGCGATTAACAGTCATGTCACAAAAATTCAGGAACTTTTTCAGGTATACTCGGCTGAACTGCAGGCAATGTATAGGGGACATATAGGAGATGAGTATAAATACAAATGAAGATGTAGTAAAATGTCTTTAATAGGTAGAGTCTTTATATATACTACATATATATAAAGATTCAGGAACTTTTTCAGTGCATTGTATTTTTATTTTGACTGTAATTTTTGCTGCATTCACCAAATTAAGACCTTGAAGTTGTGTTGCTTCACATATTTTATTCTACATTACATTAAAAATTCACTAAAAAAATAAAGCGTTCACACCAACCAGATTTTTTAATAAGCAAAAAATTCTGCATTTTTCCACAAAACTGAGAAGCAATTTATGATTGACCTGTGATTAACAGTCATGTGATAAAAATTCAGGAACTTTTTCAGGTGTGCTAGGTTGAACTGCAGGCAATGTACAGGGGACATATAGGAATATATGAATACAAATTAAAAACCTGGTAGAAAAATATCTATAGTAGGAAGATGTCTTTTCTTGTATTAGTAACACATGTGGGCACTTGGAAAAATGTTTTACATATTGATGTCAGTTTTATTTTAATTTTATTAAAATAAATAAGCAAAAAAATGTCAACTTTTGCTTTTTAGTTTTTTAGGATTTACGGCATTATTATTGTGTTTCACAGCACAGGAGACATGTCTGAGTTTTCCCTGCTTCTAGTCATGGTTCTTCTGTTTCTGTACAGATGCAGGACTTCATATTTTTTCATTTTCGTTTTAGTTTTAATTGTAATTTTTGCTACTAACCCACGATCCGGCCACACGACTTAACCGATCGCCTTCTCTCTCCCTGCCTCTTCTTCTCGTCCTCGTCTGCGTCTCAGCAGACTTGTTGTCGTCGCTGTCCTCAACAGCCTACCTGAACGACCACGAGGCGGTGACCAAGGCCTTCGCCGAGGCCCGGCAGATGAAGGAGCAGCTGAAGCGGGAGCAGCAGGTCCTGGACGCCAAGGTGGCCGCCGTCAGCAACCTCAGCCTCAACAACGGCCGCTCGGACAAGGTAAGGGCCTGACGTCTGGACCCAAAACGTTTCATTTTAATTCAAGTCAAATTTAATTGCCTTGCTTGAAACCGGGGCCTGCTGAGAAGCATCCCCACATGATGCTGCCGCCGCCATGCTTCAATTGATCGGACAGGTGATCGCGTTCGTAGAAAGTTGTCTTGCTCGAAAGCAGTCCGCTGCCCTAAACAACACGACTGCTCCGTAGCCTTAGCAACACGAGGCTTTTCATTTCACTGCGTCTTCTTCTTTTTTTTTATTGAGGTTAACGACAAATGGCGCATTAAAACCTGTGACCTCACTCGGCAGCAGGCGTTTCGCCACGAGGGAATGTTGTTTTTCCATCAGACGCCGCCCTCGCAGCAAAGTTCACGAAGAAGCGACGCTACTTGTGACACGTCGAGGGGTTTTTCAAACACATGTCAAGACGCTGCAAAACAATCACAACAATGTGGGGTTTTTTAGCATTAATGACAAAAGATTCACACCCGAATTAGCGCGATGCATCTCAGGAGGTGGGGGGGAATAAAATTAAAATCTGAATTCCGAGGACTGAACGCGCAAATCCGCTCCGAAGTCGTCCCGAGCCGCGGCGCCTCATTGTCAGCGTGTAATAATTTGTCTTGCCATGTGCCATCCCCGCTGCACCATGTAGGAGGTAAATCGGTGTACAATGTACCCGCTGAAATGTGTTGGAGCTAAACAGGCCCAGATAAGGTGAAAAAAACCGGAGGCATCGCGGAGGTAATGAGTGTGTCTGCGAGGCGCACTGCAGGGCTGTGTGAGTGTGTGTGTGTGTGTGTGTGTGTGTGTTGTGTGTGTGAGTGTGTGTGTGGCAGAGCGGAGCGTCAAGGAGACGGTAATGTGAAATGACGGCGCCGGCTCCTCGGCAGCGTGGCTAAATTGTGGTTATTTGTTAAACACATTGGGAGTCGGCTGGTGCACGCGCAACGCAACACACACACACACACACATGACACACACACACACAGAGGAACAGTGTGCTGGAAGCATCTGCACCGCTGACATTCAACAGCTCTATCCGTCTCTTTTTGCTTTCTGCCTCTTTTTTTTTTTTTTCTCGACAGACTGATTCGCGGTTCTTCTTTTTTTTTTTTGTACGCGTTCAGACAAATTACACGTAGAAATACACCGAAGTACACGCGGATGCAGTATTTTTAACAGGCGATGACGCTCAGGTCGAAGGAAATCTGAGAAATGCTGCTGTTGTCAGACTTTTTACTGCAGTCGAGGAGGAAATAAAACACTGGATGTCATTTTATTTAATTGTTTTTGTCATTTTTTGCTAAATCGGTGCATGGAATCCTGAAAAAAATGAGAATACCACAAATTATATATTATTAATCTTATTTTTACAGCGTTATTTTGAATATATTTTTAATTTTTTTAAATATTTCTCTGGATTAGCACATTCTGCTGCTTCAAACGTCTTTATAAAAATCAGTTTCCAGTGTTTGTTGCATCTCCAGCTGCATCTAAATCACATTTTTATTTTTGATTCGCTCTGCTAATGTGATCAAATTCCTTTTTTTTTTCTAATAAACTGAAATAAAAACCGCTCCTCCTGCCTCCTCGGCCCCCTGGCTTTGTTGCGGCGCGTTCGGCGTCGTCGTCGTCTCCGACACACTCGGAGGATTAGTTTCGTCGCCGTTCGATCCACTTCTCCTCTCCTCGTGCTCTGAGCTTAGCGTCGGCCCGGCCTGTCATCATCATCATCATCACGCTCCGCTATTCAACAGCCTCTGAACGTCTGAGCTTTATTCTGAAGGAGGAAATATTTCTGACTCGCAAACAAACCGGGCGCCGTCGTTCCAGGTTATTGTGCATTTTACGGGAAAATGCAAGACACTCGAGAACGAAACACTTTTTTTTAAGCGGCTCTGCGAGAAACATAATTCGCCGAGGCTTTTATTCTCCCCTTTTCCGCGCCTGTTTATCCAAATGTGGGGGGGAAATTATCTCTAACAATTAAACTCTATCGGGCTAAAAAACAGAGGAAATGCATTTCATTATCACTCCTCCCCCCCCCTCCCTCCGTGCAGCCAGCCCGCCAGCTCGCCGGGGTCACACGTAAATGGAGAGGGACACTTTTCGGGAGGTTGTTTTAGAAGACGGCGGTGTTTTGGGTAGCGCTTCCTAATCGTATAATTAAACTGTAAAACGTTGGCCGCGGCGTGTCGTTGTGTGCGAGCGGGTGTGTTCGTCCGCAGTCAAGTTAGGAGCTCAGGCTGCGCCGGCTGCTTGCATTAAGCATGTAAATGCTCAGTAAATCAGCCTTTTATTGGTTGTAATAAATACCCAGGGGGCCGTGCGGCGTGGCCTCGCTCTCGTCGGCGCTGCACTCCCTCGGTCTCTCTCTCTCTAATGCGTCGACCCTCGGGGGCCTCTGCAAGAGAGAGGCAAGCCGCCGCACTCCACTCTCGCAGGTGGCTGCCAGGAGTCGCTGCACACACACACATATAATATGCAGCACACACACACACACACACACACACACACACACACACGAAGCGGTAAACATCCAAACAGGACTAAATGTAATCAACATTCTTGCACATGCAAACATACACACAGATGCGTGCCCGAGCATGCAGGCGTACAGCACTCAAACAATTTGATGTTGACATTAACGTTTCCGCAAACTGACACTGAAATGAACCAAAGCACAAACCGCCTGTCTGCTGAAATCACCGCCGCCATTTGTCGGCTCTCTCCCCGAGCCGATTATCACAGGTTTGGATCAGAGGGGAAGTTTTTATCTCACTGGACGCGTTTTTTTTTTTTTTTTTTTTTTTTTTTTTTTTTTTTTTTGCTTTTGAAATCAGAAAGATTTAAAAAAAAGAAAGTCGCGTTTCACCGTAAAAGTTTGTGGTTTTTTTCCGTTCGCTCACCTCTTTTCCCGACTCTTTGTGTTCCTTCAGGACAAAGCTGCCTTGGAGAGTCTGAGTCAGCAGCTGAAGCAGCAGGCGGAGGACAAGTTCAGCCACGCCATGCTGGACTTCACCATGAGCGGAGACTCCGACGGTAGGAAAACACACTCAGCGGGTGACGAACTGGGGGTTCATTTAGAAGCACAGTCAGCTCACGGATCAGCACAATTAAAAGTCGATAAATCATTTTTAGAAAGTTGAATTTCTTCGATTATTTATTTTAGAAAAATTGCAAAAACACAGAATCCACATGTGCAACATTTTTTCACTGCGTAAATGTTTACACTGCCTGCAGTTCAGTCAAGAAGTCCCTGAATTTTTAGTGTTTTACTGAACCTGGTCGGAGCAAAGAGGTTTTTCCAGCAAATGAGACACGCAGAATAATGTTACTTTTGATTAAATATCACGATTTTAGGGTTGGGTTTGGGTAATTTTCTCAAGAGAATGACGCATCGCATGTCGTTAGTTCAAGAAGCGTCAGAAAATTCAAAAACTGATTAATTTTTTTCTGTTTTTATAGTTTTTTCTTGGTAGATTGAAAAAGAAACAACCTGCTGGAGTGTTGTAGTGAATAAAAAATCACCAGAATAGACAGATTAGAATGTAAATAAGGACGAGCATCTACCCTGTGTCTGTATTTGCCTTTGGTTTACTTATTTTCTGCTCCCCGCCTCCTCAGGCTCCCCCAGCGTGTCCGACTCCAGGATATTCCGCGAGGCCCGGGGTCGGAGCAGCACCGAGCCGCACATCAAGCGGCCGATGAACGCCTTCATGGTCTGGGCCAAGGACGAGCGGCGGAAGATCCTCCAGGCCTTCCCCGACATGCACAACTCCAACATCAGCAAGATCCTCGGTAAAGAAAACACGACAACACGCAGGCGGGGGGGGACGGAATGAAAAAAGGAAAAGACGCCCGTGTTGCCCCCGCGCCTCCTCAAACACACACTAATATTGATTTCCTTACAAGCGGCGGCATTGTGCTAATGAACGGCTGGGGAGAGCGCCGCGCCGACAAATGATGATATAATTCATTATGCATTAAACAAGCAGCGCGAGGCCGCCTGACATTTCCCCCAGACCGCCGGGATCGGCCCTGACATTTTAAAGAGCTCCTAAGCGTTTTATAACACAGGGAAATCTGGTTTTAATAAGCCTCCTCTCTCTCCCCGCTCGCTCCCTCGATTGCTAACAGATCGCAGAGCACAGGCGGGGAGCAGCCGAGCGCTGACAGCTTTTACCCATTAAACATACAGTAGTCGAGTGCAAATCCAGACCAGATATGAAGCGCTCAAGACGACGCCGACACACACACACACACGCTGCCGGACGGAAACCGAGCCGGGAGACGACGGCGGGTTAAGTGAAGTCCTCATTAGCGGAGATGAGTACCTGTCGTCCCCGCCGCTCTCCTCGTTAACCTCCGTCCTGCTCGCCTTTTTTTTTCTCGCAGCGTCGTCGTTTAAACGCAGGATTATCACTGCCTTTCTCCCCCCTTCCAGGCTCGCGCTGGAAAGCCATGACCAACCTGGAGAAGCAGCCCTACTACGAGGAGCAGGCCCGCCTCAGCAAGCAGCACCTGGAGAAGTACCCCGACTACAAGTACAAGCCGAGGCCCAAGCGCACCTGCCTGGTGGACGGGAAGAAGCTGCGCATCGGCGAGTACAAGGCCATCATGAGGTCCCGCAGGCAGGAAATGAGGCAATACTTCAGCGTGGGGTGAGGGCGCCGAGGAGAACACGATTTAGACGGAAGATTTTTACACGTGTTTCGACAAATTACACGTAGAAAAACCCAAAAGCACACAAGGATGCAGTATTTGTTTTAATATGATCGATTCTACTGAGGAATTCGGCTTCCCAGGAGGAATTTAAACACTGGATGTACTTTTATTTAATAGCTTTTATCATTTTTTGCTAAATTAGTGCATGCAATTATTTTAAAAAAATAGGTATAATCACAATATTAAGGTGTTTTTAGCATTATTTGGAATGTATATTTCAGTTTATTCCATATTTACGTCTGTGAATAAGCATTTTCCCACATGTTGCTGCATGAAATATAAGATATATGTTATTAAATCCTTTTCCAGTGTTCATTGCATCTCCAGGGCATCAGTCAAACGTCTAACTCACATTTTAATTATTGATTTGTTGGAGCTAAAATGATAATGTCGATTTAATTCTGAGTCTTGACGTTTTAAATTCCTTTTTTTTTTAATGAAGTGAAATAAAAATCACATTCATGCTGCCCCGACACAACACCGGACTGTTTAAAATCAAACTGCTACTAAATCAGATTTAATTAAATCCAAATGGTGGATTCCTCAGTTAGAAACACGAACAGGAAGTTGTGGATCGGCAGGTTTGAATTTGCTTTCTTTCTTTTTTGATTCTCAGTTTTGTTTTTTTGTTTTTTTAATTTTACTTTGACCCCCTGAAACCCCCGAAAGGCCCAAAGTACCCCATTTACCAGAGCATTAAACTGTAAAAACAGTAGGAATCGACCTCCCAAGAGTCCTTCATGCAGTGTAATCTGAAAAAAACAACAAATGTAGGCCTAAAATTGCAATATTTCGTCAAAATCACTTTAAAAATTCGCAAAATACAAAGTCGGCGCTGCTCAGAGTCTGTAAAAGTCACGTGAGGAACATGGGGAAAGAAACTCAGGCAGAACCAGGCTCAGGGAGGGCGGCCATCTGCCTCAACTGGCTGGGTCGAGGCAGATTTTTTGCCTTGAAAAAGTAATTTTTTAAGGTGGAAAGGGCTTAAATAACTGTATAACAAAGTGTTAATGATGCTACACTAACTAACCTTATTTTACACAGAAATATTGAGTCTGAAATGATGCATGCAAGTTGTTAAAGGTGGATTTTTTTGCCTTAAAAGGTCATTTTTAAGGTGGAAAGGGTTCAATCGTCTGCATAAAAACGTGTTAATGATGCTAAGTCCACCTTCACACAAACATACATTCTTATAACAAGCAAAAATATCAACAGAGAGTCCGAAATGATGCACACAAGTTGTTAAAGGTGGATTTTTTTGCCTTTAAAGGTCATTTTTAAGGTGGAAAGGGTTCAATCGTCTTCATAAAAACGTGTTAATCATGCTAAGTCCACCTTCACACAAACATACATTCTTATTACACGCAAAAATATCAATAAAGAGTCCAAAATGTCGCACACAAGTTGTTAAAGGTGGATTTTTTGCATTTAAAAATCCACCTTTAACAACTGGTGGATGTTAAAGGTGAACCCTTTTTTTAAGGTGGAAAGGGTTCAATCGTCTGCATAAAAACGTGTTAATGATGCTAAGTCCAGCTTCACACTAACATACGTTCTTATAACAAGCAAAAATATCAACAGAAAGTCCGAAATGACGCACGCAAGTTGTTGAAGGTGGAATTTTTTTTGCCTTTTTTTATGATCTATTTAAGATTTATGGCATCATAACTGCGTCATGCTGCGCAAAACACATTCCTGAGTTCCCTCTACTTCTAGTCCTGGTTGTTCTGCTTCCGTAGAGGTGTAGGACTCTATGCTGCAGTGAAAAATGAGGCAACAGTGAGGAAAAATGAGGCAAAAACGCCCAGAAACTGCAGAGGGTTCAGTGTTTTTAGGTAGAAAACACTCGTAACTTCTTTATTATCCTTTCTTTTTGTTGTTTCCCTTTTATAATAAGTCGAGAACAGTGGTTCCCGACCTGCTCGATTAAAGAATGCAGCTGGTTTTAAGGGGTCGCATGCAAATTAGTGTGTCTTCCCACCAGAGGATTTTAGAGTCTATCATCGACTTGTATTATCTTGTACTGAACTCCGTCTCCCTCTGTGCCCACAGGCAGCAGGGCCAGCTGCCCCTGTCCTCTGCAGGCGTGGTCTACCCCGGCGCCCTGTCCATGGCGGGGATGCCGTCGCCCCAGATGCCCTCGGAGCACTCGAGCATGTCCAGCAGCCCCGAGCCCAACGCCAACCACCACCAGAACCCCCACCTGCCCGGCCTGAAGGGCGACGAGCCGCGGATCAAGGAGGAGGAGCTGCGGTTAGACGACAGCAACGGCGACGTGTACGACGACTTCGACTACGAGGACGAGGAGGCCGACTACGCCAGCGACAACGAGAACCACATCACCCAATAGGACGGCGAGCCCGGACCGCCGCCCCGCTTTGGAAGCCAATCACTGCTGGTTTGAATCACAAAATCCCACCAATCAGGAAGGAAACTTTTGCCAATCACCTCGAGAAACGATCCCCCCCCTCCTGAAAGACGCCCCCCATGGTCCCTCCTGACTAACATGGACTCTCTAACGGAGCCAACCCTCCCCCTCCCCCGCCTCCCCCCTGAGTCCTGATACCAGCATCTGATCAATCAACTGAAGCACAGGACCTGTCACTCACACTGACTGTTACACGACGGAGAAGCCGGTTTCTGAAGGAATACTCGAGTACTACTGCAGGAGTGTAACGCCACGAGTGAGGAGAACTTTAAAAAAAATCCTTTCAGCCCCGTTTGTAGAAAACAAAAAGGAGACGTTTCGAAATGAAAAAAAAAACAGTGGACCTGTCAAAGGCGAACAGACGACACTTTAAGATGGCGGACCTGTTTATTATCAAGAGACACTTTTAAAAAAGAAACAGCTTTTTTTGTTCTTTGGTTCTATAATATTCTCACTCAGGTACACGGTGCCAATAAGTGGCTTGTGAATGTGATTTGTTGTTTTTTGTGCTACAAGTTTGAATAATAATAGAAAAAAGAGACATTTCTTTTTTCCCCCCCTTTTTCTTTTTTGTTGTAAAGCACCTGAGAGACATCAGACGTTTATTTTTAACAAACAGATATCTTTTTTTTCCTTCAACCTCGCAGCGTGCTGTCAGCGGTTCCTCCCCTCTTCCTCTTTTTTTTATTTTTCTCTTGTGTTTTTGTGACCGACCCCGCTTCATCTCCCTCCCAACCCCCCCCCACGTTTTGGAATCCAATGGGACGGTCCGGCCAGGACTGACCCGAGCAAAGCGTGGACCGTCCCAAACAAAAAAAAAAAGAGGGGTGGGAGAGGAGAGGGGAGGGGGAGTCTCTCTTCTGGAGCAGAAACGAAAGCACTGTGTTGTGAGACAATCTTTCTCCTTCTCGCTCCGTCCCTCTGAGTCCTCCTGATCTCGTCCAGGGGCGAAAACGACATCGGTAGCTGGAAAGAAAAAAAAAAAAAAAAAAAGCGTGTGTGTGTCCGTGTGCTCGCTTCTTCTTCTTTTTTCTTTTTTTTAAAGTGCGGAGGAAAAAAAAAAAGAAGAAGTGCGGAACGATTTCGCCGCGCACAAACACACGACTGCTGTTCTGTCCGTCAAGTGTTTTTCCCCCCCCTCCAATCACGTCGTCCTGCTGTAACCCAGTGGGCGGAGCCGAGGCGAAGTCAGCCAGTCAGTGTTTCCGTTTGTATTTGAATACTGTATTTTATTATTTTCTCTTCAAAACTGCCTCTAGTCTAATAATATTATTAACAATAATTATAAGGATGGTCAGCGTTTCCTAAGTTTAGTAAGTTATGTACAGTATAATTTATTTTTCTCCTCTTTATTGGGTTTTTATGACCATATGAAACTATGACAGTCAATGAAACATTATTCTATTTAGCTGGTAGGTATTTAGATCGAAACTAAAGTTTTTTTTTTGTTCCCTTCCTTTGCTATTTTGTATTAATTAATCACGTGTGGGTGGGCTTGACGCCAGCCCTTCTTTTTTTTTTTTTTTTTGTCATGTCCGAACCCATTTCTAAGAAGCACTCAGACTCTGAGGAAAAAGAAGAACATGTTTTTTTATTATTATTATTATTATTATTATTAATTGTTATTATTATAATTTTATTTGTAATGATTATCATAATGTATAATGTGAAAGTTTCCTCTCTCTTTTTTTTTTAAATGTTATTTTCTGTGAACAAAGAGACCCCCCCCATCCCCTCCCCTCCCCTCGTTTTTACGAGTCCGGCCGCCCGAGTCGCAGCGGAACATCCTCCGGGCTCGGATCCACATACATGCACATGAGCGGCGTTGGGAAATTAAGAGATTATCACGACAACCAAACAAATCCTATGCTGTCCGTTGTTTTTTTTTCTCCCCTGTTTTAGAATCCTGTACATATACCGTGTGATCGCAGTGATTTCGTTTTGTTTTTGCAAGAATCATAGGAAAGCAGTGTTTACCGCGATCCGCCGAGGGTGTTCCGCTGCGCCACCTGGCCCGTCTTTTTACAGTATCTCCCACCAGGAGCCCTTTTGCTTTGTTTGAGCTCCACGCGACGCTACAGGAGCCATGACTACTCTTCAGGTGTGCCGTCACATAATAGTGATCCCCCCCCCCCAACCCACCACCACCACCACCGCCAACAAACACACAATCATTTACTCTCGCTATAGATGTTTCGCTACATATCGAGCTTCTGGGTCTTGATTTTATCGCTGTATAGTCACACAAACATTGTTCAACCCCCCCATGCTGGAGAGAGGGGATCCACTTCAGGAGGGAGGGTGGGGCATTAGGGCATCAATCATCCCTGCTGGCAAGGTCTTACCCCCCCATATCAAGACAATGAGAAATGATGATGATATTATTTAAGACAATCAAAGTCATGAGTGGAGCTCAAAGCAAAGTTATTACAAGAAAAAAAACGAAAACTATCTTACCATCTCAACTTGAAAAATCAAGAAAGATAATTATGTAAATATAACATAGAGTTATAGATTTATATTTTGTTCATAACACAGTGTAATATAAGTTGTATATTTCTTTTTTTCTCTCCCTACTGTCTCTTTTATTGATGTTATCCATGCCACAGAAAAAGCAAAGAGTCGCAGTGCTCTCACAAAAAAAATTTGAAGAAAAATATCAAAGAAATAAAGAAAAACAGGAAAAAAAAAAAGCCGTGGGCTGCCACCACCATCTGTTCTAAGTTCACTTTTTTTCAGTATTACTGCCAGACAAGGCTCTAATAAAGACAGCAATGTGTTCAGTAAAAAAAAAAAAAAAAAACTAACTTGTGCTCGTCACTTCTTTGCACCGCACTCGCAATCAAACAATGGCGCCGCAACACATTCACACAAACACACATCCTTGTTTTACACAGGAACGTCAACAGGGAGTCTGCAAGTTGTTAAAGGTGAACTTTTGCCTTTTAAAGGTCATTTTTAAGGTCGAAAGAGTCCAGTTATCTCCGTAACAACATATTAATTATGCTAAGTTCACATTCACACAAACATACGTCCTCATTTTACTCAGAAACATCGACGGAGAGTCTGCAAGGATGCACGGAAGTTGTTAAAGGTGTATGTCAAAAGGTCATTTTTAAGAAGAAAAGGGTTCAATCATCTGCATAACAACATGTTAATGATGCTACACAAACATACATCCTTATTTTACAGACAAATATCAATGGAGAGCCTGAAATGATGCACACAAGTTCTTAAAGGCTGATTTTTTACCCCTAAAAAGAGCCTTTTAAGGCAGAAAGGGTCCAATCATCTCCATAACAACGTGTTAGCTATGCTAAATCCACCTTCACACAAACATACGTTCTTATTTTACAAAGAAATGTCCGCAGACAGTCCGAAATGAGGCACCCAAGTTCTTAAAGGGGGATGTTTTTGCCCTTATAAGGTTCTTTTTCTAACATGGAAAGGGTTTAATCATCTGCACAACAACGTGTTAATGATGCTACACAAACATACATCCCTATTTTAAGAAGAAACATCGATGGAGAGTCTGCGAGGATGAACGCAAGTCGTTAAAGGTCAACATTTGCATTTAAAAGGTCACTTTTAAGGTGGAAAGGGTTCAATCGTCTGCATACAAACGTGTTAATAATGCTAAGTCCAGCTTCACACAAACATGCGTCCTTATTTTACTCTGAAAAATTGACGGAGAGTCCGAAATGATGCACGCAAGTTGTTAAAGTTGGATTTTTTGCCTTTAAAACGTCATTTTTTAAGGCGGAAAAGGTTCAGTCATCTTTATAACAACTTGTTAGCTATGCTAAATCCACCTTCACACAAACATACTTCCTTATTTTACGCAGAAATATCAACAAGCAGTCAGAAATGATGCACACAAGGTCTTTAAGGTGGATTTTTTGCCCCTAAAAAGGGCATTTTAATGCAGAAACGGTCCAAACATCTCCATAACAACGTGTTAACTATGCTAAATCCACCTTCACACCAACATATGTTCTTATTTAATGCCGAAATACCAGTGGAAAATCCAAAATGATGAACGTAGGTTCTTAAAGGTGAATTTTTTGCCTCTAAAATGTCATTTTTCACAATGGAAAGGGTTCAATCATCTGCATAACAACATGTTAATGATGCTACACAAACATACATCCTTATTTTACAAAGAAATGTTGGCACAGTCCGAAGTGATGCACCCAAGTTCATAAAGGTGATGTTTTTGTCCTTAAAAGGTCTTTTTTTAAGATGGAAAGGGTTTAATCATCAGTATAACAATGTGTTAGTTATGCTACACTAACATACGTTCTTATTTTATGCAGAAATATCAATAAAGAGTCCAAAATGATGCGCACAAGTTCTTAAAGGTGGATTTTTTGCGTTTAAAAGGTCATTTTTAAGGCGTTAATAGTTCAGTCAACTTAATAACGACATGTTAATTATGCTAAGTCCACTTTCATACATATGTACATCCTTATTTTACGCAGAAATATCGATGGAGAGTCCAAAATGATGCACCCAAGTTCCTAAAGGTGGATTTTTTGCATATAAAAAGTCATTTTTAAGGTGGAAAGGATTCAATCGTCTGCGTAAAAACGTGTTAATGATGCTAAGTCCACCTTCACACTAACATACATTCTTATTACATGCAAAAATATAAACGGAGAGTCCAAAATGATGCATACAAGTTGTTAAAGGTGGATTTTTTGCCTTAAAAGGTCATTTTTAAGGTGGAAAGAGTTCAATCATCTGCATAAAAACGTGTTAATGATGCTAAGTCCACCTTCACACTAACATACATTCTTATTACATGCAAAAATATAAACGGAGAGTCCGAAATGATGCACGCAAGTTGTTAAAGGTGGATATTTTTGCCTTAAAAGGTCATTTTTAAGGTGGAAAGGATTCAATCGTATGTATAACAGTGTGTTAATGATGTTAACTTCACACAAACATGCATCCTTATTTTACACAGACATATCAACAGACAGTCTGAAATGATTCACCCAAGTTTTTAAAGGTGGATTTTTTTGCCCCTTAAAAGTGCATTTTTTTTAAGGCGGAAAGGGTTCAATCGTCTGCATAACGACGTGTTAATTATGCTAAGTCCACCTTCTTGTCCGTCCAATCAGAGGGCCAGCTGGGAGGCGTAAAGAAGAATCACGGCCCGTTAGCAACCTGATAACCTAATTAGGCACAACAAGGGGACGTGGGGGGGGGGAGGAAACGGGAGGAGGGGTGAGTGATGAAATGTGTGCACATGTGCGAGTCACAAAAAAAAAAAAAAAAAAGACCCTCACTGTCTCCCGAAGCCCCGTCAAAGCTCCGGATGCCGGCCGCCTGTGCTGCTGCTGCCGCCACCGGTTTGAAATCTTTAATTGATGCTTGCTTAAGGATGTCGAGGATGTTTGGAGCCTCCACTTTTCAAGGGGTTAAAAAAAAACACAAAAACCCACTCAGCGCGCCCATTAAAACGCTGTCCCCCCATCTGTGTCCATATGTTCCCGCAATCAGCCCGGTCCGACGCATAAAAACAGTTAAATGCACTCAGAGGAGATGATTCCGACGCGCTTTGCTAATTACCATAACTTCACACACACACATAGAAAAGAGGGAAAAAACCTCCTTTTGATGCAATAAAGCGGCGGGATGGGGGCAGATCCTCGACTCCTACGGTAAGTGAAGGACTTAGTTGTTCTCTGGGCATTGTGAATTTTTCAGAGGCAGCCTGGAGGTAAAAACCTGAGAAAAGGTTTATGTGTGAATAGTTGAGGAGCAAAGAGGGGATTCAGATTCTCCCCTTTTCCTTTATTGTCAGCAGTTCGGGGGGAAAGACGCTGGAGGAAGCACACAGTGGCTAGACTCAGATTCAAATCGCACCCTAAGGTGTGCTGGAGGAGTGAGCTCAGCCTAAACCTCGCTGCTCTGTTACAATGGGCTCGTATTTACATCTGAATGCTTGTTTTTTTTCCCGTGCGTTAACTTTTCGTAGCCGCGGATCGGTTAAAAACTTCCACGTCGACGAGCGCTCGGTGCGACTCTGGCCCTCTTGTCTGCACCCGCCCGGTGAAATGTGCAGCTTTCGACCGTGGGTGTTTGGAAATTGAGTGAAAACGATGTCACATTAATGATTTAAAGTCGGTAATAGGATGTGCTGTGACGCTGAGCCGCCAGCTAAGCTGAGTTTAAGACTCCGGCGTTAATGTATTCATGAGGAGGAGGATTATACAGAGACAAGAGCAGCTAGAGAGCTGAGTGCAGCACAGCAGCCAGGGCCAACAGGCCTGCTGGATATTATATATATATTAAAGTACATTTGCACAATGCAGGAGGAGGAAGGACTAGTGCACACAAAACGAATCCTGTAGGGAGCGTAATTAAACACGCACCAATAATATTAGCTTTACTGCAAACGGCACGTTATTTTACCTATTATCTGGTATTGATGAGGCTTTCTAGGTGCACGGGAAAAAAACTGCTGTTAATAATTCCACAGAAAACAGCAAACGCAACAAGAGAAACCCTACCACTGTTCTATATTAATTCTCACCCCAAACCCAGATATTAGCGCAAATATGTGTTTATCTGGTAGCACTGTTTCTTCTTTCATCTCCGATTCTGGCAGCTCCGCTAATCCCCCGTCTAACATACTAATGTATACACAAACTGCAGCATCATTAAAACCGGTGGAGAAAAAAAAAAGGGAATCATGAAAAAGTATCGTTTAAAAAAAAAAATAAAAAAAAAGATTTCAGCGAGTCGAGTACTTAAGCTGCAATATTTTTTCTTCAAATATTAAAAAGAAGAAGTGGCTGCCTGGCCATTAATATCAGGTGGCTGATGCATTAAGACTCCATAAAATAATCCCATATCACAAAGTGCCTGCACTCAAACCGTAAAATAAAGTAACATGATGCTGAGATGCAAAATAAAGCGGAGGCATGCAGGCGTACGGTTGGTTAAATATATGTAGTTTTAGTGTTTTTGGCAGATGGCCACGCCGTTACTTTATTCCTGCTGAGGATTAATGTGCATCATCGCATGACGCCGCTGCTCCGTTCGATCACGGGAGCAAACCGGTGACCGAGCAGATATCCGGTCGGCCGGTTGCGCGACCTCACCGCGACTTCCTCTTTCAGCCGATGAGCGAGGCAATCAGCGTGACGCGAGGCGAGCGCAAACAAAGCGCCGTCAGTGTTTGAGCGACGGCCCTAATGTGACAGATCTGAGAGCGGCGGCGTGTGAGGGACAGGCGTGGCGCTCGGCGGAACAGCGAGGCCCGCGGGGCTGATTCCCCCCTCGAAAAAAAAAAAAGAAAAAAAATCAAGACGGGGAAACTGGCTCGACGCCCCTGACACGTCGCCCCTCTGCTCATGAAACACTCACCGGCTTCATCGTCATCAGCGGCGGCGGCAGCAGCTGGCCTACTTTCACCCCCCGCCTGCCTCCATCACAACATAGGAATCACTTTATTTCCTCTCAACGATTCATTCATGAGACTTTCAGCACCGTCCGACCTGTGTGACCTCTGACCTCTGAGCGTTCAGATCAACGACCTGGTTTAATCCGCTTTACGCAACGCGAACACACGAAAAAAATACATCGACATTTATGCAACAGTTTGACAAATCGTGACATGACAAATTATGATGATCAGATGTTGGTGTGTAGGAGGACCAATCACACGACGGCACAACTTCTCACAGTTAACTTGAAAAACACGATGTTGTTCACCGATCGGCAAAATCAAAGCGAGATAAAGAAGTGGGCGCTCTAACGTCATTCCAGGAAATATATATTTTATTGAGACATGAAAAAAAGAAGAAAAAAACCCTGTAAAACTGTTATTTTCTCTCCCCATCAACACCCTAATGCACACATGCAAATATTATGCTAATGGTATGTTAATTGGTGGAGTAGCTGCAAAGCAGCCCTGCTGTTCAAATGACTGGTGAGAAAATAGGTGGGGTCAGTCGCAAGCTGTAAAAGCAGCTCCAACACAAATAAACAAAACCCTCGGGGATTAACAGAACAAGGGCCAGTGATAAACGGATGAGGAGAGAGACAGGGAATACAACAGGCTGGAAGAGAGGGGACAAGGGATGATAGGGAAATACCAGGAGGACACGAGGGGAGGACGAGGGGTAAGAAGGCTTTACGGAGGAGACACGGGGATTAGAGGGGAAGGAGAAGGGACAGGGGTGAGACGAACAAGTAGAGGAGGTCTGAAGGCAGGAGGTGGAGGGAGGCTGTAAATAAAAGGATGAGGCAGCGAGGAGGGAATTAGGAGAGAAGAATGAGAGGACCAGGAAGGGTAACCTGACATTTTCACTCACTGCAGTATAAAGCCGAGGGAGAAGGAGGACTCAGACCTGCCTCCTGTGCAGGATAACAGCGTAGTAATGTCCATCCATACATTTTCTACCGGGTCGCAGAGGCAGCAGTCTAAGCAGAGAGGCCCAGACTCTCCTCAGCCCAGACACCTCCTGGTAATAATGCAATAAAGATTTAAAAGACTGGAAAAACTTGGATTGAACACGGACAGCATTCTCCCCACAGGTGGTACCAGCACTTACATTTTAATGCTCCGTGTACACGTCCTGCAGTTCAGCCAAGAAAGAGTTTGTCACGTTAGCTTTAACGATGCACCAGTGTTGTTGTTTTCCACTGGTTCGTTGCAGTTTCGGGGTTAGATTCTGACGTCATGAGATCTGGGCGAGTAGTTCAAAGACCGTCGGTAAGCTGAACGCCTGTTGCTTCCTTCTGTTCTCACAGGTCGTATAAACCAAGTCGGCAGGTTCGACCCCACGGCGGCGCAGGCGTCACACTACCTTCAGGTATTCTGGAAAAGTTCCCGGGAGACATTTATTCCTGAATTTAACTGATGAGTGACGTCCACCGGTGAGGTCATGTGACGGTGGGCATGACATCACTTCCAAAATGGCGGCGCGCGTGGTGAGCACATGGGAGGAAACCTGCTGATTTAAAAAGCTTGTTTTTTGACAGCAAAGGTAAATTTCAACCCACGTAACTATTATAACCCTTCAGTAACACGTCCAAGATCACATTTAAGCAGCTCTGATCACATTCCTTATATCAAGTTTAGTAAAAGTCGCTATATGTTCCATCGGGCCTTCAGCCTAAGAAACGCCATGTGACCTATTTGTCACAATAAGAGAAATAGCAATGAGTTGTTCAAATATTTAAGCTCAATTAATTAATTTGAATGGGTATTTTTTCTGTGGGTCATTTAAAAGCACATTTACATAAATATAAACAAAGAAAAATAAAGTCCTGACATGGTTTGGATGATAAAATCGCTCAGGTTCCCTTCAGTGTTTTGTTTTTGCTCTATGTTTTATGTTTACAGCAACAGCAGTTCTTCTAACAAGGTTGTTTTATTGGTCAGTTTGCACATTTTTTGTGCTGTAAAACAAATTAGAGTAAAAATTTGCTGCTAAATCTGATTAACGAAGCAGTAATTTTGATTTATGTTGTGAAAATGCAAATAAAAAGGCAGCTCTGTGTTTCTGAAGAAGAAACTGTCGGGTGGATTTAATTTCAAATAACAAATATGAGCTATAATAAATGTCCTTTAATGTGACGTGTATGTAAAATTATCTGGGACACTAGGGGGCGCCTTTCCAAAATGACATCAGACATGTTCCATGTGGTCCGTCTAGTCTGTTTTATGTGCAGCGTCATTTTCCTTTAAGTAAGAATGGGTTCTTATGGGTTAAAGGTTGAGATGAAAGACGCTTTAAACAGAAGTTAAAGGAGATAAAAAGGGCCTGTCTAATAATAAACGTCTTCATCGTCCATTAGTGGTGAACACCTGACGGACAGCAGGTGATGTTTGACGACAGAATGAAGCTTCACCTTGGTGCTCAGATTTTACAGGTGACCGCTGCATCCAAGCATCGATCTCACTGCTTGGACGACCATCACGGCCCAGTAACGGACGGTTCTCCAGCCAGCAGCTCCACCGAATGAGCTTCAGTTTGGGTGAAGTTTATCCGGAGCGAGGGCTCAGTTTGGTTTGGAGGCCCCACGTTCGCAGACCAATCAAGTCCACGTATAAAACCAAACAAACCAAATGAGAGCTGACCGTCCGTTTGTCTTCCGCTGTGGACAAAACTCCGAAGAACAGCAGCACAGATGACCAAGTCTTCATCAGCATGTTGTGTGTCTGTAATTAAGTTTAAAACCATTCAGGCCACATGGATAAAAACAAATAAAAAAACGAAGCTCACTCAAAGAGGATCCAGTCTAGTCCTGGTTTTGCTGGACTTTCATGTTAATTTCTGCAGAATTTGGTTCTAAATTAGTCGAATTTAACCTCCATAATTAATATTACTGTAGGGTCACAACACATATATAAATATAAATACATACTAGTTTGGTTCAGTGTCTTCATTTAAAGTACTGTAGGGTCTTTATTACATTAGATTATCCTCCATAATTAACAACACTGAAGGGTTTAATATGTGTTCTAGTCAGGTGAAGTAGTGTTTTATATCATTACTGCCTGTTTTAATCCCCAACATGTCGTCACATCTTCATTTAACTATATTATCTTGTTCTATTGCACTCTGAAGATCCGATTTATGTGTTAGAATTTGATTTTATCGTTCGTCTAAATTGAGATTTTTATTGTGAAGCGCTTTGTGAAGGCGTCAAAAAGACAAGGAGGTTATTACTGAATGAATACGCACGTGGAAATACGGCTAAATATAAAAAATAAATACCAAAAAATAATCAAGAGGTTGAGTTTCAGAATATGTAGTAAAAGTTAGTGTCTACTGTTTTGTTAAATTACAGATAACAACCAGTAGAGTCGTAGAAAAAAGGCCAAAACTGTAAATAATCTAATAAAATCTGCATTTGTACACAAAATTATCATCTTTACTGCATGTAAAACGACAAAAATACCATTTTTTAAGGAATATTTTCCAGTATTTGAAAGAAAAAAACAGTTTCTGCTTTGTTTGTTTTGTTAAATTAAACATAATGACAGGAAAAAAGTATTAATTTACATGCTGACTGTAAAAAAACAGGCCTCAACTCGACATAACGTCCATCTAAAATCAGCATTTTACGCTGATTTGTTCTGTTACGACGCGTGATTGTAATATTACACTGTTTTACTGTATTTAAATCTGCTAAAATGTCATTGTTTCACAGATATTTGCCGTTACTTCACAGTTTTTTAACGTATAGTAGTCATATTTTGCATTTTTACAGTGTCAGCTATTGATAATTTGCCGTGCAGCTCCTGAACAAACGCTTTAAATTGTATTAGAGTTCATGAAATCTGTTTTTAGCCTCTGTTTCTTTGTCTTTTGTGTAATTAAACTACAAGCCAGAGATGATAAAAACCACTCTGCTGTGTCCGTTTATTAAAATTAAACAGCAAAAGGCGGCGCGTTGATTAAAATGAAGGGTGCAGAAGTTACGGAGTCCAAAAGTAGGAATAAACTCTGGGAAGGTTTTCAACTCGCTTCGTGTTTTCTACCAGGAATTCCTCCCCCCGTAGCCCCGCGTCGCAGCGCATAATTGTTTGGAGTATTGAGAGTTGTAAAACATTACAGTACACACCCTGAGTAAATAAGGCGCCCTATGGTTTTCTTACGAATCTGTCAGGGGCTCTGCAGCGCCAGGCCTCCAGTGCCTCTGGTCTTTTCCTGTGTGTGGCGTAATGTGCAAGAGCTCAGCGGGGCCTGGCAGGAAGCTACGCTGTTTGGAAACTGTCAGCGTCCGCTCGATGCCAACCAGCCACAAGACACACCACCGACAGCCCCCTGAAAAACATCCCCTCCGGAGCCCCGATGGCTGCCAGTTTCTCCGACAGCCCACCGCTGACCCCTTCAGGCCGGGAAACTGTCGTCCGGCCGGGGAGCCAAAGAGCCCAGGGGCCCCGGGTTCCTCTCGAAGATGCTGGCTGCTCGCTCGGGCCTGGGAAATCACGGAGGACGTAGAAGGAGGGCTGTTTTTAAATTTGACTGCTCCAAGATTTTAAAAAGCCCACTTATTGCGCCTCGCTTTGCTCTCCGGACGCCACGAGCCACGCGGCAGCAGACGGCCATGCGTCCTGACAGCTGACTTTGAATCCGAGTTGGGATCAAGTTGATTTGTTTGTTCCATTTATTTCTGCATTTCTGGACGAGGTTGAACAAGGTTGGATGAAAAAAAAAGACACACACAAACCCCCCGCCTTTGATTGTCACTGTACATTTGTTATTTGGGAACATGGGCGGCCGACCCGCTGCCCCCGGGCCTCGCGTGGAATTGTTCAGCGACTGATTGGGACGAATCCAGGACGATCCAGCCGCAGCGGAGGGGATTGTCGGTTTTAAAGTTCCAACTTGGGACAGCTGTTCCATCGCGGGAGGGTCACGGGGATTTCCTGGATGGACGGAGGTGTCCTAATGGCTCGGCGTTAATATGAATTCATAGACGACCCATTAGCGCCCTGCCGCTAAACCTCCTCCTCTTCCTCCACTCCCGCCATAATGGCCCTGGCTTCGACCGCTAGTCTGCATGTAGCGGATATAGCGTGGATTTACTCCGATGTTCCCGGGGATTACACCCTCAGTGAGCTGTGTATTATGAGTAGATTTAGACCCATAACTCCTGAAAGATAAGGGGAGGATTGGGCCGATTGTTTAACCGGCTTGCGTTAGCCGTCATCTGCTAGTATCTCCGCTCGTGTGAGAGAGAGAAAAAGATTCGGGACAATAAAAATGTTCAGTCGCATTGATGTTCATTGAAATTCCAATCCGATCCCAGTCACAATGCGAAACATTATTCTGAAATGCCTTTAAACGAATTCAAATGAACGCTTTATGTAACTGAAATGCTCTCTGGGTAATGAAAAAGGCTTTTGGCTGCATTAATCAAAAGGGAAATTCCGACGATTATGCACAATCACTGCAATTTATTTTCACATCATCGGTTTCGTTCCGACTGTTTTATAAAAGAGAAGCGATGACAAAATAATGGATGGTGCGGTGAAATAATAAAAAAAATTGTGCTTCTTTTGCATGAAAAAGAAAATGTTTGAAAGATTAATTATTGTGTTTCTGTGCACTTTCGAGAAGCTCGCAACAAAAGCTTTTTATGATCAGGAGCTGAACCGCGGGAAACAACTGGGGGAACGCTGCAGAGCTGCAGAGCTGCAGAGCGAGAAACCCGGTCCTTCCTGGTGTCCCGTCGCGTCGCGGACATAAATCTGCAGCTCCGACGTGCCGCCGCCGCTCGACACATGTGCGAGCTCTTGGCGTTGCGGTGGCCGGCCAGCCCCGCGGTGAGGCTCTTTACGAGGCCTCGGGGACGAGAGGGAGACCACACTGACCACGAAGCAAACACAGCTCCGTAAACACTGCCAGAGAGGCCGGCGCTCGGAGCCAAGCGCTGGAGGTCTGTGGGAAAGCTTCCCCCGACAACAACCGAGCCCCAGACGGGCGCTCAGTCTTCTGGCGAGGCTCAAACTCGCAGCGGAAGGACGGGAAAGATGCGATCGCGGTCGCCGCCGTCGTCTGCGGGAGATCCTCACCTTTTACTGGAAAGCTGTGAACCTTTGAACCTGCTAAAAAATCTGCAAATGTGCTCAGTACGTCTGCAAAACGTATGCGCCGCCACATAAATTGAAATGAAACCGCGAGGCACTCTGGATTTTTAATTTGCTTTATTTTGCAGGTGTAATTACCCAGAAGCTACATGCTGTGGTGTCCGGTAGCTGCACAATCCATCGTGGTCGAAGCACAACAAGCTTAAAAATAACCCAACTCAGTGTCTAAACATGGAGCAAAAGACTATCTGTCTTACTGTAAATACAAAATCAGTGATTTAAAACTCCTCTTTAGATGGCTGGTAGTTGTTGTGTCTCAGGAAATATGAGCAAAAAACAGGCTGTAAATATCAACTAAATCCACCTTTTCAAGATTATCTATCAAGCTATCGGACACGGATGCTTCCCTGATGAAAACCTCGCCACATACGTGTTTTTAAAAAGGGAATTGAATGGAACTAAATGAACAAAAAGGGATGCACAGTGTGGGGTTTTTGCGTCTGTCCTGGAGCGACGTTAACAAACTATTACGTCTGCTCTCGTCGTGACGTTTCGAAACGCAGAAGCATGTCGTATTTGTTTTTATTTTCACGCAACATGTTCGAACTAACCTGCTCGTGAGCCTGACGGGTGTCAAACCAGTGTTTGAATAATTAATTTCAAAGCCTTTGCCCAGCCCTGTCGATGATGATGATGATGATGCCGACGCCGTGCTTAGCTGAAGTCAACAGGACTGCACCTGGGGTTTGAGTATGTAAATGTTTCTATACATTAGCATCAATTCCACTTCATGAAACCTGATATCTGATGGATAAGTTGTGAGAAAAGCCTTTTTGGTCATTGCACTCCCTCCATTGTGAGGCATGAGAAGGCGACTTTATTCGTATGTGCATTAAAAACTGAGGAAACATGGCATAAAATTAAAGTTTTTCATGATTCCGGCAAGTCTAAAACATCCTTAAAGTGACTTTTTAAAGGTTAATGCTTGCTAACGCTCTTTAAATCACTAATAAATCATCTGTTTGCTTTTGGAACATCCCCCTAATGAAACATTCCACCACCTACCTTCCTGGAAAACGGCTTCACGAGCGTATAAACTCTATTTCAAAGCGACATCGTTCGCTAACTGCAGGAATTAAACGCGCTTCTGCTCGAGCAGGGATGTCGCCGGCCCCCCGAATCACCGTGCGACTCCCTCCGTCGTTGCCAATCAATCAGCCTCGCGACGAAGCGGCGGTCCAGTGATCCCTCTCCCTCCAGCATTGTGCCAAGCTGTCAATTTACAGACAGAAGTATGTTGCCTCCAAAACGTTCCAATAAATAAACATTACCGTGCGGGAGAGAGAGGACAGCGCTGGTGTGTGTGTGTGTGTTCGCTCGCTGCCAGATCCACAGCCTACATTCAGACGGCGACAGACAGACATTATGTGGCCGTGTCAGCGAGAAGAGCCGCATCTCTGCTTGTTATTCAGCTTATGGATTATGTTCTGTTTAAATGACATCTCTTCAAGCTCTGCAAAAACAACTTTAATGCCGTCTTTATTTTTTTTTTTTAAATCCCGAAACATATTTCATCAAAGTTGCTCTGCAGAATAAACGCTCCGAGGCCTTCTTTTTCGCCGAAATCGAGCCGGATGCCGACCAGTAGAGTAGAGGCTAACGTGACGTTGAAGAGGGTGAAGCGTTTTTTTATTGTCTTGTTGAATTTCGCCTCATGCGGCAATTGTTTGCTTTTTCCTTTCCTCCCCCTCTCCATCTCAGACGCTCGCTGAAAGGGCCTCACACGGGCGTAATTGGTGTGCGCGAGGGACGGTCGCCGCAAATAACTGTAATTACCAGAAATGACTTGTTGCATGAAAACAGTCACGCGTGTCATTTCGCATATGAATGCGGCGGTCAGATGTCAGCGCAACTTGGAGTAACAGCACTTTGCGACTCATTTTTAGCGCATTAAAGCTCATTGTTTTCGGTCTGCCGCTGAACCCGCCGGGCTCGCAGCGCCGGCGTGAAATAAAACTTCAGAGTGTTTACGCCGCTGCGGAAAAAGCCGGTAGAAAAGAGGGGTCAGCAGCCCCCTTTTGATAATGATAATGCAGAACGCACACGCGCGCGCGACGACGACGAGCAGCGGAGAGGCGTAAACACACGCATAAACTCGGCTCATCGTTTCAGTCGTGCCCTTTGAAGTCCTCAAATATCATGAAGCATTTACAATCTAATTATGTGCGTTTCCCCCCCCCCCTCCACCACCACCTCTTCATCCCACCCCAGCTGTGAATCAAGGGGGAGAAAGAAAAAAAAAACAAGCAGGAGAAACCACGACGCTGAGACCGCGGCGGGAAGCAAAACACGGGGAGGACGCCGGCACGTCCGCCGCCGCCGCCGCTCTCCGGGTCGTTTGAACTCATCACCCCCGTTCGAGGAAGCGGGTGAAGGGCGCCGGGACACGAAGCCTCCGGAGCTGATGTTTAAATAAAACCTCCAACCTGCAGGGGCCTCCTCCTCCTCCTCCTCCTCTTCCTCTCGAACCGTCGCTTATTTTTTTTTGCACCGAGAGCCGTAAAGAAACATTAAATCAAAGGCGAACTCGGAGGGAACAAATTAGTAAAAGGCAATCTGGGGAACAAGCTGTAAGTGTTGTGTGCGTGTTAGGACAACTGCTCCCTGTGTGCGAACGCGTGTCGGCTGTCGAAACAGTTTCGAAGTGATACAGTTTGTTATTTTCCGTGTGTGTGTGTGTGTCAGTGTAACAAGAACATAATCTATAGGAGGGTGCAAGGTGTGTGTCTGCGCGATGTGGGCGGGCGACGGCTTGTGCCTCGAGTTTGTGTGTGTTTTTTTTTCCCTCCTGTGAATGCTAAGAAGGGAATGAAAATACACTTAAAGAATATGTGCATAGGGGACGGATCATGTGTCCCCGTTTCTGCACGGTGCTTCGGGTTTTTTTTTTTTTTTTCCCTTTCTCCCCTGCCTTCCCACCAAATCTCGAGCACTGGTGGCGGTGGCGGCGGCGGCAGTGGCGGCGGCGGCAGGCGGTGACATTTGGGAGCAATTTTGAAGTGCGCCCGCAAAGGTTGTCAAGGGATTAATCTCATCTCACGCTGGGGCGCAGAAAAAAACGGCTTCCTCCAAGAATTAAACACAATTTACCCATCAAGACAAGTCTTTCAGGATGGGAGACAAGCATAAATAATATCTCCTCGGTCCAGATTCGCTAATTTACAAGCTTAGCATCTCCAAATGTTATTAGCGGGAATGACGAGGTTACCAGAAGGCGCTGTAGGGAATGATTTGTTATCCGGGCGAGCAGCAGCTGCAGCAAAAAAGCGCATGCTGGAGTGCCTCGGATAGGGAAAAAAAAAGAGAGACATACCTGACACCCACTTGCCTCACCCCTCCTTCCCTTCTCCTCCCCCCCTCCCTCCCTCTCTGCTGCCACTACGACACCCGGGACTGCACACACCTCAGGCTGGCAGATAGTGAACTTGGCATCTACTCGAGCTAATGTTCTTTTCCACTTCCTCTCATTCTCATTTGCTTTCAGTCTCCCCTTTCTCTCTCTCTCTCTCTCTACTCTCATTCTCTCCCTCTTTCTCTCCCCCCTCTCTCTCTGTATCACTGTTTCTCTCCCACTTGCTCTTGAGGCTCGAAAAACATCAAATAGAACATTTGGGCAACCGTTGTCATCTTGGCAAGTGTTGAAGTAGCTCTCGTCTGCAATGAAAAATAAAAAAAGGGAAGTTTTTTCCCGTTTTTTTTTTTAAAAGATATTCAGCCCCTTCTCAACATATCAGTCAATACAGATGTCTCTATGCCTCGTCCAAAAATATGTTCGTCTCCTCTAAAGATCTATATCGGCGTCTTCGCTCGGTCGCCGTCAATCACGAGTTCTCTGGCCAAGTTTAGCGGGAATTTAACTTTGTAAATAACCAGGTGCCTTCCTGAATTTGGATGCCGCACCTTGTCTAAGCTGACAAGACGCTGTAACACCCTCAGTCTGACGTCGCGCCCCGTCGATGGATCACTCGGCGTCCGTGAGGTTTTTTCCCCCCCCCTTCTTCTTCTTTTGTGAACCGCACGTAGGTGTTCGTGCGCGAGGCGTATGTGTGTTCAGGGGAGAGTATTTTTGATCTGCGCTGGCTGTTTATCTTGCTGAAACAGGAGTCTCCCGTCACTCCAGACCCTTTCTGATCCTGACAGATGAGTTCAACCCCAGCCTGCAGCCTTTGCGACGGGGAGAAGAGAGAGGAAGGGAGAAGGGGGGGGGAGAGAGAGGAGAGGTTGTGGAGGGAAACAGATGGATATAGTAGGAGAGGAAAGTGAAAGAATAGAGGTGGAGAAAGGGGAGACAGAAAAGGGGAGAGGAAGTGGAGGAGAAAAGAGAGGGCGCTTAGCTTCACCTGCCAGTCTGTGTTAGCGAGGATGAGCCAGAGTTCCCTGCTTCTGGAAGCTTAGTGTCAAAGGTGGGACTGCAGGGCTCTGTCTGACGTGGGGTGTGTATTAAACGTTGTGTGGATGCTTGTGTTTGTGTGTGTGTGTGGGTCTTCGTGCCCAGTAGGGGTTCCCCCGCACATCCTCGCCTCCGCTCGCCTGCCGTCACTCAGATGTTGGGGAGTTGAGGGATGTTGGAGGTGGCGGTGGTGGTGGTGTGGATGGGTAACAGGCAGCACAGGAGCCTGATCTCCGCCAGGCTAATTGGATGATACACATGTGTCTTGTCTGTGACAGTATTTTTAAAGAAGAAAGATAATTTTCTGGGTCATTCTGGTTGGAAAAATAGGTGTTTGAAAGCGGCCTAAAATACAAACCATTATTTAAAGAGACGCCCGGCACAGAAGGGAAACCTTACCGCTGAAAGTTTGCTCCTCTATGGCTCGGGAGACAAAACTGTGATTCTTATTTTAGCTGTTTCTCATGTCTTTCTCCTAAAATTCACCAGCAGATGTAGGCGAGAAAGGACGAGAAGAATTAGCAACAGGAGTCATACTTGAGATGTAAAGGAGATAATTCCCAACGTCGACTAGTGGATCCATTTTTTCTCAGCTGAGCTACATGTGACCTCGATATACATATGTATATATACACATATGTACATGTATTTATATAAAATAGGTTTGATAGAGACATAAAATAGACCAATAGAGAGCTAAAATTCATGTCATTATTGACTATATTTAATAGGTGCTGGTGAAGGCTCCCAACAACAGCTGGTTGCACATCTAAACCAAGTGTCTGAGTTGTAAGTAGGTATACATTTAGAGTTGTTTATTGTAATAAAGATTGTAAAAAAAAAAACATCTCAAGCTTAGATGATCAGGATGTAAACCAGGCTTCAGTGCTACAGGCCTAAACCTGATCAGATTTAATAAGGGATTCAGATTTGATGGTGGATCTGATGAACTCCAACCGTCTTCACTTCTTACTTCCTTCTTTTGATTGGTCTCAACTTGTGTTTAAAATGCGAGAGGATGTTTTGGGGAAGTTCTTCGTTCTTCTCGGATGACCTCAATGCAACTTTTGGGAAATGTTTTAAGAACAAACATTCAAGAAGCAACATTCCAGAAATGTTTTCAAGGTGTTCTCCAGGTCTGAAATGTTCGGATAATGTGACATATTAACGAAGGTTTGCCTGTAATGTTCTAAGGATGTTTGGAGGATGTTGCGATCAAGAAAGTTCTTCTTGGGTGTTCTCAATGCAACTTTTAGGATATAAAGGTTCATCTGGATGAGCTCAAAGACTCTTGGGATAACATCCTGTGGACTGATGAGTCAAAGGGGGAACTTTTAGAAGACATGGGTCCGTTACATCTGGTGTAAAGCTGATACTGCATCCACCAGAAGAACATCTACCAACAGTGAACCATGGTGGTGGTAGTGTGATGGTTGGAGGACCTGGACCACTTGTCATCACTGATGGAGCCATGAATTCTGCTCTCTATCAGAAAATCCTCCTGGAGAATCTCCACCATCAGTTCATGACCTGAAGCTCAACACTAATGGTTCATGCAGCAAGACGAAGACCCAAAGACCACAAGCAAGTCCACCTCTGAGGGGCTCAGGAAGAACTGGATGAAGGTTCTGGAGTGGCCGAGTCAAAGTCTGGACTTGAATCTAATGGAGATGCAAGATATATCTGTGACAAGCAAATATGAATTACCATTATCGGTCAATCAAAACAGCACTGGGCCCACTGAGAGTCCCCTGAAGGTGAAGCTGAGGAAGAACTCCACCTTTTAATCAGTGATCATGTTGCGTAGAATAAAGGAAACTTCACCTTATCATCGGCATCTAACTCCATTATGCACCTTTGTATATGCTGCTGCAACATCGATCTCTCACTTTTTCCAAGAACACCTGGAAAGTGTAGACATTTCGGAACCATATTTCCAAAGAATCTAAAGTGACACCAGGTCTCGTCGTTCCTTTAGGTAGTGAGAACCACAGTGTCTAGAAACAAACCAAACCAAGAGTCAGCCTGATCCACCAACCGAAGCTCTTGCTGTTGGGTCTCGGGAAGGTTTGACGCGTTTAATCTGGATTAGGATCGAAACTAAGAGTCCGGACTAAGCGACATCGTTTAGCTGTAAACTTTAATGGATGCCGAGAGCAGCGGGAGTTATCGAGAACAGGGAAGTTGCAGGGCAGAAAAAAACAAAACAATAGGATGGAAGTCGCTGCAGAGCTTTATAGACCTGAACAGAAGGGAAGATCTCAAATCTTCAACTCGACCATCTCTGAGTGAAACTTTTTTTATGCTAAACTGAGGATATTTAAAATGTTCTTTTTGACTTTCTTTAAGCACATTTCTGCACGTTAAGGCAATGTCTCAAGAACAACAGCTCAGGAAATATTAAAGATAAAAGCCTGAAAGCCTCGTATTTCTCTTATATCTGCGTTGAATCTGCAATACTGGACAAGCAGATCAACTAATCTCTAATTACGGGTGAGTGGACATGTGGAAAAACAGAATTAAAGTCACATATTAGCCAAAAAAATGATAATGCAGAAGTCAAGTAGTGATATTTTCTGAACCACATGTAGCTGCATGTCACAAAAATGCAAAACTAAGCATATAGAAGACCTTTAATATGAAACAGTTGGTCACAAAAATTAAAAAAACACATTAATTACTGACTGATCTATATTTTATGCTATAATTAGATACGGTTGAGCTGAAGTAGTTCTCAACATATGATGATTTGAGATGAAATGACTCGAATAATCCTCATTCTGTCAACACAATAGACCCCTTTCACATACAATAGCCATATAATCCATTACTAATGCGACAGGAAAACCAGATTACATCTGCTTTAAGGATTTGCCTTCGAGCCTCAAGTTAAACTCTTCAGTCATTGTTTCTGTTCTCAAGTATTTTTCTGGTCAAAGATGAAAACATTAAATTCTCGGTTACCATGACGTCCGTGTCTTCTTTCTGATCGCTCTTGAGTTCCTCCTAAACCGAAGTCGGCTGGTGGGTTCTAACCAGACACAAACACAAAAATAACCTTTAATTAGCGTCTCTTCCCATCTGCAGCCCTTTTTGCTGTTGCCTTGTTATTTTAAATGCAGCATCAGTCACCACACATCACCTCAGATGCAGATATCAAGTTAGCTCCTTATCTTGCTTTTGTTTTCTCAGCAGCCGCCATTTGTGCAGTTGTTTCATCACCGTTTCACGCATTAGTTTAATATCTACAGTAAGTTCTTGCAGTTCAAGATGGTTTTAACATCATCCTGTTCTCATCAGTGTTCACTCTTTTTTCTGATACCCTAATTAGCCAATAGGGAGCTAAAATTTGGACTCTCCCAACAACAGCTGGTTGCAGATATAAGCCAAGTGTCTGAGTTGTAGGTAGGTATACATTTCTCAAGATAAGACTCAGGATGGAAACCAGGCTTTAGTACTACAAGCTTGATTAGATTTAATAAGGGATTCAGATTTAGATGGTGGATTTGGTAAACTTCAGCCATCTTCACTTCTTACTTTCTTCTTTTGATTTGGTCTCAACTTGTATTAAAGTGCGACTCAACTGGAATAAGAGAGTGGCTCAACCTGATAGCCAACAATGAACCTTGTGAAATCTACCCGTAACCAGTTTTTCAGTTGATAATTAGAAAAAGATGCACCTCTGGTTAGTCTTGGAACCTTATTATTGTCCACTATTTTCACCACAGATACATTCAGTCATAAGAAAAAAGTCAAATATTCACAGGTCTAAAACCTTGTTGTGTCCGATCCTTTCTTTGTAAATAACGGCCGTTTGTACATCTATTTTGCTACTGCTTCATGCTTTAGTTTAATATCTATAGTAAGTTCTTGCAGTTCAAGTTGGTTTTAACATCATCCTGTTCTCATCAGTGTTCACTCTTTTTTTCTGACACCTGAATTAGCCAACAGGGAGCTAAAATTTGGACTCTCCCAATAACAGCTGGTTGCCGATCTAAACCAAGTGTCTGAGTTGTAGGTACGTATACATTTCTCAAGATTAGACTCAGGATGGAAAGTAGACTTCTGTACTACAGGCCTAAACTTGATTAGATTTAATAAGGGATTCAGATTTGATGGTGGAATTGATGAACTCCAACCATCTTCACTTCTTACTTCCTCCTTTTGGTTGGTCTCAACTTGTATTAAAGTGCGACTCAACTGGAATAAGAGAGAGGCTCAACCTGATAGCCAACAATGAACCCTGTAAAATCTACCTGTAACCAGTTTTTCAGTTGCTAATTAGAAAAAGATGCACCTTTGGTTAGTCTTGGAACCGTATTATTGTCCACCATTTTCACCACAGATGCATTCAGTTGTAAGAAAAACATCAAAGATTCACAGGCCTGAGACCTCGTTGTGTCCGATCCTTTCTTTGTAAATAACGGCCTTTTGTACATCTATTTTGCTACTGCTTCACGCTATAGTTTAATATCCACTCTAAGTTCTTGCAGTTCAAGTTGATTTTACCATCATCCTGTTCTCATCAGTGTTCACTCTTTTTTTCTGATACCATCATTAGCCAGTTGGGAGCTAAAATTTGGACTCTCCCAACAACAGCTGGCTGCCGATCTGAACCAAGTGTCTGAGTTGTAGGTACGTATACATTTCTCCAAGATCACAATCACAAGCTTGGTTAGATTTAATAGGGGATTCAGATTCAGATGGTGGATTTGATTAACTCCAACCATCTTCACTTCTTACTTCCTTCTTTTGATTGGTCTAAACTTTGTGTTTAAAGCGCAAGTTAACTGGAACAAGAGAGTGGCTCAACGTGGCAGCGTTCAAAGACGATGAACCCCGAGGAATCCAGCTCTACTCCTGTTTCGGAGTTTAACCTGATTAAAGTGACCCAAGATGCACCTTTAATTAGAGTTTTTTTCCCTTTCTGCAGGCAGCTAGAACCCTGTTATTTACCTTTCTTTGTAAACAGCGGCCGTTCGTACTTCTAGTTTGTCGCTCCTTCATGTTATAGTCTGGTATGGTAGTGAAGGTGATACAGTGGATTGATGCTGACTTCATTCTTGGGCCAGCTGCTGTTTCTTTCTTCAATTTCTCTGAGAAACATGTAAAAAATAAACAGTTTTAAACATGTTAAAGCTAAACAGCAATTGGTCCACCTACCTTTATTAGGGATGCATGATGCCATTACAAAAAATACTTGTTTTCGTGTCACTCAGCTACAGTTTTAATGGCAGCTGCAGAAAAGTTCAACTGTTCAGTGTAAAAGTTCCTAAAGACCAACGGGTTCTGTGCTGCCCTTTATGGGCAAGCTTTGTCATGTTCTAATATCAATAGCCTTTTTTTTAGTTTGACGTTTTTTTTTTACCTTTTCGGGTTACCATAGTTCAGTCAGCGAGAACGAGCAGTCGTCGCGCATCATTGCAGTGAGCTAGCTGGTCGTAAGTTTGTAGTTGAAGTCAGTTCTAAGAGTAACGGAAATAACTGCCTGTGAGTATCAAAGCATATGCTGTCGTTTGTTTAATATTTCAATTGCAATCTCAGCGTTTAAGAAAATAAAATACTCGCGACGCTAATACGATTAGCCCGTTAATGGGAATTTCCATTCTATGTTAGCATTAAGCTAGCAGACTTTCTGTTAACTTTGTTTATATGTATTATACATCCTTTAAAATGGAAGACTAAGTTATGTTTTCTTTATTTTTACAGTTTCACAGTGCCTTTGTGTGTTATGTCATAAATAAACGGCCAAATCAAGAAGAAACGGTCTCTCATTTCACAAAGAACTGTTTAGCCTGTCTGCCGATCTAAACACGAATGTTCAGGGAGGGCAGAATGGGTTCAAAAGCGTGAAATTATGTCAAACTATCACAGAGCAAAAAGGCGGTTTGGATCCCTGAAGAGAAACAACCAGGCAGCGATCAGTGCAGAGGAACTTCTTTTTACTTCTCTCCTGCTCCCTGTGCTCCGTAAAACTGCACTTTAATACAATCAAATCCTGCTTTTGTAACTGAAACGCCATCCGACAAGCTCACCACGGACCAAACTGTCGGCTCTGCTGCGAATTTGTTGATATTTAAAGCTGATACTAAAGATAAAATAAAAACATAAAGGTAAAATATCCAAGGTTGCTTTTTGTTTAGTGTACACACCAAATGTTTTGACTTTCTTAAGGGATTTAAGAGAAGCCTTCTTGGAACTGTGCCACTGACTTAATAGAAGCCTTCTGCACCAGTTTAACTCTACAGTTTTGCAGTTTAACACATAAACCTTAGTTTACATTTTGTTCTGTATTTTTGTTTTCATTTCACTTTTTGGTAAGAAAATTAACCGCTTAGGTCAGGGGGGCCCAATACTGGTTCTCCAGGGCCACTATCCTGCATGTTTTAGATGTTTCCAACACACCTGATTCAAATGATCAGCTCATCATGATCATAGACATATATACGTAGACGCTGCATTGACTGTGGAGGGACGTGCCTAAAGCTCCGCCATCTTGGTACAGGGCTAGCAGAGGGGGGAGTGAATGTAAGTCTATGGAGGTAAGAGGTACTCCACAATCTTAAAGTAGAATTATTCACTGAATTTTTGACCGATTTCCAAACGGTTTGTTTTGTTAAAAACAACAAACAATATATGTTGACAACTGATGGATTTATGATCACTTTTATAGTGCAGACATGTCATTCCTCTATAGACGTAATGCACTGTAGGGGCGAGTGGCACTGTACCAAGATGGCCGCCACGTAGGCACGTCGGCTCCAATCGGCAGCAGCAGTCAACGTGGCGTCTACGTATATATGTCTATGGTTCATCAACTAAACCGCTAAACTTCTCGAACACTGAGGAAACTTCCTGTAGCTGGTGGAGCTTGTGGTAGCAGATCGTTCAACACAGACATATTAAATAATATAATTAAAACCATTGTTTTGCAAGGTTTTGCAGGGAAATCTTCTATTTTTGCATATTTGTCATGTTTAATTGTTTCAGATCATCAAACTTATTTAAATATAAGACAAAGATAACCCACATTTTCAGATGATGAGTTCATTTATGTTAGGAAAAACCCTGTCCAGTCCATCTTGCCCTGTGTGAAAAAGTAATCGCCCCCTTAGCTACCAATCTACCAAATGACCATTGGGTTCAGTCTCTCATCTGATCCCTGCCAGGCTTGTTGGATCTAAACATCACTAATAGAACCTGTCTGGTGTTGTGAAGCAGCTAAAGGGTCTCAAGAAGCAGCACATGAGGGACAAATCCTCAAGAAGCTGTTTGACGTGAGAAGAAGCTCGTCTAATTCAGTTCTGAATCTTTGCTTTGGCGTTAAATAGAAAGCCGGGGAGCTGCTTTAGCTCCACCTGTGCTGATGTTGCTCCCACTAAAAAAAAAAAATACCAGCAAACTTCTCATTGTTCAGCAGCCCACCGCCTCCACCACCAGCACCAGCAGCACCTCTCCAAATCATTTCATCCCTCCGCCGGTGCACCACCCACGCTGCCTCCTTCCCTCCGCCAAGTCCCAGGAGCCCCCCACCGGTGCCCGAGGCGCCACCGTGCACCACAATGCCGCGCTATCTCCCCGGTGCACACAAACCCACCCGGACCACCACCACCACCTCCACCTCCACCACTGCCGGGGCCATCTGCACGACTACTCTTACCTTCCGCACACCTTCAATTAGCCACACAACAATGTGCGCCTTTGTGCGTTTGTACGGAGGCAGGAGGCTTTTTCTCCCCCTCCTGTGTAGGTGTGAAAGTGTGTTTCTGAAGGAGACACTGCAGCAGGAGTGCAACAAACACGCACGACTTCAGCCCGTCTATTGAACCGGCGTAATTGGGAGCACGACCGGCAGCGTAGCGACTGGAATGCTATATGTCAGACGGGCTGCTTTTAGTGCCTTCATCCTCCCCTCCTTCACACTTTCATCGCTTCGCGTCGTCCCCGCCGTCACCTCCCCACCCCTCCATCCACGTGTTCCATCCTGAATGGCGGCTGGAGGCTCGTTCTCCGCTTTTTCTCAAAGCCAGAACTTCCTCGCACGGAGAGACTGGAGGGTCGGGCACCCTCCGACCCGACCGAGCCTGGCCCCGAATCGCAGGGAAAAACAGGTCTTTGTATCGGCTTGTGAGCAGGATCTGAAGTTTCTCCCACTCAGCGACGCCGAGGGAGACCTTGACTCTGACCTCCTGTTGTATCGGAGCATCAACCAAAATGGGAGCCGTGAATGCAGAATAGTTTCTCACTGAAAGCCTGCCACTTTAGAAACCTTGCCCTTCTTCCCTTTTCTTTTCTTGTTTACCTTCTCGGATGTTTTTCATTTTTATTTTCCTTCTTCTTCTTTCCCGTCTCTCTCTCTCTGTCAGATCTGTGACGGATAGCAGGGCGGGCTACAGGGCCACGGAGCGGAGGCTGTGAAAATCTCACCACACTTTTTAATGACTTTTAATGAGATTCATAAAACATGCAGAAACTTGCGGGAAAAGGGAGAGCGTGAGAGAGAGAGAGAGAGGAGAAGAAGGAGAAGGGAAAACAGAGGGAGTGATGGAAGGAGAGAAAGCAGCACCGCCCGCCACCAAGCTGACAGCGAGCAGGCTTGACATTTGGCCTCTCGTAATTAGGGAAGTGCCAGATCCCGTCCCACTAAATCGCAGCTCAAAATCATTATTCTCGACGGTGTTGACTCCGCGATGTCCGACCCGCTTAAGCCCTCCTCTGTGCTTTTTTGTCCCCCCCCCGCCGCCGCCGCCATCGCCGCCGCCTTCCCTCCCCCTCTCCTTTCCTTTCTCCCCCGTAAATATCGCAGCCAAAATTACATTACAGTTTTGCGCTTGCCTCCCCCTTAATTGCTTGCCCTCCAAACACAATCTGCTTTGGCAATACATAAGATGGTATGTGAGTTAACAGCGACAGTGAGTTGGCAGCGAGGCGGCTGGAGCGGCGGTCTGTGAAAAAAAGGGAGCACTAAGACGAAGGAGATAAAGTGTGGAGGAAGGAGCTGGAGAGGAGCTGATCACACACAGACAAGCTGGGGAGCAGCAGACAGATGCCATGAGAGCACGGCTGTCATCCGCACAGCCAGGACGGAGGGAGGAAGGGTGGAGGAGGGAGGAGGGAGGGAGGGAGGGTAGAGGAAGGATGGAGGGAGATTAGAGGGGAGAAGGATGGAGGGAACAAGGAGGGAGGGAAGGAGGAGAGGATGGAGGGAGGAAGGATAGAGGGAGGAAGAAGGGAGGATAGAGGATGGAGGGAGGATACAGGGAGGAAGGATCAAAGGAGAAAGGACGGAGGGAGGAAGGGTGGAGGAGAGAGGAGGGAGGGAGGGAGGGTAGAGGAAGGATGGAGGGAGGAAAGAGGGAGGGAAGGAGGAAGGAAGGATAGAGGGAGGAAGAAGGGAGGATGGGGAGGAAAGATAGAGGATGGAGGAAGGATACAGGGAGGAGGGGTTGAAGGAGAAAGGATGAAGGGAAGGAGGGAGGAATGATGGAGGATGGAGGGAGGAAGGACAGAGGAAAGATGGAGGATAGAGGAAGAAGGGAGGGAGGAGAGAGGTAGGATGGAGGAAGGAAGGGTAAAGGGAGGGAGGATGGAGGAAGGATAGAAGAAGGATGGAGGGAAGGAGGAGGGAGGAGAGATGGAGGAAGGAGAGAGGAAGGAAAGATGGAGATAGGAAAGGATGGAGGAAGAAAAGATGTAGGGATGTAGGGAGGATGGACGGAGGATAGAGGTTGGAGGGAGGACAGAGGAAAGAATGAGGTACGAGAGGATAGATGGAGAATGGAGGAAGGATGGATAATAGAGGAGGGAGGGAGGAGAGGATGGAGGAGGGAGGAAGGATGGAAGGACGAAGGAGGAAGGGAGGCAGGGAGGATGGAGGGAGGATAGAGGGAGGAAGGATGAAGGGAGGACAGAGGATAAGAGAGGATGGAGGAAGGAGGAAGGGAAGAAGGAAGGATCGAAGGAGAAAGGATGGAGGGAGGAAGGATGGAGGATAGAGGAGGAAGGATGGAAAGGAAAAGATGGAAGGAGGAGGATATGGGAAGGAAAGGGAGCAAGGGAGGCCTGGAATGTGATGAGACAGTAAAAGTGAAGGAGAGAACAAACATCAGGAGGAGAAAACTTTTAGGATCTTATAAATAATTACAGAGCTGTGAAAAAAAGTATAAAAAACATCTGGATGAGCTCCAAGACTTCTGGATAACATCCTGTGGACTGATGAGTCAAAGGTGGAACTTTTAGAAGACATGGGTCCGTTACATCTGGAGTAAAGCTGATACTGCATCCACCAGAAGAACATCTACCAACAGTGAACCATGGTGGTGGTAGTGTGATGGTTGGAGGACCTGGACCACTTGTCATCACTGATGGAGCCATGAATTCTGCTCTCTATCAGAAAATCCTCCTGGAGAATCTCCACCATCAGTTCATGACCTGAAGATCAACACTAATGGTTCATGCAGCAAGACGAAGACCCAAAGACCACAAGCAAGTCCACCTCTGAGGGGCTCAGGAAGAACTGAATGAAGGTTCTGGAGTGGCCGAGTCAAGCCAAGAACTTAACAGGACAGTTGATGATGGAAAACCATCTAATGTGACTGAATTCAAACTATTCTAGAGAAGAGTGGACCAACATTCCTCCATGGTGATGGAAAAGACTGATCATATTTCAAATCATTGTTTAATCGTAATAAAAACGCTTCAACACTCTACAGGTATTTTCTCATCTGCTCTGTGTAAAACCTGCAGTTTGGTCCAAATCAGCCGTAAAGTTTGCAGAATTTTCGTCGTGTGATTTTCGGTCACATCTGAGCCACTGATGGCTTCCTGGTTGCACTGAAGAGCTCAGAATTTTATCTTTTTTACAGATCCTGTTTAGAGCAAACTGTTTGTTTTCGGGGGAATTTTTAAACGAGACACGTGGAATAAAGTGATTTTGACAAAATCCCGATTTCAAGCTGACGTTTGATTTATTTTCCCAACTAAACCTGAACACATACGAACCATGACTGTTAATAAACCCCAGGCATGAGTCGGACAAACGGTATCAGAAAACTTCATAAAGTTCTCTCAAGAATGTGAAATGACTCCTTTTCTGGAGTAAAAAACTGTAAAAACGGGGAAAATGATCAGGTTTTCACCTTTGCTTGTCAGGAAAATGGACTAAACCTAACCTTAAGATTGTGATCATCCATCCATCCATCATCTATGCCCTCCCTAATCCTCTGTAGGGTCGCGGGAGGCTGGAGTCGATCCCAGCCGGACCCTGGACAGGTCGCCAGTCTATCACAGGGCCACATATAGACAGACAACCAACTCACTCTCATTCACACCTACGGACAATTTAGAATCATCAGTTAACCTCAGCATGTTTTCGGACTGTGGGAGGAACCAGGTGAGAACCCACCTGCACAGGGAGAACATGCAAACTCCACACAGGAAGATCCCAGGCGTCCTAACTGGGACGCGAACCGGGGATCTTCTATCTGTGAGGCTGCGCTGCTAACCACCGTTCAGCCCCTAAGATTGTGACATTCCATCAAAATCAGATAACTCAACATTTAAAAATGGTCTCCCATCACCAGATTTCGTCAAGACAAGCAGAACAAAGTGATTCTGATGAGGCTGAGATTCGACTCATTTCCCCGACAAACCACACGATGCGTTCGAGGCCTGGTTGGACAGTTACTCCTGCTTTTCTGCCTCTGATAAACGGTGCAGTTTTGCCGTTATGTTAAAAAGATGAAACGCCCCCGACGCCCCACTGGCTGGTTCTGGACTTCGCGGGTTAAACCCGGAGGATTGTCGCCATCTGAAAACTAACAACACAGTGATTTGTTTAAAGCCTCTGCAGTCAATCATCCTGCATGGGGTTTACAAAACAGCTCACTTTTTAAAGCTGATGCGCGTCATCTTGTCACGCACACAGGAACGCTGCCGCCAGCTCCTACTTCCAGAGAAGTTTAGACGAAGTTCCCTCCTTTCTTTTCCCCCCCGTCGCACTCGGAGGCTTGTGTCTTGCGGAGAAGAGCCCGTCACAAAGCGTCAGCTAATCTGGGAGATGGCGAAGAGAGGGGACGTGGTGTTTGACAGGGGCTCGCTTACTCCATAAGCCCGCCATTAACGCTAATCCTCGCAGAGGAGGGGCAGCAGGCGAGCAAAAGGGAGGGACGGGCTGTAAATATCAATAACAAATAGGGAGATGTGGCGGCATTAGCCCCGCGGCGCCACCACACCCTCATCCCGGCCCAGTTTGGCCCCTTCATCCTTTATCTTGCAGGGATTGAGCTGAAGTTAATCTTCGCCCGCCGCTATGACAGTCAATTAGCAGAGAAGAATGTATCTGGACCGGAGATGTACGGGCGCTGGCTGGCTGGTGTGTGTGTGTGTGTGTGTGTGTGTGTGTGTGTGTGTGTGTGTGTGTGGGTGAGTTTCGGGGTTGTGCGTCGTGGTGTGTGTCTGCGGGGAGATGCTCCACAATGACAACCATCTCTTCTCCGTCCGCCCCCCTGGAGAGCAGATGGGACACGGAGGCTGCCAACGAGAAGGAAAAGAGTGTGTGTCAGTCATGCATATGCACGCACACATGCACGATGGCACTCGTGTGTGTGTGTTTGTGTGTGTGTGGCTGTTTTGCCTGTGCGTTCGGTGCAACAGCGTCCTCAGACAGTTGCACGGTTCTTCCGGAGACGGTCTGGTCAGTCGGTGAGATCTTGTGACGCCAAAACATCACATTTATCCTCCTGAGCAAAGTTCGGGTCTGATCAGTTGAATCGATGCAACTAAACGACTGGTTAAGTTGATTCTCGGTGCACGAAGTCCGTCCACTTGCAGGTGTTTCAACCAAACGCTGCCAGACAAACAGCAAAACGAGCTGCTGCTAGCCCGTCCCACACTTTGGAGGCAACATCGCGATCAATAGCAGCCCGACTGAACGATCTAACAGCAGCAGATGGACGTGAGCTTCTCATTACTTCGCCAGCAGGGCAAAGTCTTCAACTAGATACGAGAGCAGGAGAAAAGCGTGTCTGGTAATCGAATGATGGTTTATTTAAAAAAGAGGAAGAAGCAAAGCGTCGTCTTCGCATGTCTTGTTTTGTCTGTGGAAACCAAAAGACGAGGAGAAGAAAGTTAAAGTCTCCGGTTTCTTTGACTGGAATCAACAGTTGTTTAGTTTTTAAGCTTCGAGTAAAGGAACATCTGATCTGTGACGTCCCGATACGTCAGGAAACTTCATCAGGTTGAAGCTAAAAACTGTGACACTCCATCAAAATCATTCTATCCTGCACCTTTTTTTAAAAAATAAAGTAAAAACGCACCAAAAAAAAGCTGCAAAAACAGAACGAGCGATCCGGTTTTCAACTTCGTCTTCACTGATTCGTGTCTGTCTCAGCTCAAGATTGCGACGTTTCATCAAAACACATCTTGTTTAAAAATTTGCTAAAAGACAACCCTCTCGCGTAACCGGAATTTTTTTAAAAACAAAAAATTCTGCGCTCCTCACTGCAGCTGGGAAGTCATTAACGACTGCAGTGCTGCCGACGGGGATGTCAGGAAAATTCAAGGAACTTTCGACGTAGAAACCGGGCTGAACTGCAGGCAGTGTTTACTACGGAAGCCTTAAGCGGCCATGGTCCAACTTAATTTTTTTCGCTCCGTTTTCTCGAGAAAACGACCTCATTTTCCGGTGAGGTACAAAGCGAAACCAACCCTCCAGACCAGAAGGAGCTCTGCCACCGCTGCACACTACCGACTGAGAGTTTGTTAAAGTTGGAAACATGTTCACAGATTCAGACTTCCTGCATCAATACACGTTGTCAGAACATAAACAACTGCAGTGATTCTGGTGACGCTACAGTACAGTAGAGTGAAGTTATTGAATATTTGTGTCGTGTTTCTCTTCGCTGTTGCAGCAGTTTTGTAATTTGCAGACGGTCCCTGGACACTCGTCGTACAGCCGGCTGCTCATAGACACCAGTGTTATTAGTGCAGCTTGAAAGACAGCTACTGTTGATAAAGCTGGGCTTGTAGCACATTGTCTACCTGACAACGATGGAAAGAGGCATCGATTTTAACAAACTCTCAGTCGGTAGTGTGCAGCGGTGGCAGAGCTCCTTCTGGTCTGGAGGGTTGGTTTCACTTTGTACCTCACCGGAAAATGAAGTCGTTATAACGAGAAAGACAGAGAGACAAAATGAAGTTGGACAATGGCCGCTTAGGGCTTCCGTAGTTTACACAGAGCAAAGAGACAAACTGCAAATGTGCACAGCTGAACATCTAAAGCATGTGGAGTCGACTTTACGGTGTTTGTCACAGCTGTGGAAAATGTTGAATCTGGCTTTCTTTTTTTTTTTGCAAGTCAAGCAACCAAAGAAAGATATTTTCTAATGATTAGCGGCATCATAGCTTTATCATGCCGCACAGGAGATCCTCTGCTTCTGGTCCTGGGTGTTCTGTTTCCGTAGAGGTGCAGGACTTTACGCTGCGGTGAAAAATGAGCCCACAGTGAGGAAAAACGTGACGGGCGTGTTACAATATTGAAGCTGATGATGTTCTGCGTTATGAACTAGTTGAACAGTCACTTTCCCAGGATTCTCCTCCCCAAAAATGACCCCAGAAACTCCTCAAATAGTTAGTTTTTTGAATTTCCGTTTGCGGGTTAATTAGATTAAAACTTTAAAAGAACTTCTCATGGAGCTAAAAGCATCCAAACCTAACTAATGCTGACATCTATCAAGTCCAATCGTCTGATTTGACTCAAGATAATAAAAGTAAAATGATGTTTCTGTTAAAATTAAAAATAAAAAAGCGCTACGAGCGTCGTTGGAAGTGCGTTTACTTCGCGGGCGGTGGGTTCTGTCCGGACCCGGAGGCAGAGGTTAGGAGCCCTGAACCAGAATGAGAGGCCAAACTGGGCCCTGAACGCCTCACCCAGGGCGCCGCGGGTCTGGAGTTCCTGATCCCGCCCCGGGGACTGGACGGCGGCCAAGGATGTGTTCACGTGGCAATGCAATCAACATCAAACCCAACGAGGGGGTCTTTCAGTTTACTCACGGGGCTTTTTCTTTTTAAAAGTTATGGAGGTACTGAGAAGCCCGTGAAACCCGGCTGAACCCAACAGAACCGCAAATATATACGTACAGCAGCAGCAGCGAGCGCAGCAGCTGCACAAGTCTCCGGGTGAGCGCACATCTGTTAGACCGGCTCAGCGCAGCGAAACCGGCTGCTGACAGCGAACGTTTCCACCCGAGCCCACGCCGTGAGTTATCGCGAGGGGAAGACGACGGCTTCACCCGTGCCTCTCCCTCCGCCGTCCCCTCGGCCTCCTTCTGGTTTTCCTTTCACGCGACGCCGGCCGGCAAGTTAAATCAATTATACCTCGAGCGGCTGAAATATTTGCAGGCCGTTTGGAATGAATGCTTCGCCCAGGTTGCTTTAAAGAAACCCTCGTTTCCAGAGGGGAGAGGGCAGGTCGGGGCCGCGCGCCTCCGACAATCTATCATCCGCCGCCTGTAATGGCCTCTCCTCGCTCTGATACGGCAGTGAATGGTCGAGAAATGATGGAAGGAAAAGCCTTTCTTTTTTTGATGCGATTGATTTTAGCGCGAGTAGGCAGCAGATGAAAAACAGACATAATGCCTGGAACAAGACGGTCTGACCCTCAGCCCTCGTTCTCATTCAGAGGAGGCTTTCAGCGCAGATTACCCATGATGCATTTGAGCGATGTGGGTGTGGCCGCCGACTTTTTTTGTCCCCAGCCGCCGGGCCGTGGGTCATTTGGCACCGGGGCCGCGCAGAAAGAATAAAAACGTTTCATCCAGCAGAGTCCGCGGGGTGTTTTATTTTGAAAAACGCCTCGATCGTCTTCCTGTCACTTCCGCCTGAGCTCGTTTCCCGCCAAAATTAATTTAAAAAATGAACGTCTCTGGAGAGTTTCGATGAAAAGAGAGAGAGACTCGAAAAAGTAAACAAGCATTTAGCATTGAAAAGTCATTTTCTTCATTTAGGACACTTTTTTTAAAATGTAAAAAAATGGGGCCTGTCAAGAAGCATCCCCACATGATGCTGCCACCACCATGCTTCACATCATGATCCTGCCACCACCATGCTTCACATCATGATGCTGCCACCACCATGCTTCACATTATGATGCTGCCACCACCATGCTTCTTAATATCATGATGCTGCCACCACCATGCTCAATAATGTGATGCTGCCACCCCCATGCTTCACATTATGATGCTTCCACCACCGTGCTTCACATCATGATGCTGCCACCAGCATGCTTCACATTATGATGCTGCCACCACCATGCTTCACATCATGATGCTGCCACCACCATGCTTCACATTATGATGCTGCCACCACCATGCTTCTTAATATCATGATGCTGCCACCACCATGCTCAATAATGTGATGCTGCCACCCCCATGCTTCACATTATGATGCTTCCACCACCGTGCTTCACATCATGATGCTGCCACCACCATGCTTCTCACCACGATGTTGCCACCACCATGCTTCTTAATATCATGATGCTGCCACCACCATGCTTCTAATCATGCTTTTGCCACCACCATGCTTCACACCATGATGCTTCCACCCCCATGCTTCACATTATGATGCTGCCACCGCCATGCTTCTCATCATGATGCCACCGCCATGCTTCACACCATGATGCTTCCACCCCCATGCTTCACATTATGATGCTGCCACTGCCATGCTTCTCATCATGATGCCACCGCCATGCTTCACACCATGATGCTTCCACCCCCATGCTTCACATTATGATGCTTCCACCGTCATGCTTCACATCATGATGCCACCACCATGCTTCACATCATGATGCTTCCACCACCATGCTTCACGTCATGATGCTTCCGCCGCCATGCTTCCATTCATTGGACCAGTCATCGAGCGTGATGACTGGTCCGTAGAAAATTCTTGCCTGAAACCGGTTTGTGGTGCAAAACAGGTTGCAGACCGCTGCCGCTGTAGGCATCTTCATTTTTTGTCGCCGAGGCCTCGATCAGGTCTTTTAGGTTGCAGCACATTCACGCACACACTCACACACACACACGATCCCACGCCGCCATGCCAAGTCCAAGCCAGACCCGGTGCCAAGACTCTGTGTTTAGAACAAGAAAAACACTTTGTTTACGCTTTAGGGCGCTTCACCGCTCAACCAGTGAAAGAGGGAAATCAACTCATCCCTGGTTCCCTTAGCCACCGCCGTCAACAGATGAAGTCAGCATCTCACACCCAGCAGATGGGCGCCGGGAACAGCAGCCTACTTTACCAAATGGACTTTTTTTTTTTGTTTGTTTGTTTCCCTCCGCCGCTTCCCGATCTACTAATCAATGCTCCGAGCTGAAGGTGAAGCGATCTGAAAATATCATTTATTGTTCCATGAAAATAAAAAAAAGGGTCTTCTGCTGGCAGAGGAGGGCGTTTGATATCAAGATGCCGCTTTATTCCAGGAAACGTTAAGGACACGCCCACCCAAAGACGCCCTCGAAAATCAAGATGGAACAAACGGCCCTGGCCCGGCGCGCGCTCAGATCTATTTATTTATTTTTTAAATCATTTATCCTCTAAGTCGTCTGTTTTTTTGTCCGCATAATTCCTTTATTCTTCACACCCAAATCAAGTGCCTCTGTGCGCCGCAGATAAATAGGAATTCCGAACTCCAATGGTTCATTTGTCATGGTGCGAATTCCAAGAGTGGAATCTAGAAATAGCTCGAGTGTTTCGAGCGCGCTTGTTGCCTGGGGCTCGGTGGCATGTAGGAGGCTTTGGTGATATTTGCTTTTTGCATATTTTCTACTAGGGGGCTTTTTTTGGAAGGGAGATATGCACTTTTTTTTATTTCCATTGCAAACATTGCAAAAAAAAAAAAAAAAAAAACAGAGAAAAGATTTTTTTTTTGTGTGTGTGTTCTCTGAGCCGCTCGCTGTAGGAGGCTATGCCCATTATTTTGGTATGACATTACAGTTTTAATTGAATTGAATACAATTTATTCTTAAGAAAACTTTTAATTAAGTGCCATATGGACAGATTGTGGAGTAGTGGCCTCCATGATATTCCCTTGGGGACGTTTGCTGCATAATTAAGAATATGAACTGTAATGACACGGTGAGATTTAATGGAAACTTGCAGTCTAAATAGGCGCTGTCGGAGAGCCATTATTACCCAGTCGGAGAGGGCTTCTCGTGGGGTTCTCAGGGGACGGCGGGCTCCCCAGAGTGGAACCCTGGGAATAGAATACCCAGGAGAACGAGGAGGGAAGGAGGGAAGGAAGCAGGGAAGGAAGGAAGCGCAGTGACTCCTCTATTATCCTCCTCAGTGCTTAGATTTTTAAAAATGTGGTCCGAGTGCAGCAGCCTTTTGAGCTTTCCCACCTTAAATATGCATTTAGATTGAAGTGGAAGCATTAAAACCGACTCAGTCTACGTCTTATTATCAGTTTTTGTGATTTTATTTTGCTTTAATCTGAATTACAGAGAAATACAGCGAAATATTTTGCCCTTTTCCAACATCTTTGCCTTTATTTTGCGCCCTCTCCTGTGAATTTTAATGCATTCCCGCGCAACCTTTCGCTAACTTAGCACCTGCACATATGTGTGGCTGCTACATACAAGTGGCTGCTGATTGAAGACATCTGTGGATCTAGAGGTTGCATTTTCTGCATGCAGACCCGAAGCAACTGCGGCGATCTGCATTTTTCTGTCGCCGTTTTTGGGAATTTAGCGAGAAATAAGGCGACTTTTCAGGTGTTGGCTCGAAGAATTTCAATGATTTCCACAAGTAAAAGCAGGAATAATCCACTGCAAGTAAAAGTCCTGCATGTAAAATCTGTTACAGTCATTTTATGCATCTAAAGGAACAGAACTGTGCAGAAAAGCAATGTTTTATTTTGATATATAAGATGAATTAAAGTGCATGTCGTGTTTTGCTGCTGCAGATGATTGAGATTGAACCCATTCTAACCACTTTATTCACCGCCGGCTGGTTTAATTTGCAGTTTTCTCGCTTTTATCTGTGAGGATCTTCCAAAAAAAAAAGCTTTGCATTTTGCAGCTTTTCCAAAAAATAGTTTATTTAACATAAGAAGAAGGAGGATTTTCTCAAAAACTCTGCAAAAACTGTGACTTTCGCTGGAAGGAAAGGGGACAAAAAACTGCAATCAGAAGAGAAACTGAAGCTGTGAATGAAACGTAAATAAATAAAGAGTTTAACAATCACCTCTGAGATGCGGCGGAGTGGAAGGAAAAAGCTGCACGGCGTCAAAACTGCAGTAAAAGCATGTGAATGTTTTGTTTTTTGCACACTTCTCGGGTCAAACATGTTGCACGTGTCGTCAGATCGGCTTAGCTTTTACCTTTCGACTCCTATTATTGGAATAAATGTGATCTAACAGTTAATGTCGGTGCAAAAGATGCAGTTTCATGTTGCTTAAGGGCAAATAAATATCATTATTAAACATGTGAACCTTGAAAAAAGTCAAGAATAAGGTTAATCTTGCAGAAAAGCAGCTGGACGTCCTTTTAGACTTCACTTATTATCGGCTACAAGCATCCGCTCCTGTTTACCGTTTGATTCCAGGCAAACATCTACTTCAGCGTGGAGGAAACATCAGCGGGAATCTTCCGCCGTCACACGGAGGAAAGGAGCGGAAGTCAAGGTAAGCCGCTCTCCGAGAAAACTCCTCCGTCGTCGGCGAGCAAAAACGAAACAAAGGGAAAAGGGAGGAGGGGGGGGCGACGACAACAAGTGAAGCAGAGATGTTAAAAAGAGAAGAAGGGGGGAAAAAAAGTGAAAGCGAGGGCGCCGAGAGAGCCAAGGAGAGGGTAAATATGGAGGCCAGATAACAAGAAGACAAAGGCAAAGAGAGGGAAATCAATAAGTGTGTGAGCGTGAAAAGGAGAGAGAAATGAAAGGAAGGAAAAGACACAGTTAGCCGCCCGCCGAACAGAACAAACTCATTTACAGAGCAGTGCCAGACTTGAAAACAATTATCTGCCATCTCCTTTGCCTCTGTAGAAGAGTAGCCTGTTTTGTGGGGCTCTTTGTTTTTCTCAAGGACATATTCATTATTTCAGATGAGACCCATTTGAGTCTAAATAAAGACTTTCTCTCCTCTCTGTCAGACTCGCTGGTGCTGTGATGTTGCATCTGAGGGGATGTGAAAACACGTTTGAAAAGGAGTCTGATGAAAGCACTTCTGCGCCAGTAATGCATGTTCATTAAGTTTAAATTCTCTTTTATTTCCGCCTCCTCCTCGCATTCGAGTCCGGGTGCTAATATTTGTTGGGGGGGTTCGGTCGTGCAAGTTTTTCCTCCCCCCTTGCATAAACCGGCGCCGGCGCCTCTTCATTCTCTCTGCTTTCGACGCCCCCACCGGCGCTTTGAAAGCAGGCCGCTGAAATAAAGGCCGGCTCCGGACAAAAGACGCCGCCTCTGACGAGCGGCAAACGAGGAGCGTTTTTAGGGGAAAAAGCGAGGGACAACTCGCCGCCGCGACCTCAGGTGGAATCAAACCGACGTGGAAGCCGAGGCGAGGCGAGGTCTCGGCGCCTCACCTTTCTTCTCGGGGGGGAGGAGGGACAAACAAAAACGCACAAACACAACGAAGTGGCCTTCAAGAGCCTCGCATTCCACATTTAATTGGAAGCTCGCACACAAAAAAAAAAAAGAGAAGACCCCAACACCCGACCCGGCGCCTTCCAAAGTAAACTTCCCCGCAGCCAATCACGCCCGGGGGTCTCCGTGGCCACGCCCCCCGGGAACAGACGACCCATTGTTCGCACACGCGTGACCCCTCACGCAGAAACACACATCCGCCGCTGTAAACATGTTTTGTGCGAGCAGGTAGCCGCGACAGCTATTTAACCCCCCCCCCTCGAATAAAACTGTACGAGAAACTAATGGGAACTAATGGATCGGAGTAAAAACGAAGCGAGGGGGAAAAAAAAAAAAAAAAAAAAAGGGCCATTCAGGCTGGGAAAAAAAAAAATACAGGTATCCTTGGTAACTAGTTAAACAGATGTAATGTCACACGAGGAGGACGCTTCTTATATTTGTGCTCGTATTAACGCGATCCGACGTTTGCACCGCGGCGTCGAGGTGACAGCGGGCCCGGGGGGGTTCGATCCGGCCGTCGAGACGAGGACAAAAGGGCGGGAAACTAAAAAAAAAAACAAAACACACACGTTCGAATAACAGACAGAACCCGCCGCTGGAGTTGTGTTATTTCCACGCGTGGAAGTCGACGCATGTTAATAAAGGCTGAGGGGCTAAAACGCAGATGCTGCTATTTCAGTGATCCCCCCCCCCTCCCCTCCACCACCCCCAGTATTTCACATAATTTAGGGCATTTTGTTTTTTGCGTCGCTTCAGTTTTTAAAGCGCGACTTAAACTCTCACGCTCCGAAATAAATAAATGTGTCTGAATCCAATCTGGATTAAAACATTATAATTGTGAGCATTTATCCCTGAAAATCCACAGCTGAATGTTTTTTTTTTTGTTTTTTTTTTAAAGAGGATGTGAGGCACTAGTTTTTATTTAACGCAAACACACACAGGGGGGACATCTGTGCTGAACGCTGACCAAATTCCGCGGCGACTTTGCTCACAATACAATTTTGTTGGAAGTGTTAGAATTTGTTTCAAGTTGATGGCACAGCCTCCATTTTGAGTTGACTTTGATATCATTCTGCGAACAGTGAAATGTCTGGATAAGTGTTGCGTTCGGGCCAGCCATCTGTACCATCTCCAACTCCAAAGCGGTTAGATGCAGAGCGCCCTCGAATCAAGAAGGGGGAGAGCCGGCGAGGGGGCCTGTTTTAAACGGTTCACTGCTGGCATCTACTGGAGGAACCGGGGGAAGCCGAGAGCCGGCGGAGCCTCGCTCTGAGGCTCCCCTGCCTTCGAGCTCGTCCAGATAGACGAGCAGCTCCACAGATGAGGCTTCGCTTCCACTCCAGCAGCATGCATACAGTAAAGTACTCGAATGTGCTGCAAAGAAACGCTTTAAATCCAATTAAACTTGTTAAAATATTAAAAAATTCAGCCACAATGAGCTTCCTGTGGTGGATTAAATCAACCTGCATGTCAAATTTACATTTTCCTGACGTTAAAAAGCAACTTTTTAAAAAATAAACCTGCCCAGTGTGGATTTAATGCAAGAAAAAGCAGATATTCTTGTCTTTAAATGTCAAATTCGAACGCAAAAGTTGCTTAAAAACCGCACTTTGTATCAGCTGCTCTTTTAAAATAAAATAACCTGCTTTCACTCTTTGCTTTTTTTCCTTCCAGGTGATTCACTTCACCGCGATTTTTTCTTGGCAGGCGAAATCAAACGCCGGCCGGCCTGCTGGAAGCGTGGCAACGGAAAGGAAGGAAAGAGAAAAAAATCAATCAAATTGCAACACAAACTTTTTTTTTTTTTGTAAATTAATAAGCACGCGAGGCGTAAAATAGTTTCGACGGTGCAGGAAGAGAAAGATTCCTCTGATACGACGGGAGAAAGTGTGGGTGACAGTTAACGTTTATTTAGCTGTAAAATGCTGTTAGAAATATTAAAAATATTAGCGGGTCATGCAGGACGGATCCTGTGCACCGAGCTGCCAAGTCAAGAGTTTGAGTCGGGTGGAAAAGCCCCACCGGTTCCCCTCCTTCGTTTTTACGTTCGCACTTTCTCCACGTGGGACTCGGGAAGCCGCTCGCTGAGCAGGGAGAAGAAAAACAAAACGACAATCAGCGAGTAGGGGAGAGAGAGAGGAAGACCCGCGAACAATCCCCGTCTAATTCTCGTAATTGTCGCCTCGCGGTGCGTCACGTTCGCGTCGGCACTCAGCCCCGGTCTGTTCCGGGGCGATTTGAGTTGGGGAGTTCATCCGTCGCGGTGAAAAGGGAAAGACAAAGCGCCGCGCTATCTGTTTCAGACGGCCTTTATGAGGTTGTCGCAGATACTCAGACAATGCGTCGCTTCGAGATGCAACCGGGAGAATGAGATCGGGGGTTTTTTTTTGAAAACACGGGGAAGGGGAGGCAAGAAGCAAACTCCAGACAAAAGGGATTGTCTCGATTTATTTGTCAGGAGCGCTTTATGAGCGGCGATGGCTCGGAGGATAGCGGTGATTGAGATTAAGGCCCCGCTGAGGAGGAGAGAAGAAAGAAAGAAAGAAAGAAAGAAAGAAAGAAAGAGGGGGCGAGGAGAAGAAGAGGAAGAAGAGTGAAGAGTGGAGAATAGATGTGACTAGACTAGAAGAGAGCTGCTCTGTGATAACTGCCAGCCAACAGCCTGTTTGATCCTGAGGGATGGCAGAGGGATGTAAGGCGTTTGAAGCTGACAATCCCTTTGTGATGATAACACATGTTTTTCAGTGTGTGCGCTGATCCTCCCTCTCCTATTGTATTATGGGCAGCAGACGGCAGCTGCCTGGGCATTGTAGCTGCTGCCGCTAATCTGAAACAATATCTTTAGGCCCGGCGTGGTTATGAGCAGCTGTCGGCATTGTGGGAAGCGCTGCTAATCTGCTTCAGTATCTTTAGCCCCTCGTTTAGCTCTTTGATCCTCTCCCATTATGCCTCCCTTTCCCATCACGACGAGCGACTGAGCTCTGGCAAAGCTGTGCTGGAATGTTGGATGGATGGATGGCAGGAGGAAGAGAGAGGGAAGGGAAACGCACGGAGCTCCCATCAGAAGCTCGTCTGCCAACAGATGTTTCTCGCCGTTTCTACCGTTCGCTTTTTCACACCTGTCACACTCAGGGAGGCGGGAGGAGACGCACATCGTCTCAAGAATCACAGCAAGGGGAACAAAATAACAAGTTTCCTCCGTTAAACCTCGAACGATTCGATCGTTCTCCATCGTGTCGTTCAGGATTTCGCTCAGTTTAGAACCAGCTTCGGCCTTTACAGCTTCCTTACCTGGTTTAAAGGCACATAAGGCCCCAACAGGAACCTAAACTGGGGTGCTTCACTTAGTAGGCCTTTTTAGGGGATCCAGAATCTGTTTTCTTTTGCAGGAATCACCTATTTAGAACTTCTTCAGGGTCATTCTCGGCACAGAAGACACCTACTCCAAGGTAGGTGCTTCTAAACATCCCTGAAACTACAAGACATCACTTCAGCTCATGGTTTGAACCCCAGTCTCTGCCTTTTCTGCTTCCTTATACAGTTTGAAGACACATAAGGCCCAAAGAGGAACCTTAACTGGGTGAACCAAGGGGTGTTTCACTTGAAAGGCCTTTTTAGGGGATCCTGAATCTGTTTTTTTTGCAGTAATCACCTATTTAGAACTTCTTCAGGGTCATTCTCGGCACAGAAGACCAAGTTTCCAGGGTAGGTGCTTCTAAACGTCCCTGAAACTACAAGACATCACTTCAGGTCATGGTTTTAACCCCAGTCTCTGCCTTTTCTGCGTCCTCGTACAGTTTAAATTGCAAGAATCGCCCCTGTAGGACTTTTTCAGGATTAGGAGAAGACACTTTTCCCAGGGTAGGTGCTTCTAAACATCCCTGAAACTGTGCACATTCCTACGAGCTCAAAGAACTGAAGTTACATCCAGTAATTTGTCCTTGTGTACAGGGTTTTTTTTTGGATTATTTAATGATTAAAGTCAGTGGTCAACATAGTTTAGAACCAGTTTCGACCTTTGCTGCTTCCTTATACAGTTTGAAGACACATAAGGCCCAAAGAGGGATGTTGACTGGGGTGTTTCACTTGGTAGGCCTTTTTAGGGGATCCAGAATCTCTGTTTTTTGCAAGAATCACCTATTTAGAATATTTTTTCAGGGTCATTCTCGGCACAGAAGACCAAGTTTCCAGGGTAGGTGCTTCTAAACATCCCTGAAACTACAAGACATCACTTCAGCTCATGGTTTGAACCCCAGTCTCTGCCTTTTCTGCATCCCTGTACAGTTTAAAGACTCAATCAATTGACCGTTTTCCTCTGTTGGCCTTTTTTTTTGCAGGAATCGTCCCTGTAGGACTTTTTTCGGCCATTTTCATAGAAGACACCCATTCCAAGCTAGACTTCTAAATATGCCTGAAACTGTGCAGATTTTTTTTTGTAAAGTCCTCATCGAGAAGCAGTCCTCACCTCTATACAGTCCAACGCAACAAACCTCCATTGGTCTAACTCCTACATGCTCAAAGAATCAAAGCTGCATCCAGTAATTACAGGATTTTTTGTGTCAACATCACTTTAACTGATAATTTAGAACCAGTTCCGGCCTTTACTGCTTCCTTATATAGTTTAAAGACACATGGGGGAACCTTAACTGGGTGAATCAAGGGGTGTTTCACTTTGCAGGCCTTTTCATGGAGGCTAGCATCTTCGTTTTTTGCACGGAACGCCCCTGTAGAACTTTTTTCGACCATTTTCTTAGGAGAACACACCCGTTCCAAGGTGAACCTCCACTGGTCTGATTCCTACATGCTCAGAGACCTGAAGTTGCATCGCCTTAGATCGTACATTGAAGCCCACTCTTTGCCTTTTCTGCTTCCTTATAGGGTTACGGGGTGATGAAGGGCAACATCATCTGCGTAAAACAATAAGTCACGTACCACGGTCTGTACCTTTTTGCATCCTTGTGCAGTTTAAAGACTCATGAGTGAACCGATTGACTGCTGTCCACTGTTGGTGGCCAGAATCTTTGTTTCGTTGCATGAATCGCCACTGTGGAACTTTTTTAGGATCGTTTTCGTAAGAGAAAACACCAACTCCAGGGCAGGTACTTCTAGACATCCCTGAAACCGTCCTCGCCTCTCTAACGCCATCATCTTCGACATAAAATTGACCACACAGTCCAACGTAACAAACCTCCGCTGGTCTAATTCCTACATGCTCAAAGAACTGAGGTTCCACCCATTCGTCCTCGTGTTGGGGCACTCAAAGAGCTACAGGGTTTTTGATTACTTTATGATTAAACTTGACAGTATACGAAACAATGAGTAGTGTACCGCTGCAGAAACTTGCAGGGCTTCCAATCTGGTACACTTGGCGTTGATCCTGCACCACGGTGGCAAAAGAAGGAATGGAAGCGTCGACTGCAGCGTAGAAGACAAGTCACAGGACTCTTGGTTGTCCGATGATCGAAGAAAAAGACGCAAAGACATCACTTTAACCAACGGTTTAAACCACAGCCTCTGCCTTGTCTGCGTCCTCGTACTGTTTAAAGACTCGTGACTCAAGTTCGGTCATTTTCGTAGAAGACGACGCCTACTTCACGGTAGGAAATAACAAGGATCTTGCAGTGGAAAGTCGTCTAATGGTGCTCGTGCAAAGCGAAAACCAAGTGTACAAGATCAACTGCATGATTTTTGGGTATTTTATGGTCAAAAATGACCACAATCAGAAATAGGAAAGGGTTTACAGTGGAAGAATACTCTGCTAGCGGTGCAGTTACATCACCTGTTATATTTCCCGTTATGTGATGCAACACACAAGGAAGCTGCTGCCTTTACAAAGAAAAGATTAGAGATAAATATACACACGGCTGGTAAATGTGGCGCTGTGGTGCCAGGAAGTGCGAACCCTCTGTCCTCTCCTGGAATCGTATTTTTACATCGGGGCATTTCCACAACAGGAACCCTCTGAAGGGGACCTAAAACTTTTTGAGGAACTTTCCTTTTGTTTGCAGCAGAGGAACTAGAGTCTAAAGTTAGGTCTCGATGAATAATTTGCCCTAATCAAAAAGCCCCAGCTGAGGGGTGGCTGTTCTTTACCGCATGGAGTGGTGAAAACATTACACAAGAATGCACATAAAGACGAACCAACATTTTTCATGCTAATCCAAAAATAAGCTAAAAAAAAAACCTGATTAGAGCTGGAACAGGTCATGCAAAGGTCCCTTGACAGCACTGACCTGTCATTTAATTTAATTATGCTTAACTTTAAGCCATAATAGAATTTAAACAAGTAAGTTATATGAAACCTTACCCCTGTTGCAGCCATCATGAACAGGGAAGTCAGCTTTAGAGACCAAAACAGTCTTTGTACCAAGTTGTAAAGGCGTTGATTGGACATTTCTGCCTTTCTTTTGCAGCGAGAGCCTCAAGTGGCCATTCGAGGAACTGCATGTAAGTTTTTATGTTAGCTTCGGAGGATGCTGCCTGCTAAAAACCCTCAACTGTGATTGAGGAAAAAGCCCAACTGAACCTCAGAAGAACTTCTACAGCTGAGAAGACATCCAGAAATCCTGCCTTCGTAGGATAAGTCGGCTGACTACATTGACTGCATGTAAAAATTATACAACCGTTGGTCCAAAGGGCCGATTTGAGACTTTTTTTAAAGATAGAAGCTGCTTTTTCTTTCAAATAAATTCAATCCTGTTGTGGGAAAACTGGAAGGAAATTTATTTATCTACACTTTATCTCTGCTTTGTCCATAGATTTTATCAAGATTGTCCAATGCAGGTAGAAACCAGACGAAGCACCACCAAAATCTAGGTTTTCTTGTCCTTTCTGTGTTTTCTGTGTGATAATGAGGATGTTTTGGATGTAAACACAATGCATCGTGCTCCTCCTTCCTCTAAGCGAAGGTAAATCTCCAGAAATCTCCAAAATAAAAAGTTAAAGGTGCGTCTGTGTGAACTGTAGACAGTGGATCCGGGCTAATAGGCTAATTATGACGAAGAAACAAATCAGGTATGAGACAAATTGCAGTCTTTTACCAGCTTTGACTGTTTGAGCAAGACAGTGAGTCGTAATGAGGAGGTAATGAGATGAGGTAAGTGTGGCGGAGGTGTGTCTGCGTGTGCAGCGTTGTGTATGTGGGGGCGTCGGCGGGCTGAGAGGATACAAGCTGCACACAATTAACAGAAACATAAATATCTCGCCGTGCTTAAGCAAGCCATTAATCAGATATAAATAGAGCGAAGGAGCCCTTTGTGATTAACGAGGTGAGACTCGCTGCTAATTACTGTTTCCCTCTCCTCTGGTAATTAGGTTGCCGCTTTGAATGGGGATGACTGAGACTGCCCTGACCCTGCCCCCCTCGACAACCCGCCATTGTTCCGTTTTGCTTTCTGCTCGTCTGCGACTGTGGCAGAATCAAGGATTTTCTGTGACACGAACGGCAATATTTTGCCACATCGGTTTTCAAACCGGGCCAAAAGAAATTACGCAGTACTCGTTGATATGTCTTTCTAATACCAAGATGTCCTGCTAAACAGGAATCATGTGCCAGGCTAAGAACTTGTGCTCTGTATTCTCTTGGCACCACTACCTGCTTTACAGCATACAAGTCACTAGCAGCCGGCCTCCAGCTTCTCTTTAGTACACCATTTTCTATAAAGAATGCAGGTGATGTGCTGTCGGCATCTCCTGCAGAAGTCAAACACACAGTCAGGGATGGGTCATTCTTCTGAGCAGCCATCAACATATCACGGGTCACGTTCAAACTTAACTCTGCATCAGTAGGGAAAAGTTTGCTTTCATTTTTACATTTCTCCGTATTTGCAGTTTTTACAACATTTTCAACAGAACACGACATCTCATTCTCCTCTAAGGAGTTCATGAATGAATCCGACAAATTCACAATTTCACCCATTTTGCGAGCCTGTGCGCGTGTAACAGCGCACACAGGGAACAGAGTAGGCAGAGAGAGATCAGTGGGAGGAGCGGACGCGGACGAGACGGGGACCGGAACGTCGGTAACCACGGGGGGAGGAAAAACGTTTCCTCCGGCTAAATCGTTGCCTAAAATGAATGAAACACCACTGATTGGCAACCTCGAACACACAGCAACCTTCACCTGCCCTGTCACCAGCGGCGACTGCAAGTACACCACATGCAGCGGTGCTCTCAGCACAGTCATCCCAATGCCCCACACTAACACATCAGAGTCGCACGATGTGTCACTGGACAGTGGCAGGACATCGCTTAGCATCATCGAATGATACGCAGCCGTATCACGGAGGATTTTTATTGGTACTTGACCTTTGTCATTACCAGTCACAGAAACAAAGCCTTGGCTAACGAATGGCTTAAAACGGACGTCAACTTCAGTCAATTTAGGCTCCGGCACAGAACGCACGTCAGATGAGGTTACAGTTTTTATTAGGCACACGCCCGCGGGCGGTTTATTGGGTCCCGATTGCCTTTTGTTTTTCAACGTCGGGCAGACCGCAATCAAATGACCTGGCTCATGACAGTAGAAACACTCACGCTTCTCACCGGCAGCTGCTGCACCGTTTCTCCGCGCAAGCTTCGGTGATCGGTTTTTGCGTTCAGCCGCAAAATGTGGATTACGCGGGGCCTGTTGAGAGAACACACTCTTGTGAGTCAAAATGAATTCATCAGCTAAGACCGCAGCTTTGGTGACAGAAGCGACTTTTTGCTCATTCAAATATACTACGATGCGATCCGGTAAACATTTTTTAAACTCCTCTAGCAGGATTAACTCCCTCATTTCCTCTAATGATTTCACATTGCACGACTGGCACCACTTGTCAAACAATACGGTTTTCTCGCGCACAAACTCTACATAGGTCTGGTTGGTGTGTTTTTCACGGGTCCTAAATTTTTGCCGGTATGCCTCCGGAACGAGCTCATATGCCTGCAGAACAGCTTTCTTTAAAGTATTATAATCTAAACTCTGCTCGATTGACAGGCTGGCACAAACCTCTTGCGCTTTCCCAACAAGTTTGCACTGCAGCAGCAGAGACCAGAATTCTTTGGGCCATTTTAAAGCAGCCGCTATGCGCTCAAAAGCGCTGAAATATGAATCGACCTCTGATTCACGAAACGGGGGAACTAATGCAATGTGCTTGCCCATATCAAACCCACCCGACGAACCAGATGCAGTGCTTTGGGAACTGGACATTGAAGTGGGACTGGCGGGCTGCCCCCGCTCAAGTTCCAGGGCTCTGATGCGGAGATGCATCGCCCTCACTTCCAGCTCTCTGTTTCTTACCTCAGCCTCCTTGATCGCTAGAGTTAGGCGGAGATCCTCGGTAGCCAAGCCTACCAGGGGATCAGCAGCGGGTTTACGCTCCACACCAGCAGGGACAGCAGCGGGAGCGCCAGCTCCCTCCGCATCTACCTGCGGCGCGGCCTCCGCCAACTCACTCACACCACCTCTAGCAGGAAGCACACCTGTGTCCACTAGCTGTTTTCCTACAACAGACTGCATCTCGGCTTTTCGGGCGCTATATGTCACGCCGATATTAAAATGACCAGCGATAATTAACAAATCAGCTTTTCTGCAGCTGTCAAATTTCTCCCACGAGGGATTATCAGCAAAATCATCAATTGAAAATTCTGCCATGATCAATACTAAATTTCCCCCACACACAAGAGAAAAAACACCAACCAGAACAATAATCACACTTACCGAACCGAATTAATCGCGAAACGAAGCGAGAAAACAATGGACGAGCCCCCAATTCATGTTACGCCCAGCCTAGGGGTTACTGTGGCGCAACATGAATGCCATCCTTCATTCGAGAGTCACCCACATGAAACTGTTTAAACTCAAAGAGATCGCTTTTTTTTATTTGACAAAAGAAAGATAAAAAGCGTGATAACAAAAAGCGACTGATTGAAAAACAGATCAGCGATTAGGTGTCTAAAATATTAAGAGTGAGCAAAGGCCAAAAAATAACAAACAAAACTCAAACTAAACTCTGGGTTTTTAAACTTCCCTTCCAAACAAAGTAACGAAACCAAAAACAGAGTCTTACCTCCCTACCTACTTAAAAACAAGAGAAAACGTAATTAACCAAAACTGGCAGCTCACTCCTGCCCTCCTACTCAAAACTAACGATGCGTGCTGTCTGCTGTCTACTCTCTCTCTCTCTGGGCTTCCCAATCGAATGAGGGGTGGCGTTTCCGCGTCTCTCTCTGGCCCTCCTCCCGGCGATGCACCCTTTCCGTCTTTTAATGCCGGTTCCGGGTTAGGGGACCAATCGCGTATCGACCCGTCAGTTTCATCGGCCAATCCTGGTTCTGGATCCTCGTCAAGTGGCCGTCATCCGGCCAGATCGCCGTCACCTGGAGACAGCTCACAAAGCGCCAAAAATACACAAACACAATACACACATACGGCCGCAAAATACACACTCAATATACATATACGACCGCAGTCGTAACAATATGTGGAGCCCAAACATAGTGGGAAGCTCTAAATTCTCCAGAAACCCTGTGCTAATGTCCGCCCACATTACCATCCACCCAAATCCAAGAAGGTCCTGTCCGAACTGCCTTTCCAGATTTGGTCAGATGATGAAATTTACGTAAGCAGGGTGGACATTAGTGCAGGATTACTGGAGATTTTAGAAGTAATATTGGCTGGATGACGACATTTACCTCAAGTCTACCCTTGCAGATGTAGAAAGAGTGAATTGGCCTTAACTTGGCAGCATTAAGATACCCAACAACCTCTACTGCGCTCAGATGCAAAGATATGCTGAAGAAAGAAACCCCATCCTCTCCACTGAAATCTAACAGCCAAAGATTTTGTTCCTTCTTCCTAAAATGTCTGTTGCTAAAAAAAAATCCACTCCAACAAGAGTCTGGGCTCCATCAGGGGGAATCAATGGAAATATATCTTAATTAAAAGGAGTTGTAATTGAAGTAATCACTGCAGGACTTTGGAGGTGCTTTGATTCATGCACATGTTTCCTTTGATGGAGCCCAAACATAGTAGGAAGCTCTAAATTCTCCAGAAACCCTGTGCTGACGTCCGCCCACTTTACCATCCACCCAAATCCGAGAAGGTCCTGTTCAAACTACCTTTCCAGATTTGGGTGGATGATGAAATTTACATAAGCAGGGTGGACATTAGTGCAGGATTTCTGGAGATTTTAGAAGTAATATTGGTTGGATGAAAAAATTTACCTCAAGTCTACCCTTGCGGATGCAGAAAGAATGAACTGGCCTTAACTTGGCAGCATTAAGATAGCTGCTACCCAACAGCCTCTTCTGGGCTTAGACGCAAAGATATGTTGAGAAAGAAACCCCATCCTCTCCACTGAAATCTAACAGCCAAATATGTTGTTCCTTCTGCCTGAAATGGCTGTTGCTAAAAAAAATCCACTCCAACAGGAGTCTGGGCTCCATCAGGGGGAATCAATGAAAATAGTTCTTAATTAAAAGGAGTTGTAACTGAAGTAGTCGCTGCAGGACTTTGGAGTGCACTTGTTTCCTTCGATGGAGTCCAAACATAGTAGGAAGCTCTAAATTCTCCAGAAACCCTGTGCTAATGTCCGCCCACTTTACCATCCACCCAAATCCGAGAAGGTCCTGTCCGAACTACCTTTCCAGATTTGGGTGGATGATGAAATTTACATAAGCAGGGTGGACATTAGTGCAGGATTACTGGAGATTTTAGAAGTAATATTGGCTGGATGACGACATTTACCTCAAGTCTACCCTTGCAGATGCAGAAAGAGTGAATTGGCCTTAACTTGACAGCATTAAGATACCCAACGACCTCTACTGCGCTCAGATGCAAAGATATGCTGAAGAAAGAAACCCCATCCTCTCCACTGAAATCTAACAGACAAAGATTTTGTTCCTTCTTCCTAAAATGTCTGTTGCAAAAAAAAAAAAATCCACTCCAACAAGAGTCTGGGCTCCATCAGGGGGAATCAATGGAAATAGTTCATCATTAAAAGGAATTGTAACTGAAGTAGTCGCTGCAGGACTTTGGAGTGCACTTGTTTCCTTCGATGGAGCCCAAACATAGTAGGAAGCTCTAAATTCTCCAGAAACCCTGTGCTAATGTCCGCCCACTTTACCATCCACCCAAATAATCCAAGAAGGTCCTGTTCAAACTACCTTTCCAGATTTGGGTGGATGATGAAATTTACATAAGCAGGGTGGACATTAGCGCAGGATTTCTGGAGATTTTAGAAGTAATATTGGTTGGATGACGACATTTATCTCAAGTCTACCCTTGTGGATGTGGAAAGCATGAATTGGCCTTAACCTGGCAGCTGCTAGACAATGGACTGGGTTAAATGCAAAGATATGTTGAGAAAGAAACCACATTCTCTCCACTGAAATCTAACAGCCAAAGATTTTCTGCCTGAAATGTCCATTGCAAAAAAAAAAAAAATCCACTCCAACAAGAGTCTGGGCTTCATCAGGGGGAATCAATGGAAATAGATCATCATTAAAAAAGAGTTGTAATTGAAGTAGTCACTGCAGGACTTTGGAGGTGCTTTGATTCGTGCACTTGTTTCCTTCGATGGAGCCCAAACATAGTAGGAAGCTCTAAATTCTCCAGAAACCCTGTGCTGATGTCCGCCCACTTTACCATCCACCCAAATAATCCAAGAAGGTCCTGTCCGAACTACCTTTCCAGATTTGGGTGGATGATGAAATTTACATAAGCAGGATGGACATTAGCGCAGGATTACTGGAGATTTTAGAAGTAATATTGGCTGGATGACGACATTTACCTCAAGTCTACCCTTGCAGATGCAGAAAGAGTGAACTGGCCTTAACCTGGCAGCTGCTAGACAATGGACTGGGTTAAATGCAAAGACATGTTGAGAAAGAAACCACATTCTCTCCACTGAAATCTAACAGCCAAAGATTTTCTGCCTGAAATGTTTGCTGCTAAAGAAAAAAAAAACCTCTCCAGAGATTCGGCGTTATGAGTTTGGCGACACCTCTGATGGATGTGCATCACAGCTGTGTCAGCATTATTCTCCTCCGAGGCCGAAGCCTCCGACTAGCAGCCGGCTTAACTCCGCCGCTCGCTGTCACACACTCCCGGCCCCGGTGATATACAAGTGTAATCCATTACTACACACTTACACTAATTGTCTTCAGTTGGAAGTGGCTGCTATGACCTTTTTATGGGAAATGAAAATAAGTGGAGGCGCAGAACAGGCGATATTGGATTCTGTTGTTAATTAATGTGTGTATTATCTGGGTGGATGAAGCCGGGGGGAGGAAGTTAATTGAATTACAGTCAGCGAGTTGGATAATGCACTGTTGTAATTGTTCGACTGTATAAGACAGTGCTCACATTAGGGAGACGAAAGGCAGGCCTGATCTGCTTCCAGAGAATGGCGACAAATTACTTGTTTGGTCTTGGGGTGTGAGGCGTGAATGGATATCCAGTTTAACCCTTGTGTTGCTGTAAACACTGCTGAAGCGTTCACACTCCTTATGAGTTACTACACATCTGCAGCACGTCACAATATCCCGTTTTATAGTGAGTGACTTTTTGAATAAATTGCACAAAAAGTCAGATTTGGCTGTAAAACCAAATCTAACCTTCCAACAAGGGAAACAGGCCCAGAGCTCGGTGTCATAAAGCAACCTAAGCCCGGTTCAATGCGGCGTTTTCTTCACATATTCAGTATTTTTCTTATTCGCTTTGAATGCAGAGGTTCAATACGAGACACATCAATGAGCCGCCTTTATTTCAAGAGTCGAAATCTATGTTAATAAGCGTTAATATCGCCAATAATAAATGCCGAATAGGATTATTTCTGAACCCCATGGTGAGCTTCCTGCCAGGTTTGTGGAGCCGCTCGTTTCTTTCTGTGGGTTGTGTCGCCATCGTGTGGCCACGTCTGGTACGAACGCTCTTGTGTTCCTTAAAAGTAACTCCACACTCTGTTCCTGGTCTGCCGGATCTCTGATGGGAAGGCTGAAGATGTCATTCTTGTACTATTAAATATCAAAAACGGTCATTTTGGTGTGAAACTGCGGGTCTGAGAAAGTTCTAGTAACGTTTTCAGTGGGAGGTTTTCTTCTAATTCTCAGAATGTTCCTCTTAAGCAAAAGACAAAGCTCTCTCAACCTGCTCTTAAAGCAGGGGTTAAAGCAAAAAATTTTCATCTGACTGAAAAAAATTTTCAGCTTAAATTACTGCAGATATGTCTTTACTTCAATGCAGCGGGGGTTGCAGATTGCACACATTTATTCAGTCTGCTGTTGCGCACAATTTATTAACTTTTAAACCTCTGAGGATGTGAAGATATGCTCCCCAATACAGTGTATGGAAGCACAAGAGACTGCTGTTTCCCTCTAAGTTCAGATATAAGGGACAATTGAAAGCTTTTTGTTTTTTGTTTTTTTTTACAATTTTAGATGTGATTTCCTTCATTCTGGTTGATTTTTCATGATTGAAAAATAGGTTTTGAACCGGTCTTTATGTTGTAAAAAAAAAAAGGGTCATTTAAGCTTAAAATTAACATTTGTTAGAATTATTATGACTTATTGTTGTATATTTAATGTATTTTTTGTGTAGGGTGTTAAGATATAATCTGTTACCAACTTATGAGTCTGCATTATCGGCTTTTCTTGAAGCAAGATGAAGTTTAACAACTTTGCCTGTCTCTTCGTAAAAGAATCTGATGAGGACATTAAGAATTCGGTCCACATTTTCGTTTGTTGCCTCATCAATGTTTAAGGAGAAATGTGCTCTCTGCAGTTTTGAGGTAATGTCAGATTTGTAGTTTGCAGCTAAGCCATCGGTGCAAAGGTACGACGCATGTGAATTAGATATGGACAGTCTTGACCAGGGGTGGGCAATCCTGGTCCCTCTTCCAACACACCTGTTTCAAATATCAGCTCATCGTCAAGCTCTGCAGAAGCCTGATAACGATCCTGATCATTTGAATCAGGTGTGTTGGAAGAGAGAAACATCTACAACATGCAGGAAAGTAGCCCACGAGGACCAGGATTGCCCACCCTTGGTCTTGACAGTGCATTTTTATCATTGGCGCACATTTGGATTAGCTCCACTAACGGTTGGGACATTGTTAGCGAAAGGTCATGTTCAGCTATGAAAGCACACACCTTAAGGTCGCAGACACAGTCAGCCATTTGTTGTCATCGCCGAGGCTCCGAGTAGCCATGAGGTGTGCTCAAGAGAACTTGTGTATGGTATCTGACTGGTGGCGGGCTGGGACTTTTTTACCATTACTACCATACTTAATGTTTCATGGCATATTACGTACATGCAAGCACCTGGCTGTTTCATTTTTTTGCACCACGATCGGTAGGGCAGGCCATCATCCCTTCTCATCAAGCCAAGCCCATCTCCATTTATTTTTGACTCCAGTTTCGATGTTTCCCACTGCGGTACCATCCTCCACAAACAGAGCGTCCATAACTGTCGAGTCGGATTCATTCTCGCCGCTAGCCGAGTCAGTTAGCTTAAGTAAAGTGATTTGTTGCCCCCCGTCCCCTCCCACATGCCCTTGTCATACATACGTTCTGATTGGAAGATATCACGTCGCTGTCAGCCAGTATATTTGAAACGCTTGAAATAAAATAACTACAAAGAAATACGCATTCCCTTTTTTTTTTTTTTAAAGATTTATTTTTGGCTTTTTCATGCCTTTATTTGACAGGACAGTGGATAGATCAGGAAACGGTAGAGAGTGGGGAAGGACATGCGGTAAACGGCCGAGGTCGGACTCGAACCCGGCACAGCCGCTATGCTTCTGCACAAGGGTCACGCGACATAGCCACTAGGCTATTGGAGCGCCCCTGACAAGGACCTTCTTATTACGATTTTTTTCCCCCTAATTTTTTCAAATGATGGAAATCTGTCGGGTCGACGGAGGTCTTTAAGCCCTGCCTTAAAGGTTCCCATTATTGAAATGTTCTTCCTTTGTTGTCACAGAACATCGTGGGAACATTTTATAGAAGAACTTTCTCAACATCCCCAAAATATTGCAGGCAAAGCGTCCCACCTTTGTCGATACAGTAAATCAAAGCAGCGTTTTATTAAAAGACATTCAATTTTCTGATCTTGAAAACATTTTTGGAAGGTTTATCATGCAACATAATCCGTCAACATCCTCCAAATGTTAAAAACGTTTCGTCTTAGCTCACTTTTAACCTCACAGGAACATTACCGGGTCATTCCATGCCAACTCAGCGAAGGCGGTTTCCTTGACCGTCTCAGAATCTCTTTCTAGGAGTGATCTTTGGCATCTGAAACTGACATCTGCCCATTTTAAAAGCTGAAATTCCAACATTTTCATCAGTTTTCACCCAATGAAAAGTTCCAATATATCTCTCGCCAGTTGGAAATTGAAGGAGATGCCACTTTCAGACGTCCATATCTGTTGAAGTATACGTCCTGGAGTCTTCACATGTTCAGGAGATGTTCAGAAGTTTGTGGTGAATGGAGAGAAAGCAGCAGATTCTGGAAATCAAGACTCAGTGTTGTGCTTAAGACCTCTGAAATTCAGGACTTGTTCAAAAATCGCAAATAAAGGATTTTCGAAGAATTAGTAAAACTATATCTCTAATACCTAGGATCTATTTGATCAATGTTATAGTGAGAATGACGTCTAAATGACATCAGTAATGCTTAGAAAGCTTTCATATGTTGGTAGAAATGGGAGTTATGGCCAATCAGAGTTGACGCAGGTAATTTCCTAATGGCCAGGTGGGCATTACCTCAATGAGTTGAGGATATTGAAACTTGGCACACCAGTAGATGATACTTCCATCTCTTACGATCCTAAATGTCATCAGCCTACCCAAGATTGAAGATGTCCATCTGGCCGTTTGGAAATTCATTACTTTTATCAACTTTTATTGGTCATAACTCCCATTTCTACTTGAATGTTGTGCAGGTGGAGGAGCTGGATAACTCTGACGGCAACTGTGAATGAGAGCAAACAGAGCTATAACCCTGCACTGACAGGAAACGCTGCACATTAATCAGAAAGGTAGAATGTGAACACTAGCTGCAGTTCTCCGTTATTCCACAGTGTGGTGCTGCAACACAACGCAGCGATGACCACAAACTCCACATACTTAAGAGTCCTTAAAGCCGCCTGTGTGCTGACTACATGTAAAGATTCCTACATTCTGACAAACAGAAATAAACTGCAGGTGAAGGAGGAGCCTCAGTGTATCAGTCCAGTCCACATACACTGAAGATACTCAGTCACTGCTGCGTGAAGCTCTCCACCTCCCAGTAACATGGACCAGTCAGAGTCTCTACACACCAGCTGCTGCTTCAACTTCTGGATCATCAGGACGCAGTTCATCCTCTCAGCACACACCGTCCCTGCTCACTGTAATGACTCCCATCTGCAGAGAGAAGAAAGAACAGAGGAGATCAACGAGTGTTTTCAGAAATTCACTTGGCCAGCTCTCAGTCCGTGATGCAGCAGAGAGTAGATACAACAAGTATTTCAGACAAGAAGGACAGGAGCGAAACTGGTCTGTAGTTTTCCACCTGGGCTGGATCGAGTGCAGGTTCTTTGCGTATTGGAGTGACTCCAGCCTGTTTAAATGCAGCAGGGAACACACCCACAGCAAGGGAGGAGTTGATGATGAGTGTTACTGCAGGGTTAAGACTGACTGGAACCTTCTACTAACCTCAGAGTCTCCAGTCTGCAGTGTGGACTCTCCACAAGATCCTCCAGACGTTCCACTCCCGAGTCCTGCAGGTCGTTTCCACTCAGCTCCAGATGTTTCAGATGGGAGGGGTTGGACATCAGAGCTGAGACCAGAGAATCACAGCTGATCTCCGACAAACTGCAGCGGCACAGTCTGGATAAAAAATGAAAGACGTAAAATCATCGATGATCCATGAGATGTGTTCAGGTTCTGAATGTGCTGATCAACATTACTTTGTCCTCATCAATCAGCTTTTCTCTACAACCAGCACAGTCACTTTGTCCTTCTGTTATTGTGGATCACCATCATGTCAGCCTTCTACACATCATCCAGATGTTAGCACAACATTCATCCACCGAGGATCAATATACTGATACTTGCAAATGTGCTTAATCTGTCGGTGACGTATCAGATCTGCAACAGTAACAGACAGACAGCGAACTGACCTCAGAGTCTCCAGTCTGCAGTCTGGACTCTCCAGAAAACCACACAGATGTTTCACTCCCGAGTCCTGCAGCTGGTTGTTTCCACTCAGCTCCAGATGTTTCAGATGGGAGGGGTTGGACTTCAGAGCTGAGGCCAGAGAACCACAGCTGATCTCCGACAAACTGCAGCTCCTCAGTCTGAATAAAGAAGAAGAAGATGCAGATGAAATCATGGATGATCCATCAGATGTGTTCAGGTTCTGAATGTGTGACTTTGTCCTTCTGTTATTGTGGTTATTCTCTATCCAGATGTGACTCAACACAGAAAACATGAACCACAGCAGGTTTACGGCTTCATGGTTGGAAGTTCTGTCTGAACATAAATGAGCTTCAGTTGCTGATTAAACATTTAAGATTGACAACAGTGAACTTACATCAGAATCTTCAGGCTGCAATCTGGACTCTCCAGAAAACCACACAGATGTTCCACTCCTGAGTCCTGCAGCTGGTTGCAGCTCAGGTCCAGATGTTCCAGATGGTAGGGGTTGGACTTCAGAGCCGAGGCCAGAAAATCACAGCTGATCTCTGACAACCTGCAGTCCCACAATCTGAATGCAGAATAGCGCATGTTTGGTGAGCTTTCAGACAATGTTGTGGTTTTAACATGAGGATGAGCGAGAGCTGGTTAACCTGCAGTCTTATTGGGCTGCTTTCAGTCACTATTTCATGCTTACTGACAATAGAAACAGCAAAATTTGTAAATGAGGACAGTCTTATTAGGAATTCAGCTGTATTACAGCATAGTGCGAGTGAGCACAGAGAGCAGGAGAGAAGCTAATAGTAAAGTGCCTCCTGTGTGTTTTCTTTTCAGCATTGTGTTGGTGTGCTCTGCTATGAAAGCTCTGCTGTGTATAAACCACCTTCTTGTTCTGGGATAATCTGAAGTATTCCCCGACTTTGGAAGCTTCTCGAGTTCGGAAACTTTTACCGTGAACCTAGTTGGTCCCAGCTGCTGTCGGCATTTTCTAAAACTGGAACGACTGATGCCATGATGCAGCAATTATGTTGTGATAGAGACTAAAAGCATTTGTTAGAATGACTTCAATCATTTCAGAAAAAAAACACATCAGCTCAAAACAAAGATGTCGGCACCTTTTCAGCATCTATGTGTAGATTATACCGACCAATCAGAGCAGCCTATTAACCATGAAGCTCCTCAGTGGGGATCAGTAGAACATCAGCCTGATGAACTTGACATCAGATTCACCTCAGCACAAAACTAAAACATGGTGTCTGACCTCAGAGTCTTCAGGCTGCAGGCTGGACTCTCCAGAAAACCACACAGATGTTTCACTCCCGAGTCCTGCAGCTGGTTGTGGCTCAGGTCCAGATGTTCCAGATGGGAGGGGTTGGACTTCAGAGCTGAGTTCAGAGAATCACAGCTGATCTCTGACAAACTGCAGCCCCACAATCTGAATACAGAGTAAAAGCTGTTACCTTAAAGCTGAAGGAGGTTCAGAGTGTACAGATTCTGGTTTTGATACGGAAGAAAAACATGTTATAATGAATGGAAGCACTTTGGAAACTGGATGAAAATAGAGACATCGATGCATTTTCAGTATCACCGATGATGCCACCGACTCACAGCAGTCCATTAACCATTAAGATCCTCAGTGTGGATCAGTAGAACATCACCACAACTTTACATCACATTAATCTGAGCACACAAATAAAACAAGTTGTCTGACCCCAGGGTCTCCAGGCTGCAGTCTGGACTCTCCAGAAGACCACACAGATGTTTCACTCCTGAATCATGCAGGTCGTTGTTACTCAGGTCCAGATGTTTCAGATGGGAGGGGTTGGACTTCAGAGCTGAGTTCAGATGACCACAGCTGATCTCTGACAAACTGCAGCCCCTCAATCTGAATAAACAATGAGACATGTGTGGGTTAGTTGTCGTGGAAAACTACTACATTGCCGGATTCAATTTTAATTTATTGCATCAGGAAGAAAGACAGAATTTGTCCCGCACCGCTATTAAACAGAAATACAGGAGTGACAGCGTATTTTAACAATGCAAAGGTCTTTTTTCCTTCGGCTTATTTTGAATATTTGACATGTTTAATCTATGGAGTTCAGTTTCATGGATGGAGTTACAGGTGTTTTTACTGCTCGTTTTATGGACTCTGATATCTTTTTCCACCAAGAAGAACCAGGTGCTAGTTCTGGTGCTCAGTTGGTTCTAATCTGGTTCCTCCTAAGAACCTGTTTGCTTTGAGTCCAGTTGGAGCCATTGGGTCACCATAAAACCACTACGCTAGCATCCATTACATAGCAGTTAAACAAAAGCAGTAAGTTGATGATAATATCTATGTTTATCTCTACAGATGGTCTTAAGGCTGATTATGAGGCGGAGGTCCTCCTGTTGCCTGGACACATCCGTGATCACGCTACTGGTGGGACACAACTGTAGCGGATTTCAGGTCAACAGTTTGTGGTAAACTTCCAGGAGTCATTCCAATACATGTGTGATGGGACCAGGGACGTCCTGGAGAACAAGGACGCTAATTAGCGCTTGTGTGTCCCTTTCCACCGTTGATGGTTGGTCACCATAACCCCGCCCCCAGCCCCTGACGTACTCGGTGCTTAGCTCTGGACCAGCAAAGAGTTGGTGCTTGCTGAGCTCCAGTTTATAGAACCTGGAGTCGGTGCTTAGGTGGTGGAAACACAAAGAACTGGTGCCAAGTCAGGCTCTGGCTCCGAACTAGACCTGGAACCAGCTTGGTGGAGAAGGGGTGTCAGACCGTCTAACTGCTAACTGTAGTCATGTTGATGAATTCTGCAGCAGCAAGTTGTAAAAAGTTGTCTGGGAGCTGTCCGGTTTAGGTAGCTACCCGAGGCTAATGCTACCACAAAGCTAGGACTTACAAACGCTAAAACCTCTGTGAAGACATTTATTAACGCTGCAGCTCGTCTGCTGTGTTTAACACTTTGGGTTGTGTTGGGCCAGTTGTTGAAGAGCATTTTAAAATGAAGTCGTTATTTTTTGCTGTCTCATTTATAAACGTTTGTGTTTACTAACCAGTTCTTCAAACTCAAAACGGAACAAAAGCGTATACAGTTAGTGGTTGTTAAAGTGGCCGAATACCTGTTAAGAAAATTGGTTAAAAGTATGCATCCATACTCAGCCCAAAACTAAAACAAGGTGTCTGACCTCAGAGTCTCCAGGCTGTAGTCTGGACTTTCCAGAAAACCACACAGATGTTTCACTCCTGGATCCCGCAGGTCATTCAGACTCAGGTCCAGATGTTCCAGATGTGAGGGGTTGGACTTCAGAGCTGAGGCCAGAGAATCACAGCTGACCCCTGACAGCCTGCAGCGCTCCAATCTGAATAAAGAACCAAAGATGTACGTTTGAGTGACAAGGTTCCTGCTTGAAATCATTCAGTCAACAGGATGCAGCTTCAAATCTGCAGCTCAGCATTGATCTGTCAGTGGGCAAAACCAGTGAAGAAGAAAACAGGCGTTGCCATCAAGACCCTCAATGTGGATCAGTAGAACATCAGTCTGATGGCTGCAGTTTAGTGTCACCACAACTTTCACGTCTAATTCATCTCAGCACAAAACTAAAACAAGGTGTCTGACCTCAGAGTCTTCAGGCTGCAGTCTGGACTCTCCAGAAAACCACACAGATGTTTCACTCCCGAGTCCTGCAGTTGGTTGTGGCTCAGGTCCAGATGCTCCAGATGGGAGGGGTTGGACTTCAGAGCTGAGACCACATTTTCACAGTGAGTCTCTGAGAGTCCACAGCCAGCAAAACTGTGAGGAGACATATTACAGAAAGTTATTACATTATATTAAAATGTATGTGTTTGATGATAAAACAGTAGGACACATCTTGTTTCACATTTTGCTCTTCACATCAGTGGTTCAGTTCTTTGACTGCATCCATCAGTTAGACTCCTCAGCCTCTCAAACCTGCAGGTGTTTTTTTGTTTTGTTTGATTGCTATAATCCATCAGTGAGGGGGCTTCCACACTGAACACAGTCTGTCAGTGTGATCTGAACCAACATCTGACTCCACAAAGTCATCATGAGGCTATCATGATCAGAAAACATTTATACGACCCACTAGTTTTCAATTGGTCAGCTCAGGAAATAGTTACAGTCGTGGAAGATGGTCTTCTTATGCCGTCTACCTGCTGCTGACAGCTTCAAGAGATAATCTTACTAATAATTTAGTGATTCTCTGTCTGTTTATTAGTTGTTACAACTCAACAACCGTACATCTGATCCACTTCAGAATTGGCCATTGTGCTGGTGGGGATACGAGGAAGTGCTGGTCAAGTATAAAGTAGCTTGGATGGGCGATTCTTGGGAAACATAAAAAAGATAAGCATTAAAGTTACTGACAAGAACAGCGCATCACAAAGGTGTCGCAAAGACTAGGGATGCACGATACTATCGCCGTCTGATTATTATTGGTTAATTTTGGCAATTATGACGTCACTCCGATAAAATGAGACGATAATAATAAAGACTCTGAATCTTGGTTTTTGTCGTTGGTCTGTGTGTTGTGGTTTGTCCTCATGCCTGGCTCCTCAACCCCTCCCCTCCCCGACGGTACTGTCGCATGTGTGTGATGTCATAAGACTGCGCGGGCAGAGAATCAAGCAGCATGGCGTGGCACTGACCAGTGTGGACTTTCTTTACCGTGTCAGAAGAAGACATTTGACTAGGGCTGGTCCTGAATATTGGAATATGGGAATATTAGTTGGTTGTGGTGGTACTGGGATAACAATTTTGATATTCGAATAGTCGTGCGTGCTGCTGTCGGGTGCCGCTGCCGAGCGCCACTGCCGGGGGGCGTTGCCGAGCATTGCCGAGCGTTGCCGAGGATATAGTGTGCCGCTGCCAGCGATGCTGCCGGGGGGTGTTGCCGAGCGTTGCCAAGCATTGCTGAGCTTTGCCGAGCGTTGCCGAGGCTGTAGTACGCCGCTGAGCGTCACCGAGTGCTGCCAAACGTCACCAAGGCTCTAGTATGCCGCCGAGGCTCTAGAACACCGCCGTGGTTGTAGTACGCGGACCTGCCAACTCTGGTGTCAGGCTGGGGGGTGTTGCCGAGCGTCACCAAGCATTGCCGAGGCTGTAGTATGCCACTGAGCGTCACTGAGTGCTGTTGAACGTCACCAAAGCTCTAGCATGCCGCCGAGGCTCTAGAACGCCGCCGTGGTTGTAGTACGCGGACCTGCCAACTCTGGTGTCAGGCTCCGGTGTCACCCCTCAACCAACACAGCGACACGAACCGTGTATCGTGCATCCCTAACATAGACCCAGTCAAGGCATGGATTCACCTGACGAAAAAGCTGCAGCTGTAAAACGTCACCGATGACCATCTGAAGTGTGTTAGTATTGTAGAAAGAGATCTAAAAATGAGGTGCTGACTGATCGTTTCAATCCCATCTGGACTCACCAAGCCTTTCTGCAGTTCCTCACAGCTGGAATCAGTCTCAACCGTCCCTGCTTTGTTGTGTTGTACGTCTTTAGGTCTAACTCATCAAGAACCTCTGACATCTGCAGCATGTAGGCCAGAGCTGAGCAGTGGATCTCAGAGAGTTCCTTCTCTGTTCTGTTCTCTGACTGCAGGAACTCTTGGATCTCCTGATGGACTGAGAGATCCTTCATCTCCATCAGACAGTGGAAGATGTTGATGCTTCTTTCTGGTGACATGTTGGTCTTCTTCTTCTTCAGGTTGTTGACAACTCTCTGGATCGTTTCTGGACTGTTCTCTGTCCGACCCAGCAGACCTCCTAAGAGTCTCTGGTTGGACTCCACAGAGAGGCCATGAAGGAAGCGAACAAACAGGTCCAGGTGACCATTTCTGCTTTCAAGGGATTTATCCAAGACTCTCTTCAGGAAGACATCCAGGGACGGATTACTGTATGTTCTTCCCAGGAACTTCTTCAGCACCTCAGTGTTCCTGTTGGTGTGACAGTGGAACATGTAGACTGCAGCCAGGAACTCCTGAATGCTCAGATGAACAAAGCAGTAGACTGGTTTCTGGAACATCACACACTCTCTTCTGAAGATCTGTGTACAGACTCCTGAGAACACCGAGGCCTCTGTCACATCCAGACCACACTGCTCCAGGTCTTCTTGGTAGAACATGATGTTTCCTTTCTCCAGATGTTCAAAGGCCAGCCTCCCCAGCCTCAGGAGAACTTCCCTGTCGGCCTCCGTCAGCTCCTGTGGACTGGTCTCATGTCCCTCATGGTACTTGAGCTTCTTCCTGTGTGTCTGAACCAGCAGGAAGTGTGAGAACATGTCGGTCAGGGTCTTGGGCAGCTCTCCTCTCTGCTCTGTTGTCAACATGTGCTCCAGAACTGCAGCAGTGATCCAGCAGAACACTGGGAGTCGACACATGATGTGGAGGTTCCTGGATGCCTTCATGTGGGAGATGATTCTTGTGGACAGCTCTTCATCACTGAACCTCCTCCTGAAGTACTCCTCCTTCTGGTCGTCGGTGAAGCCTCGTACTACTGTTAACCTGTCCACATGTTGAGGAGGGATCTGATTGGCTGCCGCAGGGCGGGAAGCGATCCAGACCAGAGCCGAGGGAAGCAGATTCCCCCGGATGAGGTTTGTCAGCAGGACGTCCAGCGATGACTTCTTGCTGACATCAGACACAACCCTCCTGTTGGTGAAGTCCAGTGAAAGTCTGCTTTCATCCAGACCATCAAAGATGAACAACAGTTTAAGGACAGCCAGCTTCTCTGCTGTCACCTTCTGTAATGCTGGATGGAAGACATGGAGCAGCGTCAGAAGACTGTGCTGCTTATCTCTGATCAGGTTCAGCTCCCTGAACGGAAGCACAACCACCACACTGACATCCTGGTTTTCTCGGCCCTCTGCCCAGTCCAGACTGAACTTCCTCACTGAGAAGGTTTTTCCAATCCCAGCCACACCGTTGGTCAGGACCACTCTGATGGCTGTCTGCTGCTCAGGGAAGGCTTTGAAGATGTCCTGGCACTTGATGGGAGTGTCATGGAGGCTCCTCTTGGAAGCCGTCTCCAGCTGAATCACCTCATGTTGGGCCTCAGCCTCTTCACTGAGTCCCTCTGTGATGTACAGCTCAGTGTAGACCCTGTTGAGGAGGGTTCCACCTCCTGTTTCATCACTTCCTTCAGTCACATGTTCACATCTTCTCCTCACACTCATCTTATGTTCCTGCAGAACCTCCTCCAGACCAGCATCTGCTCACAGACCAGACAAACAATCAGACCAAACACAAAGATCAGTGCAGTTTTCACAGATGAGTCCATCAGCAGATGTTCAGTCTTACTTTGTCCACAGCTGCTCTGACTGGCTGTCTGCAGTCCAGCTCTGGTTCTGGATCTTTCTCCACACTGGGGACAAGCAGACTGGCCGACAGACAGGAAGTAATGGCACGAAGCACGGCAGGATGGAGCTCCACTTCTCCTCGTCACTCTGTCAACACATCACCACACAGTGAAAACCATTCGTAGGCTGCTGATTAAAAAACCCAAGTTTAGCTAAAACTGTTTTGCTGTTTGGATCCAGCATTGTGCTCGTTCAGAAGTGGAAGCCAGAGAAGATAAAAACAGTAACGGAGATACTCACTGCTTTATAAGTCTGGTGGAAAGAGTGTGTCGACATACTTCTGTTGTGTACTAGACTTTTATAAATCTGGTCTCTTATCTACTGGTTTCCATCTAATAACTGAATCATCCTGAGGTCATTTTACAGCAGAAACAGACTCTTACTTTGTGTCTGAAGGTCCTGGTTCTCTATCGAATCGCAGAGGTTCTCCTTTGGACCGGTCACTCTTCATAGACAGACGGCTGGAGGCTGGAAACTCCTCGTCCTCCTCACAAACACTCATCTTGTGGGCTTCAGTCAACCTGAGAGGTGAACCAGTAGCAGTGACTGAAGTTACACCAGATTTCTTCAGTCGGCTCTTTTCTACCTGATGATCACCACAACCTTGTTTCCATCAATACCTGAATCATCCTGATGGTCAATTTAAAGCAGAAACAGACTCTTACTTTGTGTCTGAAGGTTCAGGCTCTTTATCGAATCGCAGAGGTTCTCCTTTGGACCGGTCACTCTTCATAGACAGACGGCTGGAGGCTGGAAACTCCTCGTCCTCCTCCTCCTCACAAATATTCATCTTGTGGGCTTCAGTCAACCTGAGAAGTGAACCAGTAACACTCAGTGTAACGAGGACGCGGCTCGTTACCACGTCACCCACACACCTGCACTTTAATAACACCTTTCACTTTGCACTGAGCACTTTAGATATTCATATTGCACTTTTTATGCACACTTCACTTTAAGAACGCTAATTTGCACAAAAGTAATTTGCACACGATTGTCGTTTTTAACAAAATAATTTATTAAAACTTTTTAATGTTGCCCCGTAGGGCCGGTCGGTGATGTCACTTCCGGTGATGGCGGCGCCCGGTCCTGCGGAGGCAACACGACAATTATAATGTGAACGTGCAATATTTGTGCTGTATTTTAAAATTAGATGTTCTTTTAGATGTGGTGTGCATGCAGTGAATGTTTGAAGTGTTGCAGTGTGAGTGAGTGGCGTGTGGTGTGTGTGTGCTTCAGTTTTAAAACTTACCGTTCTCCTCTTGTGTCCAGGCGGGCGGCGTCTGGCCAAAAGACTCCCGGGAGCACCAGACGCCGCTGAAGAACGTTCCGGCCTGGGCCAAGGGGGAGTGACGTCATCGGGGTGGATGCAATATTTTAGATCGTTTATTTAGTTAGTTTATGGTTTTGGTGGGTTGTGTTTGGGATTATTTCTTCAGTATGAGTTTGGGGTTTATTTATAGTTGGTTTATGGTTTTATAGTAGAGGGTTTTAACTTAGTTTTAAGAAGGCTAATGTTAATGTAACACCCCAGGAAATAGAATGGTTTTACCCACTCGAGTAGAGCATATAAAAGGCGCCAAATCCCATCACTTGTGCTCTGCTGCTGGAGAAGCCACGTCCTGATTTTAATCCTCTACTGCACTTTATTGCACCTGCACTTTTTGCCATTTGCAAATTTTTTGGAAAATAAAAAGAGAAAAAAGAAATGGACCACCCCAGAAAAACTGTTTCTGCCTGACTTTTTTTAAAACTCACATCCAACCGCCCGGCGATCCTGCTTACACTCAGTGACTGAAGTTACACCAGATTTCTTCAGTCAGCTCGTTTCTACCTGATGATCACCACAACCTTGTTTCCATCAATTACGTCCAATACCTGAATTATCCTGATGGTGAATTTAAAGCAGAAGCAGACTCTTACTTTGTGTCTGAGGGTTCAGGTTCTTTATCGAATCGCAGAGGTTCTCCTTTGGACCGGTCACTCTTCATAGACAGACGGCTGGAGGCTGGAAACTCCTCCTCCTCCTCCTCCTCCTCCTCCTCACAACCGCTCATCTTGTGGGCTTCAGTCAACCTGAGAGGTGAACCAGTAGCACTCAGTGACTGAAGTTACACCAGATTTCTCCAGTCAGCTCTTTTCTACAGCCTGTTTGGTGCATTAGAGGAACATGATGCCAGCAGGTAGAGCTCTCCTGGAGAACATCTACTTCTCTGCTGTGTTGACGAGGAAGCAGCACTCGAACCAGATTATTGCATGAGCACAGAGAAGTTCTGAGGAAACCTGAAGGGCCTGTTAGAGCCCGACATGAAACAACGACCCAAGATGTAATAACTGGTCGATAAAGTAACAAAAGCTACATTTCAGCAGGTTGTTGTTACACATCGGGTTCTAACAGGCATATGGTGGGTGGCCGTTTGTGAGGAAGCCGTATGGGGCACCACTGTATATATATTTATATACTGTATTTTTCGCACTATATACATATATATATATATATATCTGGTTTGACTGTTGGACGAGCTTTTCTGAAAGCCGGCATCATTGCTGAACAGCCACCCGACAACGAGACCGACTCCGACAACGACGAGAGGGAACCCGGCATGCTGGATGGAGAAACTGCCCAGCTGTTCAATTCAGATACAGAAGATGAAGACTTTAAAGGGTTTGTGACAGAAGATTGATCAAAAAATAATGTGAGTGTAGAATAAAGTTCAACAAACTCACTGTTTTACTTCCGTTTCCTTATTTTAGCATGCGTCTTTTAACCCGGTGTGCCTTATGTATGGCTTCAGTACAGAAATAGACCCGTAATAGAGGCTGGGTCTTATAATCCGGTATATAAAATACGGTATATATAGTAGAAATCGCGATCCAGGATAATCTGTTACGGGGGCTGAGGTTTGAGCCCAAGTGCAGACATGGAACAGGCTTGACAGAGTTTTCGAAGGAAGATTTAAACCGGGCAAGGACCAGCTTAACATGGGGGGAAGCTACAAAACCAAAACCTGCTCAAATACAGGAGAGATCCAGAGACTAAACACAAACACTAACTAGACTACAAGAGTGAAACAGAAACAAGACCAAACTGAAGCCTAAGCAGAATATAAATAGAAATAACTAAACTAACCACAGCAGGAAAACCACAGATGATTTAAATAAACAAACCCAACAAAAGAGAGACATAAACTACAGACTAAGACCACCAGGGAAGCAGGGAACAGGTAACATAGTCCTATGATCTGGCAGCAGGTGAGTCGGTGGCTGGAGCATTTATAGCAGGTAACCGTGTCCAGGTGGGCCGCTCTCTGCAGCTGCCTCCAATCAGCAATTAAAGCACCGGCAGGCAGAGCTGAGCTGACAGAGTGAGGGGGGAGCACAGGCTGGAGCAGGGATCCTAACAGCATCACTGAATGGATCTGTCCACACTCCTTCTGTGATCAAATGAATACATCACCATCTAGGAGTTTATTAGTTATTTACAGCATTTAGCCTCTTCTGACAAACTCCAACACTATGTGGGCGGCACTTTGTTGAACATGGTCCTGCTTTTCTTGCATCCCCAACCCTCACCATAATTAAAAGGTTTATATTGCAGTGCATTGTTTTTTATTGTTTTTTATTATCGTCCTGGTAGAATCACCTTTGATTCCTTGGTCAGACTGCAATCGGGATCTGTCCTGGGACAATCAGCAATTATCCTGGATCGCGATTTCTACTGTGACACATATAAAAATATATGACAGGAGCATTTGTGTCTGATACTACACTCCACATCGAAGCTATGAGCCCTTTAATACACAAATGATTGACTCTATGATGTAATAAAATTATTACACTACTATGGGAAAGATATTTTGCCGGCCCCAGAATGTAATAATGGACCGTTTTGGGCTCATTATCTCATTACATGACTGACCCGTTATGACATTTCAGGTTTTATTACATGTTTGTATAACAACAGTCCCGGTCGTTGTCACATCTCGGGTCATTGCTGCATACCGGCCTCTAACAGGGCCCTAGTTAACTGTTCTTTTACACAATATTTAACCACAAGATGTCACCGTTTTACTGTATTTAAATGAGCAAAAAAAATAGCATTATTTTACAGATATACGGCACTTAATTATACAGAATTCCCTGTTTTTTTAAGTTACAGTAAATATCGAGCAAAATCCCAGAAAAAAAGTAAAAATTTACATTTTGAATATAAAAAACTGCGCAGTTTGGATTTCTAGAAATAGTGACGGACTCGTCTTCTCTCTGTGGACATGAAGGAAAAACTGCTGTGACCATCAGAAAACACTCACAAGTATTATTACAGAACTGTCTCATTAAGTTCTAGTTTATCAAACCTGAACACAGCAATTTTGCTGAATGTTTAAGGTTTGGAGGTTCTTTTGCTTTTGCTTTCACTCTGAGCACAACAGGGCAAGTTCACCGTGTTGTACTGCAGCATCACCTTTTGTTAAATGTCATCAGGTCAGTTCAGTGACAACAGACTCTTACTTTGAGTCTCTGGACGAGTCGTTCTTCACAGACAGACGGCTGGACGCTGAAGATTCTGCTCCACTCATCTTCCTCGGAGGTAAACCGGCAACATGAGCTGTGAAAGACACGTCAGTTTAACCGTCACACCCAGACTGGCAGAACAGGAGGTACTGAGAGAGTCCATCCTGAATTAAAACCTCACAGCAGTTTGTTAATAAAAACATTCCTGTCGCTTTGATGGACTTTCTAAAGTCCTCTCAGATAAATATGTCAGAGTAACACTCACCTCTTCTCTCTCCTGCTGCAAAATGGAGTCTGAACTTACTTTCGGTTTCACTTGAAGCTCCTCCCCTCTTCATTTACAGGAAATTACATGACTACACTAAAGAAAAAAAATAGATTTCTGCAGGGGGGTGAATACTTTCATCTCACACACACACAAAATAAAAACTAAAAAAATAAAACACCCACCATAAAGTCCTTCTATTTCATACTGACAGGCTGATAAATGCAGCTGAGGACCTCTGCTGGTGTCTTTAGGGAACTTCGTTTAATTAATTTATGCTTGCAGCTTAATAACAACAAAGAAATAGACCACCTGACTTTGTTTTTCATTTCAAATCAAAGAAAGAAAAACCATCTTTTTTTAAAAAAAACTTTACAAACACAGATCATCTAATGACATCCGGACCCTTCGTGTCTCCACTTGCCTGGAGGCTCTTATCATCACAAGGCATCCTGAAGGGAAACGACGACTTCATTTTCATCTCATGACTCAGATGACGTCGCTTAAAACAAACAATTAGCCGCTGTAAAGTAACTTGGTCATGAACAAAGTCTCATGTTTTATTATTTAAAACCAGGAATGTCAGAAAACTACTCTGACTTTTGTTGCTGCTAAATAAAAACTGATTTCCAAACACCATCGCTGATTTTATCTTTAGCAAAACAGGAAAAACACGTCAAAATAATAGAATTAACTTTCTATTTTGTGCATGTTTTAAAACAAAGAGGCCATTTTTAAAACCTTTCCTCTCTTTAGCACAGCGTTCCCCAACCACCAGGCCTCGGACCGGTACCAGGACAGAGAGAATAAAAACGTTTTTTTTCTGGTGGAGTTCAAGGGGTGTTTTATTTTGAAAAATGACCAGATCATCTTAGCGCCACTTCTGTCTGTGCTCATTTCCCGCCAAAATAATTAAAAGAAAAAAAAAACGTCTCTGGAGAGCTTCTTTGAAAATAGGGAGTGGCTCGAAAAAGTAATTCTATTCATTTAAGATACTTTTTTAATATTAAAAAAAAACTTTAAATTAAAAAAAATTCTCCATACAGAACATTGCTTGAAACCGGGGCCTGCCAAAAAGCATCCCCCACTTGATGCTGCCGCCACCATGCTTCACATCACGATGCTGCCACCACCATGCTTCACATCACGATGCTGCCACCACCATGTTTCACATCACGATGCTGCCACCACCATGCTTCACACCATGATGCTGCCACCACCGTGCTTCTCATCATGATGCTGCTGCCACCGTGCTTCACACCATGATGCTGCCGCCACCGTGCTTCTCATCATGATGCTGCCACCACCGTGCTTCTCATCATGATGCTGCCACCACCGTGCTTCTCATCATGATGCTGCTGCCACCGTGCTTCACACCATGATGCTGCCGCCACCGTGCTTCTCATCATGATGCTGCCGCCACCGTGCTTCTCATCATGATGCTGCTGCCACCGTGCTTCACACCATGATGCTGCCGCCACCGTGCTTCTCATCATGATGCTGCCGCCACCATGCTTTACTTCATGATGCTGCCACCACCATGCTTCACACCATGATGCTGAAAAAAAAACTGTCAAATACTTAAACTATATTTTTACGTAAGCAAAACAGCAGACAAACGTAAGCGTAAATAAACTTTATTTTTCAAAGCATATTTACATTTTTATTTTTCCTCTTATACCGGGCAATAATTCACTTTAATGCAACTTTTAGAAAACAAAAAAATAAAAGAACTCCCTCTATGTACATTAATTCACATGTGAGAACAAGCAAAGATATTATTACATTTGTTTTAATGTACATATAAACATTATGCTACAGAGGCCAGAGAGATCGAAGACGGACAGACTCGTTAAATACCGACGGACTCGCTCCAGACAGACTCCAAAATAAAGCCTCTATGAAATATTCCACCAGCACAGCTTTTAGTATTTTAGATTATTTGAAGTTGACATTAATTGAAGGTGTGTAAACTTAGTCTAACCGTACACGCGATTTAAAAAAAAAAAAGAATCTCCCACAGACACCAACTCAAACCGGTATTTTAATCGAAACCTGTTTCCCCCCCATCGAGTACGTCCAACCGCTTCTTCCGTCTTTAATTCACCAACATGAAAAACGATGACGACGGGTGATGAGGAGCAGGCCTCGACTTCGAGATTCACTACCGTCAGTATAAAATAAAAGCTTTCACAGGCACACGGGCAGACGAACCCTTCGATATCTACTCCTTGGTGCGGTGCGGCAGCGCGAACGTGAGCGGACAGCGTGGGTTTCCGTTGGCGGCGGTCTCTTCATGGAGCTCTGTCGGTGTGTTTCGGAGTAAACAGCAACAAGTTTCCTTCACTGCGTTTCTTCTGTTAGGTCCAAATGACTCGGGGGGGAAGCTCCGGTGCTCTTTTGGCACTTTTATTTTGCGATTCCTCGCGCGTTGCCGCTCCCCGACGCTCTCAAAGACCTCCGGTGTTGATTCGAATAAACGCCTTAAAGCTGTCACTTACTCTAATCCTCTTCTTTGTGCTACATGAACGATGCAGTGCAAGCAAAAAGACAGATGTCAGCACTTTGGTGTAGGCTTTTGTCAAACGACCAAGAGATTGTGTTCATTTTTTAAAAAAAGGCTCCCCCCCCAAAAAAAGCTCCTTTTAAAAGCATCTACGACTAACATGAAGGTCAAAAGGTGAAAATCAAGTGCGAGAGAAGACGTCTCGCTGCTTGACCAGTTTCTCCGGAACCATTCAACTAAACATTAAAACGATGAATGCCAACAGCGGCTCTGACAGTCGGTAAGGCCGTATTACACGTAGTAACTCACACTTGGGAGTCTGCGTGGAGATGAAACGCTCAGTCGTCGGTTTGAAGACCGAGCAGCAGTGTTTAATGATTCCAGACGACGCTGTGGTTTGGTCTTGTGCAGAACAGCATGGCTTACAGTGAATTAAGACCCCGACGCCGCCGACCTGCAGAGCTCGGCCACCTTTTACATGAACATGGAATGCTCAACTTTCAGCGAGACGCAGCGTCGAAATAAAACGAGAATCCTACGTTACAGTGAAAAAAACCCTCCTCGAATCAAACTCGAGGAGGCTGGAAGTAAACACAAGGACGCTCTCCATGCTTCTACCCAGCTGCGACTATCCCGGCGCAGCACCCGCCCATGGAGAAAGTAAGGGTGGAAACTAGAGTCACGAGGCAGGCCTTGAGATCTCCGTGTCACATGGGATGACGGGGCAGAACCGGCCTTTTTCCGTGTTGGCATTTGTTTTTTTTCTTTCACGGTTCCTCGTCGAAACAAAGCGGGCTTTGTCTCATGAATTTGGTCTTCAACTGCGCCGGCTCTCGAAGCGTACGAGGAAGGTGCGTCCAGGCAGTCACATTAGTGTTTTGTTTAGGGGCTTCCTGTTACAGTGATCCGAGCTGCTCACAAATACAAGGTCACATTGATATCTGAGTTCATATTAGTAGAGTGGAGAAATCGTGGGCTTCACATTTTGACAAGTAAGTCTTACATCGGTCTGTCACACACGCCCACGGATGTAGGCTCAATCCTGGTTAACAGAGGTGTGTCTGCAGATGATGGATAAGACTACGGTCCGGTCGGTCTTTATAAGGATAAAGACTCGGACCTGTGGGAACTGAAAAAGACTCTCAGCGCGGCTCTTCTCCACACAGACCTCTAGAGGGCGCCCTGCAGCCGTCGAGCCGCAGAGCAGGTCGGATGAGAGGAAGAGCTGGAGGAGGTGGAGGAGGAGGAGGAGGAGAAGGAGGAAGAGGAGGAGGAGGTGGCGGAGGTGAGGGGGAGGGGGCTTTTCTATTCAGGTAAGTTGAGCGCAGTCGCTTCTGGTTTCATCTTGAAGTACTGGTTGAAGCGCAGGACCGCATATCTGAGAGCAGAGGAGCACAGAAGGGCAGCGTCAGCGAGAGATAAACCAGAGGAGGTTCCAGCGCACAGAAACAAAACACAAACTTTGTACCGAAACGACAGATAAACTCCGTCTTAACCCTCCGGACCCCAACCGGCTTTCCTTCCCCCATTACTGAACAGATGGGGGCTCTAAATACTACTTTACTACTTGTTCTTTCTGCACATACACTCTCATCTGTTTTGTGTAAACAAGCTTCCTGCGGTTCAGCTGAAAAGTCCCTGAATTTTTCCTCATGTGACTGTTGCTCACAGCCGAGTCACTAAAGGCTCCTCGGTTGCGCTGAGGAGGGCAGGATTTCTTGTTTTTTACAGATTCTGGTTCACAGAAACCGTAATTTATTGGCAAATTTTTAATCAAGACACGTAGAGTGGAGTGGTTTTGATAAAGTGCCATGTTTTAAAGCTTATTTTTTGTGAACATTCTCAAAACTTACTACCGAATTCTCTGTCTGAAACAGTTGAGAACGATTCTGTAGATAAGTTAGATCAGTTCCGCATTACCTGTTGCAGCAGGGGGGACGTTAATTAATGAGACACACAGAGGAAGCTGTGCGATCCTGGCAATGCCTTCTGTATGGGTCAGACATGTCGTGGTGCTGTCTGCCATTGTTTCAAGCTCGTGAGTGTAAAAGTTATTAATCGTGTTTTAAACTGCGTAACAACGTAGCGAGGATGTATTGGGAGTCTGTGCAGGACTTTTACAGTTGGCTGTGTTTGATAAAAGTGACACTAGACCATGTTAGAATCCTCATTTGCATGTTGCTTCGCTTGCTGCAGGGGAGCGGCTGCGTTGTTCCCCCGTCTTGCTACACTGCAGGAATTAAAAGTGCTGGTCCAGATCCCTGCCTGAGTGTTTGCCTTCATGCGTCCGTCTTAAGTCTGCCACATAAAGCTGCATGACGCTGTGGAGGCTCCAAGCAGCTCCTTCAGCAGGAAAACTGCGACGTCCACCCTGCGAGAAGCAGCGCTGCTGCAGGTCATTTAAGTTTCCAACAGACTGCTCGATCATGGACTGTCAGGAAGCTTTCGCTGTTTCTGGCTACGATCGAAAGTGTAATTTTGGCGATTTTTAAAAACATAACATGCTTTTCAAGACTGCACTTTTCCACACGTATGATTCAAACATCAACTGACTACACATGGTTCTAGAAATAATTTAATTTTACTGCCATAAATATATAAACTGAACAAAAATATAAAGGCCCCATGTGAAATATTGATGCCTCATGAAGTGCACCACCCAAAGTGAGCGTATACTGTCTGGTACTAGTACAAAATGGATATTTCTCTTGATTAATGTCCCAGATTTGAACGTGTCATTGGCATGTTGGAAGCAGGAATGTCCACCAGAGCGGTCGCTGTGCAGCTGAATGTTCACTATCAGACGACAGGACGTTTGAGAGTTGGTTTCCAACAGACGGGCAGTACTGCAAATCCACCTCATCCACGTCGGCCACGTGTGACCACCCCAGCACAGGATGGACACATCCGGCTGGTTCACTTGTGGGATGGTCTCAGACCAGCGACACGTACAGCAGATGAAACCTTTGGTCTGACAACAGACGCATCACACCAACATGCCAATGACACGTTCCCTCATGACCGGAGTCATCTGAGGCGTTGCTGCTTTGGTCAACATGTGACATGTTGGGGTGGCCTTTTATTGTCCCCAGTATAAGGAGTGTCTGAGTACTGCTCATTGTGTTGGAGCAGCGTCTGGATATGCCACACCCATGGACTGAATGGAATTAATGCATCACTGAGGCAGTGGTGGACTCAAATTTGGGACAATAATCAAGAGAAACATCCATTTAGTACAAGTACCAGACAGTATACGCTCACTTTGGGTGGCGCACTTCATGTGGCATCAATATTTCACATGGGGGGTTTATATTTTTGTTCAGTGTATTTTTTGATTCACAAACGCCAAGATGGTCTCTCCTTTACTAATGGCTTTTTCAGTGACGCAACAAAGCAGAATGTGGTTCGTGCAAATTAAATTTAGACATGTAGAATTAAGTGATTTTGATCATAATGTCCTGATTTTAAGGTCAGACATGGCTGAATTCTTCCTGTTTTTACCGTTTCTTTCTATGATAAATGGTGTAATCTTTCAAAAAAATACATGAATAAGAGGGTTCAGAGGGTGAAACATATGATTAAATTACTGAAATCTATCTGAGCGTAAGCACAAATTTTTTTTAAAAGTGTGCGCAGGAGTAAGATTTTCAGTTTCATACCCCAAGAAGTCGAAGTCGATGGTGGAGAATTTGGCCTGAATCAGAGCCCAGAGACCCCAAAAGAAGTGAGAAGCCTGGAAATAGAAGACAGAGGAACAATTATTATCACTGAACAACCTGTTCTAGCACCTGAGCCACCGCCGCCCCACCAGCTCTAAACTAAGCGTCGTTTCTAATTACCCAACACGGCTCACTCGGGCGTACACAAAGCCAGCAGAAAGAAGCCCTATGGCAACAACAACAACAAACGGCTGACACAGAAACACAATTGCCGTCTCTCGCCCATCCTCCACGCTGCCCTGCTTTTCCTCTTGACAGCAAACAAGGCGGCAGAGTGTGGCTCCGGGGAGAGCGCCGAGGCTTACCGACTGCCACCCGTGCAGCGAACGCATCGCACACATCCTGCTGGCGTGTTGAAAACAGGTAGATGACAGCCCGCATCGCTGTGAGATCTGTGTTTGCTGTCCTGCAGCCTGGAAAATCACCTCAGAAACAAGCCTCTAGGACTGAACTGCACTCTGCAAGCGTCCAGTTTTAATACTGCTGACTGTTACTGAGAGAAATCATCAAGTAAAGTACATCAAGGCTGGCATTTAACCTAATTATTTGCCCTCTTTTTAACAGTGTTGGTTTAACACACCTGTTTGCTATCAGCCTTCGCCACCCTCAATAAGTGTTTGCTGAAAGAAATGCAAATATGGGCAACCACAAGCCATTTTCAGATTACAGTCTAAGAGTTTTTCTTCAAATTTAACAATCAAATATTAACAAAACATCATTTTCCTTCCAGCCGGGTGGCGATATGCTTCAAATCATTGTTCCAAAATGAAAATAACTAAATAGAAATTAGACATAACATCAATTTTAACAACTCAAAGCTTCTCTTCCTGAACTCCTGCATGTTTATGTTTGATATTACTGTCACTTATTGATTAAATATTTAACATATATTAATATGTAGATGTAGATTAACTGGCCCTAAAGTCGCCTGTTACTTACCAACTACAAACAGTCACCATCTTGCTCTTACAAACTCCAGACTTGACGGATAAACTTCTCTATGATCTAATGTAGTTTATAATGTAATTTAACGTAGTTTATAATGTCCATGTCCTTTAACGGGAATAGTTTAATCTGAATTTAATTACAGTGGTTACATAATTACAGCATCTTCTAGAAGACATGATAAAGTCAGTAAAGTAAGTAAAAAAATATGATGTAAAAACATCAGAATTCACTCTAAATGGCTGAAAAAACATCCAGTCTCAGTATTTTCTGCTTAAACTGTGTCCGTAAAGCCCCCAGAATATTTTATGACAGCAGACTTCATGAAGAGACGGCCATTTTGTTGCTTAAAAATAAGGGATATAGAAGGAAATTCAGTGCAGCTGCACGAAGAACCGAAAGAAAGAGGCAGAAAACGGTGGTCGCAGTGGGATAACAGTCATTTTTAAGGCTGTAGGTTGGATATAAACACTCACCAGGGCGAACTGGTTGACTTGGACGTAGAGAACCTCCACCTCTCTGTCGGTAACTTCACCACCCTGGCCTTTGTGCTCCTTATAGGCCTCCAGGTAGGAGCGAAGCCACTCCAGCTGAAAGGCCCGACCAGGGTAGTGACTATAATCCACTTCATTCAGGCCTGAAAACACAACAGAACCCACTAAGTATGGCACATTTATGCAACATCAAAGCGGCAAACGTGCGCGTAGACTCACCAGCGAACTCGTTGAAATGGTTCCCAATGTCATAGGCTTGGTAATTGTACCCAGCGTACTCGTAGTCAATGAACTTTACGTTGCCTGGAAATAGAAGCAGCGTCGTTTAGGCGGAGACACAGGAGGCAAAACGCAAAATGATCATGTTGAGTTTTTCCCTTTGATAACTTAGAATGTCAAGGCTTTTTCTTTTACCCTAGCTTTCATCATATCTGACTGGACTGGCTGGATAGCTAGCAGATTGTAGGGGGCAAGGTGTAAGAGTTTGCATTTTGAGAGGAAGTAGAATGAAAGAAGAAATAAGACACATTCAGAGGTTTAGGTCTGGAGAGAAACGCTGACGAATGCTTCTTACACCTCCCACATAACAGAAAAAGCTTTACAGGGACGTACACAAGCATACAGGTGAGAAAAGCCCCTTTTGAGTACATTAGAGAAGTTTTACAACTAAGAACTACAAGTGATGCAAAAGAGAGCAGACAGATCTTCACGGTGGTGACGTAGCAGCTAGTCATCCAGTCTTTCCGCCACAGAATGAGCAGCTGGGATGCGTTAACCAGGGCGACAAACATGCAAAGCAAGATGCAACACGCACACAACACCCGTACGGGGAAAAGGGAGTCTTGGTTGCATGCGCAGAAGTGAGGAGAAAGTGGCGAGTGGAAGGCATGAGAGAGGAAGAGGAGGAGAGGAAATGCAAAGAGACACAAGAGTGGATTTTAAGGAAAGCGTGGCGCCGAAGCAAATGCACAGCAACACCCTGTTTGACTTGTAGACGCACACCGAACCTCCAGTTTTAAAAGGTAGCGTCCGTTTGTGAAACACCTCCTCGGCATCGGCACCTGAATTTGACCGTCTGATCTAACTTTTGGCGTTCGGAAATCCGATGTCCGAGCGCGGCGGAGGAGCGTCAGAGAGCGTGTTGCTGGCCTCAGTGCATTTCCAGGCCGCTGGAAACGAACAAAAAGGCGGCGTTCAAGCGACGGAGCGGGCGATTCTCAAAACACAAACCCTTACGTCCACGAGCCCGGTTCGAACACAGACATCAACAGAAGAGCAGAATGTTTTGGAAAACAGTACAGCTAATGGCTACTACTGATGTCTTGGCCCTAGCATATTAGTTTTTGAGGTGGTGCTGGACTACAGAGAAAGACACTATGAGGTGGGTTACCAGCCGGCGTGTAGGTCCTAGCGGGACACAACTGAACACCTCCGGGCAGTGGCTATAGCCCCCCTGTGCAGCAGATGAAAAGGTTGGGGCAAACACATCTTTCACACATGCTCACTCCCTCTCTCTCTCTCTCTCTCTTTCACTGACACATTTTGTCTTCTATCCATTCTTTCTCTCACGCACAGTGTCGAAACATCAGGCCCTGCTGCCAAAACTCCCAAACTTCCCTCCCCCGTGACCCTTCCCACAACACTCCCCCTCCAATGCTCCCTTCCCATTGGCCCGCCGTGAGTCCAATGGCACGGCATCTCGGCCGCTTCTGCAAATCTTTTTTTTTTTTTTTTTAGCCCTTTGGGACCGAGTTAAATGGTTTTTATTGTCTTTAAAAACATCTGAGTAAAGCGAGAGGCTGTAATGGAGGCCGAGAGAGAGAAGAAAGAAAAGAGAAAGCCCTTGTTGAGACTGTTCTGATGTTCACGGGCTGATCAGGACGGGAAGTGGTGGCCTCTTTGCTGTCACGTTTGGCAGAATAGTGGTTTCAGCAGCTACAGCTGAGCAGAAGTGACAGGAAACGGCAGGGAAGCTTCTCAGTTTCCTCTCATGCCTACTCGACAAAGGGCTGTAAGTGCAGTGGAAGACAGCGACTGCGTTTCACCACGACGACGCTTTAGACAGGTTGGGTGGGCGCGGTCGGGGATGCAGTAATTATGGCTTGGAGCTACGACTCCTTTGCGGTGTCCATTCCACTGTGGTGTAGCTGTGTGTGTTGTGTTGTCGATTCTAGCTTTTATTCGATAATACTCCAACACAGCAGACTTGTTGAAGCCTGGAACATTGTTTTACACACAGACTTGCCCCTACATGAGATCTATACATTAGCTTGTGCTTTGTGAGGACTAATTGTTCAGAACCTGGAGGGCCTTCAGCTCAGGGCGTGCGAGGTGAATTCCAGCGATACTGGATCTAACCAGTCGGCATTTCTTTGATATGCACAACCCCGGATTCAAATTAGACTCTGCAGGTGTGCGCTTCAACTCCCCGGTGAGCTGCAGTTACCTAGAAACGTCTGTGTGCTTCGGCAAAAAAAAAAAAAATTTCCCCATGACTCTGCGGAAAGCATGCTTCTGCTTTAACCCTCCGAACCCCACGCCGTCGCTGCCGGAAACTGTCAGAACAGAGAGAACCGACTCTCTGAAAGCCCCTAAACTGCTAATTTGTCGCGTCGCTCCACCAGGATAATCATCAAACTTTATGCTAATTGCATCAAATTCACAATATTCTGCAAACGTCTTTTAAAACTCTGCCGTGTGCTCTCACCAGATTCTGTAAGAGAGCAAAAATTCTGTGCTTCTTGGCCCAACTTTGAATCCGTTAGTGACTCAGCCGTGACCAACTATCACATGAGAAAAATTCTGGCTGAGCAGAGAGGAAGCAAAACCAGAAACCAACATAGATCTATGGCATGTAGAGCCGCCATTATTTTCCAATATTGGCAACACCTTTGGGGACAAACTGTGCACGTCGCTTCCTTTTTTCTCTTCTAGGACGTGTGGCGTTTTAACTTTGTCACTCTGAACAACTCACTCCTGAGCTCTCTCTGCTTCCAGCCTTGTTGTTGCTGCTTCCACAGAGGTGCAGGACTTTATATTGCCGTGAAAACTGAGCCCACAGTGGGTGAAAACGCGAACAGGGGTTCCGAGTGTTAAAGCAGAAAAGCTAACGATGCTCTGCGTCGTGACGGTCAACTATTCCTATGAAAAGACCAGAACTAACAATGAGTTAAACAGCCCCTTCACTCTGTCCAGCTTCCCTGTGCTTCTCAGCCCAACGCTGCTCGTCCTTAACAAAGACGGAGCTTTAAAAAGGTGTCGCAGATGTAAACTGGAACGTTTCCCCAGTCTTGGCGAATGTTAAGTGAATTTATCGGGGCTGTGGGTAAATCCACACTTCAGTATTTATAGCAGCAGGACAGCGTTCGTAGCATCGACTCAAAATAAACCACGCTGTGTGAGTTTGTCGTAATATCATGGAACATTTCCCAGAGAGCACCAGTGCAGCTCACTGGTGTTCTTTTTAAACAGTCCCTGGAGCAACAATGGAGCTCTATGGCCCAGAGGAATAGACTATAAATGGGGTTTTGGCTGCACAGGTAACGCTTGTTAATCCAGTGTTGGTTTTGATCTTTTCATGGGGTTTATTGACAAGAAAAATAAGGAACAGCATACCATTGTATTCTTTTAATTGTATGGTTTCCACAGTGATGAAAATATTCATCCTATGAGAGGAAAAGCTGCAGGGTAAAGACAAGTAGCTCGGGTATTGTAAGTAGCCTAGCAGTGAGATGTCACGTGGACAACTGGAGTAGCATTGGAGGGTGATATGTAGGTACGTGGTTCCTACTGCTGCTCATCCCGATTAGCCTGAGCAGTGGGCCGACTATGCGAGGGCCCTCAGAGCCGCCTGTGAGGGAGGTTTGTCTCTCCATTGCCTCCCCAGGGCAGGGCGGCGCACGGCAGCCACAGCCTCAGCTGTCATTCCTATGGGAGAAAGGCTAGACACAAGGAGCTGTGAGAAGGGCCTCGCCCCTCGTCGCAAGCTGACGAGGAGGCTGACAGCTCATAAACCCTCCCTTAGACACCCCCGCCCACCTCCCACATGCATAAATAGCCCCTGTTATCCTCTTTTCCCGGCTTTTTAAGTCTTTCTTATGCGTTTACCATGTCATTCATGTGCTACAAAGACAATGACTAGCACAGTTTCGCTGACTAGCCTCATGGGCGGCTGTAATTTAAGTAAGTTCACTTGAGGACAGGCTGCTTGACACTTTAAAAAAAAAATGGCTACAGCACCAAAAAGACATGTGCTGCCAATTAAACTGAGTATGTGGTATGGTGCAATGACATTGTTTTAGCTTACATTCTAAGTTTTCAGCACAGAATTACAACGACAGACCAGACAAACTTGGGAAAAAGAATGCAATCCAAAAGGCTTCACTGTTGCACTGATTTTCACTGATTCAACAGATCTGTGCTGTCCTAAAAAAGGAGATTTTGGCCAAATTCAGCCAGTTACACATCAGCTAGCTCCGACATTTACCTGCATGTGCCCAATTTGAATAAAGATTTAAAGTGAAGTCCGAGCAGAACAACTGGATTGTCTTGTCTGACCGTTCTAATTCTACGCCTGCAGCCCGATGCAAACACCGACAATGAGTGAAGCATGTGACTAGGGTTGAGGAAGTCCAGGTAATGCAGTCCTACCTGAGCAAAGGGACCACCGCAGATCACACTACGACACAATTCAGTCACACGAGTAATGTCTATGACTGCACTCCTGCAGGCCATACTCACCTGCTTCCTCGTTGTAAATGATGTTTTTGCACAGCAGGTCGTTGTGGCAGAGAACCACCGGCGAGCCCAGCAGCGACAGCCTCTGCTGGAGCCACACCAGCTCTTCTCGGAGGCACTGTGGGCTGGGAACCTCCATGTTAAACCTGGAGGGGGGGGCAGAGAGGACAAGGAAGGGGATATGTTAGGAGTAGTGACAGAACAGCAGATGGAGGTTGCAAAGGCAGAAAAACAGCAGAGTATGGAAACAGAAAGAGAAAACAGCTCGTCTTGGCGTGCGCATTTGTATATTTACGTAATATTTAGTCCATTTAACCGCAGATACGTGCACACCAGAGCTCTCAACAATGCCAGGCATGACAACACAACCAAAAGCCTCACAAATGTCTCATAAGAAACTAATTAGAGCACAATGGGAACGTTTCGGGAAAGAATGGCAGGCTCACATGAAAAGACACTGTGGTTTTTTAAATACCCGCTTGGGCTCGTTCGCAACAACTCGGGCTAAATTCTGTTATATTTCACCGTTAATAACACACAACTCATATTCACAGCAGTACTTCAGCACGGCCCTACACTGTCAAGATGTTTCAGTCCACTTCCATTTAATATAATAGACTAAAAGGCACGCTACGTACTGCTGCATTAGTTTTCTGCTTAGGTACAATTTGTGCAATTCTAATACACTATCAGCGTTTCTTTTCATGAAATAATCCCTGCAATACCACTGATATGTGCAATAATTATTGTTATAGTAGTCATTTTTAGATTACTTATGTCTATTTTTATTTTTTACACTTCATTTCTATTATATCATCTGTTTACCACCAGTAAACACTTGTATATATTGTTTTTATTGCTTGTATTTCACTTATCTTTCTTTATTTTTAGATATTTATTATTATTTTTGGAGATGACCAGGACCTTAGCGTCAGTTTCGTGCCATCTCAGGTATGCATGTGTGCTGGTATGACAACAAAGATCCTTGAATCCTATCTCTGCTGCTGTAATTGCACATTTCGCCACTGTGGAACCAATAAAGGCTCATCTTATCTTTAAAAAACATAAATCAATAAAAGCACACCACTTATCAGAAAAAGAAGCTGTAATAACTGGTCTTTAAACTACTCATTTGTCAGACGGCTTACATAAATCTGAAGCGTAAATTTCATGACTTTATTCTGCGCGTCTCATTTCAAAACGCGCCAAGAATAACCCACTTGCACCAACCAGCGTCTGTAAAAAGTGAAAATAGGAAGCTCTGATTCCCTCCACTGTGACCAACACTCACATGACAACAACTCAGATATTTTTACACGAACGCCACAGAACAGAGGAGAGACAAGAAACGAATTAGCAGGACAATATCTAGAATATGTAGGGGCACCGTTTGTTTCCAGTACTGGTAGTAAAAGTGGGCAACGGCACACGTTGACGCCATTTTTTTCCCTCCACATTTTGTAAAATAAATAATAAAGAGACTCAGCTGTCGTTTTAATTTATGGTGTTATAGTTTCGTTAGACAGCCCCAAGCACGTTCTGGGTTAACCCTACTTCTAGCCTTGGTTAGGCCTTTCCACTGCAGCGAGAAATGAGAAACCGCTCGGCTAAAAGGACTAAGACATGAGGAAACGAGAACACGATCTATGTAAACAATAAGGTCGCTTTCCCCTGCTCGGGTTTTTTCCACATGCAGGATGCGATCAGGTGACGGGGAGGAGGAACCGAACGAAAACAAAATGGGGGGAAAAAACTGAGAAGACACCTGTTTGCTTTTGGCTACCATAATTACGACCCTTGAGATGCTGCGGGTGTCGCCATCTTCATCGTTGAAGCGTTCTTATTAGGGCGACTTCCACAGAAATCAACGTGTGAAGGCTTGTTTTGGATTCATTTTTGGTGCCAGCACCAAAAACGGTGCCAAAGCGCCTGAAGAAACCACAACCGAAACTCAATCCACGCCTAATTTTTGTTTGTTATGAGTCCAAACAAGCCATATTTCGCTTCTACGGTGAACCGCTCCGCTGCGTTTTACAGTTCAGACACTCTGTTATCATGTCTTAGGAATGCCACAGCTGCAAAATACACCCACCGAGGTTGTGAAAGGAATTCCACGTACTTCCTCGGAAACATAACGCCTGATAATGAATGCTCTTGTGTCGTACGAGTGCACATGAGGCTCCTGAAATCATTCACTGATAACAGAGGTAGAAGGTCATGTGTTTCCAAACAGAGATAACAGAATCAATACTATATGATCCCAAACAATGTGATTAAAGCTTCAGTTTATCAGCCAGCCTCGTCAAGTTTCTCAAATCTGTTTACCAGAGGTTCACCGTCTCTTCAGGCGTTAATAAGATCGTCCTTAAAGTTTCTTTGTACTCTCACCTCATACGGCTAGTTGGGAAAATGGTTGTGCCAAGTGTTTCAAAGGACCTGACACACCTCTGGAGCTCTGATTTACGGCATGACCTCACCTGGCGTTTTGCTCAGGGTCCTCGAAGTACTTCGGGATGAGAGCAAAGTATTTGCCCATCTTCAGCCACAGGTCAGACTGCGGTACCCAGCCGTTGTGGGCGTGGATGGCGTGGTACTTGGCCAGCTGCCGGGCGATTAGCCTGAAAGGTAGAAGCGGAAAATCAGAATCAGAGGGGCGAGTAGGATCTGTTTAACAAAAAAAATATATCTAAATTATTCTCACAACTTGTTTCATTTTGTTAATTGTCAATTATAAGTAGAGAAAGCCCAAAATAAGGAGGGATATCACGTTTTAAAATGAATTTACCTTGATCCAATAGCACTACACGTCCCCTCTCTGTCTAATTACTGTCTTTACAGCCTTTTTACAAACTTACACTTCAATTTTTCACATACACAAGAAGCCCTTGACCAGATTACTTTGGTGAAACTATAAAGCACTAAGGCAAGTTTTAGAAAATAGTTTTACACCATCTGTGGAGCTGGTCCTCCTTGTGTTCACCTACATTTGTGTCAAACTTTCTCAGAGCGATGAGTGTTGGCAATTTTTTAATGCACTGCTGCTGCTGGGGAAATGAAGCAACCGTTTTTGTGAAGAAAGTGAAAAAAGACAGAAGAAGAAAGGAACAAGGAAGAAACAGAACCTGACCTTCGAGTTTTTGGGGCATCTGAAGCATGCACATAAATTCAGGCCAACACATTTAAGAGGCGGTTTGGTCGGTCCCTGTTAATGTGAAGTTTGCATATCTTGCCTAGGGACGTGAGGCAGTCAGTGACACACCTCTGATGACGTTATGCAAGAGTCCTCTGTGAACAACAAGCACTTTTCCCCTTTACCTGAAAACAGGCTGGCTGCGGATGTGCTCGGGCTCCAGGGCCGTTCCTTGCAGGAATTCGTAGCACAGGCCGTTGTTGAAGGTGCAGTAGAGCCGCGGGGCGCAGCGGTGAGCGTGGAGCACCCTGAAGCTCTTCACCTCGTTCTCTCGGTCGATCAGCAGCTCTGTTTTGTTGCCATAAATACGGACCAGAACCACATCCTGCATGACGGCGCCCACGTAGCAGCCGAGTAGCTTATTGGTGATTCCGTCTGTGAAAAACTGCAGAGGCGGAGAAAAGAGTGGGGAGCAGGTGAATCAGGGAGTAAATCACAATTCGGCCTCGCCTACCATTAGATGACAGTGGGCTGCTGTTAAGTGCTGTGCCTGAAAACCGACATTGTTCTGAGTGTTACATAAGTCCTGAGAGGAGTCAGGATCTGGCAAATAGCAGGAAAGGAGGGCGGAATGAATGCGGCCAGAAAAATATGGCTGATTTAAGCGAAGTCGTCTCTGCTGTGAAGCTGGGAAGATTATGATGAGAGGCCAACATACCAGCGCTAATTGTTCACTCAATCTGGGATTGACTGGGAACGCCAGGACTGCCAGGAATTTTATTTTGCACGAGGAAGCAATGACTGGCATTCGCTGAGTTCCCACTTTGCTCTCATTGATGAATATACTGGGAAGGGCTGGCAGTCTGAGCATGTGACCAGCTTCCATCCTCGCTGTGTTTACTAAGCAGAGCCACACCCCCAGCTGGTGGCTGAAAAGGAAAACATCCCTCCCGGGTGTTTGTCCGGGCTGTAATGTTGCGTGCAAGTCAAAGTGTTTCTTTGGATAATGCATAATACATGGTAATACATCGGGCAGCCGACAATATCAGCTGATATCAGCCTCTCGCTGACGCATATGGTGTCCGATATGGGCTGATAGGAAAACTTTCTCTGCTTCTTGCAAAACAGAAAAAGATATTTTTGAAACAGTGTCATCACATCGTTTGTCAAACAGAGCGGCTCCAACTCCGCATTCTTTACAACCTTCTGCAGCACATGTAGCAGAGTGGAGTCGAGCAGATAACAGCAGAAGCAAAACCAACTCATTATATGTAAATTAGAGTTTGAACAGCGGCCGACGTGACGACATCAGAGTTCTTTAACTCCCTAAAAAAAAAATCAGTGTGTATTGGAATAGTGGTAGTGCTCTAGTAACTAGTCTTTGCAGCACATGTAGCAGAGCACGGCTGAGCAGATGGTGCGGAGTCAAGTGGTGAACATTAAAGAACAGTGACACCATTATTCGCTCTTTTCAACACTAATATAAGGTGCATCTAAAAGAATATCAGCCAATATGACGATATCAGTAAATCTGTATGCGCATCGACCCCAACAGTCCAATAAAGGTCAAGCTCTGGTAACTAGTCCTCTCTGACGTGGACAGGTCAATTAACACCCTTTAACTGATTGGGCTTAATCACAAATGCACATAAAGCCATAGCCATACTCTTTCTGTTGGCCATTTCTTCTACACGCTACAACTATTATATGCATATCAAAGTATTTATTTTGGCAATTATAACACATTAGTCAGCCACTATTATCTGCTGATATCAGCCTCTCCCAGATATGTGGGTTTTGCCGTGCGCGTTGTCCGATATTAAGACTTTTTGTCCTTCTTACAAATTATAATGCAGAAAAAGATGCACTCGACACACCCTGCAGCACATGTAGCAGAGCAGGGCTGAGCAGACGGCGGTGAACATTAAAGAAAAAGGACACTATTATTTGCTCTTTTCGACATAAATCCAAGATGGATCTAAAAGTATATCGGCCAATATAAATCTGTATGTGCATCGACCCCAACAATCCAATAAAGGTCGAGCTCTGGTAGCTAGTCCTCTCTGATGTTGGCAGGTCAGTTAACACCCTTTACTTGATTAGGCTTAACCACAAAAGCACAGAAAGTCCTGCTCTTCTCCTAGTCTGTGTATCCTGTAGAAGTTAACCTACAAAGACCCCTCTTATCTCTATCTTCGACACCCTCCCCGCCATCCTCGTGAATTCCAGGCGGCTCTGGAGGTTTATTACCAGCCAGTCCCAGGTAGTGCAGAGGAACTCCCACTGTTTGACGCATATTCCATTTGCAAAGGCGAAACATTAACCCCGAGGAGGATGTAAAAGAGGATCATTACTGCGAGGACGCAATCCAGCCATCTGTCTGAAGACGTCGACGGCGATTTTACAGCGACATTAACGCGTTATTTCCAGCTGCTCGGGGGTTTTATAAATCATGCTAGCTAGTTTCGAGTAACTACGTAAGAAGCATTAGCCAGCGCGAGCGTCTGCACCTTGCTAGCTAAAAAACCGCGGTTCTAAACGACGTTCGCGCGGAAGAAAAGAGCATTAAATGAGTAAAAAACGCGCAGAGAAAGGGTAAAACGTTGGAAATTAAACGAGCCGCACCTTCATCTTGACCTCAGACGGCTTCCAGCTCGGTCTCAGCTCCTTGATGAGCTTCAGGGCACCGGAGCGGTAGTCGCTCTCGTCAACTGTCACGTCTATTTTGGGCACAGCGGGAGCCTCGTCGGGGACGTGGATGTAGTTGGCCATGGCGTCGTCGTCGTGGTTTTATATCGGTTCCTCGGAAGTCTCTGGAAGCTGCTGCTGGTCGTCGGCGGCGAAAATGCGCAATGTATGAAAACGGGGCGAGGGAACTGCGGGTATATACTCCTGGTGCGGTCGGTGTGCTGCGGCAACGCCTCTCACGAAGTCCCACCCACATCCAAAAAAATGCCGCCCGTCGATCAGGACACCGGCGTGCACCAGCGGGGCGGGGTTTACTCCTCAAAACGTCTTCCTGCGCTTTAAAACGTCGACTTTTAATAAAAACGCTCGACTTTCAACAGAAACAAACACACAGGGAAAAAAACAACACATCACCCAAAAACCCTCTGCTGGGATTCAAATCGGTGTCACCCGGTGGATACACACAAGCGCACACCCGCCGCTCACTGTCCCGCTGATGTCACATGCGTAATCTGCTTGAATGAATTACGTGTTGCGTCACGTCTGAGCGGTTTAAATGGCAGCGCTGTGAAGGGCCAGATAGTCCGACATGGAGAGGCTCAATCCACTTAAACTCAGGTTAATCCGCCCTTCTGATCATAAAGACACTCAGCTAGGACGCTGGATTATAAAGGAAACCCAACGCCTTTCTGAAAATGTGTTTCCGGTTTTTATCAGTATGTAAATAATAGAAATGTATACTCAAAACACACCTTAACTGGATCTAGAATATAGATGTTTGGGTTTTTTCCTGCATAGAGGAATTTATGGTGCCAACCAAAGAAGTAGCATTTGTCTGTAGAGGAGACTCCAGTTGTAGGCCCCCATTTCTAGGACCGTCATTTTTCATTACTTCCTGTTTGGGCCAGGTGACACTTCACTGTCATCATTTAAACAACAGAAGTGTATGCTCAAAACACACCTTAACTAGATCTAGAATATATAGATGTCTATATTTTTTGTGTGTCTGCAGCAGAAGAGGCTGCATTATCCAGACTCCACTTGCAGGACCCCATTTCTAGGACCTTAATTTTTCATTACTTCCTATTTGGGCCAGGTGACACTTCACTGTCATCATTTAAACAACAGAAGTGTATGCTCAAAACACACCTTAACTGGATCTATAATATCGATGTCTGAGTTTTTTGTGTGTCTACAGCAGAAGAAGTTGCATTTTCCACACTCCAGTTATAGGACCCCATTTCTAGGACCATTGTTTTTCATCATCTCCTATTTGGGCCAGATAACACTTCATTTTCATCATTTAAATAGTAGAAATATACACTGACAATACACCTTAACTAGATCTAGAATATAGATGTCTATATTTTTTGTGTCTGCAGCAGAAGATGTTGCATTTTCCAGACTCCAGTTACAGGACCCCATTTCTAGGACCGTTGTTTGTCATCACCTCCTATTTTGGCCCGGTGACACTTCATTGTCATTATTTAAATAATAGAAATATATGCTCAAAACACACCTTAAATGGGTGTATAATATAGATGTCTGGTTTCTTTTTCCCGCATAGTGGAATGTATGGTGCCATTCCAAGAAGTAGCATGTATTTGCAGAAGAGACTCCAGTTGTAGGACCCCATTTCTAGGACCATTGTTTTTCATCACCTTCTATTTGGGCCAGATAACACTTTCAGCTTTCAAACTATAAATGCTTTGACTGAAGGTACGAACTGGGTGGAATAAACCTTCAAATCTACAAGTAGTTAGAACATAGTATTTAGGTTGGAACAGACCTTTAAAAAGTGTTTGGACTGAAAGTACTAGTTGGATGGATTAAACTTTTAAAACTATAAGTACTCAGAGAGAAAGTAGTATTTTAGTGGGAAAGACATTTAAATCTATAAGCTGTATTTTGGCTGTAATTAACCTTTAAAACTGCAAGTATTTCAACAGAAAGTAGTATTTTGGTGTAAATAATCCTTTGAAACTCTAAATGCTTTGACAGAAAGTACTACTTGTATGGGACAAACCTTTCAAACTATAAGTACTAAGACAAAAAGTAATAATTTAGTGGAACAAACCTTTAAAACCACAAGTATTCGAACAGAAAGTACCAACTGGGTGGAACAAACGGTCAGAAATAACAGCTAAAAGTGCAGATGTCTGCAAAACTGTAGGAGAGAAATCAGCTTTTTGTTGAGTCATTACCACGACCTGCTGATCTTAGTTTCCAGATCATGAAAATGCAGCTACATCTGTGTGCAGTGACCCATTTTATGACTCCCTCCTGTACAGCAAAGCCTCTTAAATCCAGAAACGTCTGATTTAAGGGTGACACCGCCGACGTGTTTGATCTTGCTGCTCGCCGACACACATCTCGCAGCAGATCCGGCTTGCTCGGTTGCTTGGTAACGTGCCGATCTCAGAGCACCGGCCGTCCTGCCCTCCCCGCTCCGGCCGTCTCTAGATAAACACAGATTTGAATTTTATCTGGATGCGTGCGGCCCTGTGGGCAGTGTTGACTCAACCTGCCAACTGGAGGTTCTCAAACTTGGGCTGCCGGAGGCCTCGGAGCCTCTGCGGGTGGAATATAATAGATAAATATGATGGATGTAAGGAAAACAAGTTGGCTTTTAGTACACTAAGACTTAATGTGGATCCCTACTGTTAATGACAGGGGGAGATGGGTATTGTGGGAGATGTGTGCAAACATTTTATAGCTTTTAAAGGGGAAAAATTAGCTGTAAATGATGCCGTTCTCCACCCACATAGGTACGATAAACTGGGGGGTGCATGTCGTCTTCACCAGGGAAACCTCATCAGCAGCTTTTGTTATGGCAAGTAGAGCCTGATAGTCCTGTTTCTAGTCCTAATGAGTCTTTCGGAAACTGATAACTCGCCTCCACAGATGTACGTTAAAGGACCAGGAGGCTTATTAGGGTCCGAGCACCAACGGGGCGTAGAGCCCTATTGTTATTCGAAAGATTATTATTATTTTACGGAGTCATTGCGCTAAATTTTGAGGCCCTAAACATACTTGAAAACACGTACAAATTGGAGCACACTCAGGACGGTGTACCGCTATCGTGTTATGGGGGAACTGCACATGTGAATGGCAAAAGGACTCAATAGCGCCCCCTAGAATTTTTTAAAAAATGTGTCCCCGAGGTGTGTTTCCTCAAGAGCTACGAAATTCAGTAGACATATGTATCGCGACAAGACGCACAAAAAAAGCCTCAAGAAACCCACACCCACAATGCAACAGGAAGTCGGCCATTTTGAATTTACAGTCAGATTTTTGGCAATTTTGGTGAAAATTGTCAAATTTTCCAGAGCAACCTTGTCCTAGAGGGTGACTCCGACAGATCTAAAGTTTGGCCAGCATATACCGCAAGCACTGGTGAGCAAAAGACATTAAAATGATCTGTAAAAGTATGAGGGCGTGCCCGTGGCGCTTTGCCATTTCGCCATGAAAGAAACAGGAAGTGCTGCCCAACTGGCCTGTACATGCTCCAATCAGCTTCAGACTTCGCACGTGTGATCTGAGTCCAGGCATCATCACAGCCACATGACCATGTAAGGATAGCTCAGTCGCAGGCCTATTCTGATGCTCGCCATCACGCCATGAAACAGGAAGTGCTGTCTAACTAGCCTGTACATGCTCCAATCGGCCTCAAACTTGACATGCATGATCCAAATCCGGCCCTGATGACATGCAGATGGTGATATCCAGTCTCAGTCACTGACCAGCATGAAGCCAGGACCTGTCCAACGCTACTCGCAGCTTTAATTGCAGTTATTTTTCCTCATATGCATGTTTTTACTCATGCCGCATAAGTTTTGACGAGTAAAAACCAAAGTTGCAGCGTCGGTTTTTAAAAACAAACAAGCGGAAATGGACGATTGTCTTCTTTAGCCTTCTGAATTCTGCCCACTGTGATAAAATCTCTTCACTACACTTCTAATGTTTCTCGGCCTTTCAAAGGAGCCACTTTCAGGGTCTTTTCAAACAGGCAAATATCCCCAAAAGCAACAAACCCCGGCAACAATAGAGAACATTGTGCGAGGCTGATAATGCCGATTGTTGCCGAGGCGCAGGAGGAGATGCGGTTACTGCTCAGGTTGAAATCTGATCAAGAGTTTCTATAACAACAGAGCAACAAGAGGGTTTTCCTTCATACCATCAAGTAATGCTGAAGATATTCAATTCCATACAGCAACTGGTTACACATGGTTTCGCAAATAATTTAATTTTAAAGCAAAAAAAATACATTTTTCAATTTACAAATAGAAAGATTATCTCTCCTTTACACAGCTATTTGCATGATTCATTTCCTTGGACATTCTTCAAGTCTGATTTCCTCATCAGCGTCCTCTACCTTGCGAAGTTCTTCGGTCTGCGGTGATATTCCAAAGTGCTCAGTCGAAGTAATCCTCGATGTCGATGTCGGGGTTCAGCAGCTCCTCTCCGTATCGCGTCAGATCCATCTGGTTGAGGATCAGGTTTTCAAAAGTCTCTTCCAGATCCGTTTCCCCGATCAGCACCGCTCCCACCATCCTCCCTCCACTGAGGACCACCTGGAACGAAAACATTACGACTATTTTCTCCACTTCTTCGCAGATGATGCACCACTATCTTTCAACAAATTTCAACAAATAACCAACTGATCATAAATTCAAACCTAGCATTAAATCTCATATATACACCAATCAGACATAACATTATGACCACCTGCCTAATATTGTACTACTCTGAACCACTGGGCATGGACCAGAGGACCTCTCAGGGGGTCCTATGGGGTCTGGAACCACTGGATCCTTTGGCTCCTCTGGCTTGTGCAGTGGGGCCTCTGTCAATCCAACTTGTTCCACTGCATCCTGTTGATGCTTGATCAGAATGGGCTGTAGGAAGTCTGGAGGTCACATCAACATGTTGGACCATTGTCATGTTCCTCCACATGTTCCTGATTGGTTGATGTTGTTTCCATGTGGTGGGGTGCATTTTCATCCAGTGACATCTGGGATTTCCATCAGCATGAGGGAGTGTGTTTGTTGTGGGACGATGTTTATTTGGGCGTCTAAGTCTGATCAAGGTTTTCCATCAGAACACCACATAGAACCAATATGATCAATGCTATTCACTTCACCTGTCAGTGGTCAGGATGTTGGGGCTGATCGGTGTATTTACGCCTCTGGCACCACAAACAGCCTCAAAACAACACGAGGTTTCGAAACGGCTCGGATACGAGGCGTGACTTTAAAAATCGAAGCGCAAAGAAACAAATTCTTGCTTCATTTGACTCAGTGTCAAAAACAGAATTAGGGTCATTCCATCACAAATCATCAGATTTTTCGCACAATTTCTGCTCGATTTGCCTGAAATTTTTACTGCACAAAATATAGATATTTATAAAGGTATTTCTGAAATTTTAAGCTGCTACATCAAATAATTTTTAAGATATTCATATTTTTAAAACTGCACTTCCAGCACGTTTTTTTGGCTCATTAAAATTTGAGGTCATTTTCGAACGACAACATCTCCGGAACTACTAAAGATAAAAGCCAGAAACTTCCTCTGTTACTTCTCATCATGTCATTGATTCAGAATCTGCAATAACAGACAAGCAGATCAAATATTCTCCGACTACGGCTGAGCTGAAATATTGAAAACAATTTAAGCTGCCGTGAAAAGTCCCATCTTTGAGCTCACTTTAACAAAACAAACTGACGATGCAGGAATCAGCTGGTGATACTTCCTGAACCAGATGTAGCTGCATGTCACAATAATACGAAACTAGATGCTTTAATCTGAAATGTTTGGTTTAAAAACAAATGAGAAAAGCTATTTTAGTTGATCTGTCACAGCAGGTTGAGCAGGTATGACATATTGTACCACAAAGGTGATGGTGGACAGCCAAGTAGAGCAGAGTTCGGCTCCCGATGGTGCGAGGTGAGATGACCCAATAAAAACAGTAATAAAACATCACCATATCATGATATCATCACATCATTACTTCCTTCCAGCGTCATCACCTTGATGTACTCCTGGCCTTTGGTGCAGCGTACCAGCAGCTCCTGGTCCGGCCCCAGTCCCTGCCCGTTAAACTTCCCCAGCAAGACCACCTGAGGAGCGACCAGAAGACAGGAAGTTGTTCAGACTAGCTAGAGGACTGCTGCACCGTGGAAACGACCTTGCTGGGTCTTGAAAGCAATAAAAACCAGTTAGAGTTTGACTAGTAGGTGATTAGCATGTTGGTTATTATTCCAAAAGCTTGAATGCCCTGCAGTAAAACGCCGCTGACCTTGTAGTTGAAGAATTTGGTGATATGTGAGAAGAGCTCGAAGCAGAAGTCCAGCTCTATGGGCTCTGACAGGACGTCTGCTGCCATACAGCGGCCGGCGAACCAGCCCATCTGACGGGCCTGAGTCCACAAACGCATCTGTAGACAACACACAGTGTGAGCTTCTCACATGTAACAGAGGAAAAGTAATGTCTGTAGCTCATCAGCGTCTGAAAGCCCAAATGGGTCCACTCTTTGGACTTAAACGTGGATGGGGCGTCTCTTACGGTAGCGTTGCTGTCCTCCATTATACCTGTACTAACTGTTGTTGGGCCGATTCATTTCCGTTCCAGTCTCCCTCATTGATGTGATAAACGCCACCATGTGGAGACATTAAGTAGTGACGCTGGGGAAATGGCAGCTGGCAGGGGAATCTTAGAGCGCCTTATTATATTAATTAAAGTATGGATATTTGACGCCAGAGTATTGATCCTCATATCGCACGAGGAGGGACGACGATATATCAGTATCCATAGTTTGTCCCACCCCGATTCATGACAGAATCAGTTTAGCTGTTAAGTGTTCTGGAATAACTGGTTTTACTCTGACAGAACATAATTTGATAATTTATCCAACTTTGCTGGAATCAAATCAAGTTGCTCAACGTTATAATTTAGTCTGAGGGCAAAAGATCTGCAGTACAGTTTGTTGTTCAGGGAAACAGGACAACTTTAATAACAGAGCAGTAAAGTTTCTAGTAAATAACGTCACACTGCACAGAACAATAAAGCATTAGTTCGTTTACCTGCTGCCACAGTGGGCTGTGCTCCCAGCATGCAGTGCAAACGTCTCCCGCCGCGAACACATCCGGCTCCGACGTCATCATGTGATCGTCCACTCGCAGGCCGCCATCGTCTGCCACCGCAAACTAAACACAGAACCATTAAAGAGCAACACACAGTTAGGTTTCTCAACAGCGACGCACAAAAAAAAACTAAATATCAACTGTTTACAGTCTAATTCTGATGCAGCGGCTCTTTCTGTAGGCTGGAAACCAAAACTGTATTGACGTCTAGGAGCTTCAAATCCACTTTCCCAATTAGAAAGACAAATGAGATTGGAAGTAGAAGCCGATCTGACACGAGAGGACAGAGTCTGTGTTCTTATCCCGGTTTGTTCTTTATTTATACCAGCAAAAGCCTTTTAAGTGCCTAAAAACTTGAGCAGGAGTATTTTACGTGTCATCATATCAACAACGGCACTTTATCTTAATAACAGTTGGTCTGACAGTACAGGATACACAAAGCAACAGTGTCCCCCAAAGCCTGAAGAGCCCCACAGCACTGGAGCTCTTACTAATAAATTCTAGTTTGCATATGGATGAGCTTTCTTACATCGTTGCCATGGAGAAACGGCTCTGTGTTTGGCACGACGCCGGTGGCACTGACGACGAAATCGCAGCCAAACGTTTTGCCGTTGGTCAGCAGGACGTGGACGGGCCAGGATCCCGCTGAGACGGAAGAAAAGCACCGAGGAATTAAAAAGCGGAGGAGCAGCAAGAGAAAGCAGGTCAGGCCCCGAGGGGCGGGTCCGGTTCTCACCGCTCTCGGGTCCTGGTGTTTGCTGTGGGGAGTTGAGGAGCTCCTCGGAGGTGAAGATCCTTTCCACTTCGCACTGGTATTCCACGGAAACTCTGCGGGACACCTGAGCGAACGGCGGCCAAGTGAGCAGGAGGACAGTGTGCACAGAACAGAAGGTCAGGACGGACTGTTTGCATTAGCCGGTTCCCACAGAAACACGCCGACCGTCACGCATTTAGCAAACAAACCTGCTGGGCTCCTCGAAGAGCGATTCCTTCGTGCCAGTCTGGACCCAGAGCACTGCCCGCCTCTGTGGGACCAGAACCGAACCCTCGTGAACTTCTATCTGAGAAGAGACAAATGCACATCTGAGAACATTTTTACTCACTGTGGCTCATTTTTCACTGTAATATAAAGTCCTGCAGCTCCACTGAAACCCTGAATGTTTCCACTGAAGTAGAGGAAACTCAAAAATATCTTCTGACCTGCAGGAAGCAGTTAGAATCATATAAAAAGAAAAGACAAAGGTTTGATTTGCTTGAGTTTATCTTGCAAAAAAATGGAATCAACAAGTATTCCAATCAGGCATAATATGATGACCACCTGATTGTGTTGGTCCCCCTTATGTGGTCCAGAACGCTCTGAACCATTGGGATGGACCAGAGGACCTCTCAGGGTGTCCTATGGGTCAGACCTCATAGCACCAGGCCAACAAAATCTCTTGTCCAGACAAAAATAACTTCACTGCACCACTAGTAAGTCATAGTGGTCCAGCAACAGACCCCCCTCCAGCACAAGCAGTAGAAGAGGACTTCCTGTCAGACCTGCAGTGAAGGTCTGCGAGGCTCCAGGCGCTGCCTCCTCTGTGGTGTAGCGAGTCCTCTTGCAGGGAGCGGCTGCCTCGGGTTTGTCGGCCTCCAGGGACGGGATGAGGAACTGGGCGGCCCCGGCATCGAAGAAGGTGTTTCCTATGGCCTTGTCCTTCACGGCCCAGACCACCTCACAGCCCTCCACCTCGTACCTGATCAATACATGTTCGTTAGCACCGACCGGGTGAAGGGACAGTGTGAAAAACGGATCGATGTGTGGCGGCTGCGGGGTCAAACGCTCTTTTACAGTCAGGAAAACATGTAAACATCCTCTTTTAACTGGATTTCAGCACTTTGGCCGGAGCAGACTCACACTAACTCCAAGGCGATCCCTCCGTTTCCAACAACAACAATCCTCTTCGCTTTGGACAAGCGCTTCTGAAACTCCTGAAACACAGACAGAAAGAAAGGCGGTGGGCATCGGCCTGTTGTGTCACCTCCAACCAAAAGGTCACTGCTTCGACTGGTGGACGATTTCAATCATCTGCACATGTACATCCCACGTTTCCCCGGGTGCAAATAACACAGACGTGCATCTAATACATTTAGCAAATGGGCCTTTACAGTACAGATATTACAGCAGCTGAAATACAAAACAACGGAGACACGCTATTTTTCTCTGGACAAACTTGTGACATCTGATTGGTTCAGCATCTTCACAAATCTCAAACCTCCAGTAACGCCCGGCTGTACCTGGGCGCTGTCCGTGTCCCGTATCCCCAGCACGTAAGGCTTGTCCTGGGTCAGGAGCTTCGGTCGGCCGCCGCTGCAGATGCACAGCTTCTCGTAGCCAAAGACCCGGCCATCTGCAGTTTGGACGGACTGAGGAGAAGAGCAGAATTCATAGCAGGGAGGGATTCATGTTCACAAGAAGCTTTACCTGTGGTCTGTTTCTTTCCTCAGAAACTGTCGGCGCTGTTTTGGAAATAAAACCGACTCATCTTTAGCGTCTTTAATGTCAGTGTTGTTCCACTGAACTTTGGCGGCGCATTATCTCCATACGTCCACAAGGTGGCGACAGTAGACAGACAATAATCCCTGTTTGCACCATGTCACACAGCATTTTGTTGTTTTCTATCACACCGTACAGAGGCAGCCTTTGACCCAGTCTATCATGGTGGATAAACTTCCACAAGCTCCTTACATGAGTTTCCGTGTGAAGCGACTTGACAGCAGAATGGACGACAGTCAGGTTGGGAAACTTCTCCTCCAGAACGCTGGATGGTTTCTCCTCTACGTCAAACTCCTCCAGTGTTTTGGACACCTCACCAAGGAAGACGAGAGAAAAGTTTACGTCACACTGATTGTCAAATTCATGCTAAACAAAGTATAACCCCAACATGTGATATGTGGACAAATTCTAGTTTAGAAACTACTTATCTACCAATGTCTGTATGGACTACACTGTTCATGTATGTGCTGTTTAGTACATATATGTATCAATTACAGCATGATCAGTATGAACATAGAGCTCGCTGAGTTGAGACTGAAAGACCCAAATGTTATTTTTATGAGCTGGATTAACACAGTATAGTTGTCAATTGCAACAGCTACATATTTTGTGTAATTTAGGCTCAGTTTTCCTCATTAGTTGACTTAAAACTTGAAACTTGGCTTGAAAACCTCATTTCTCTTCACCTTGGGTTCAGGATTTTAAGTCCCTTCCCTTCCCCTTAGTTTCTCACCCAATGGAAATTTTCAATAGTCAGTAATTAGTAATAATTCAGATATATTGCAAATTTCCATTCTGTGAAAAATGATGAAAACGTTGGAATTTCAGCTTTTAAATGGGCAGATGTCAGTTTCAGATGCCAAAGATCATTCCTAGAAAGCCTCAACAGACTCTGAGATTCGCTGAGTTGACCTGTAATGACCCTGCTGTGTTTATATTTTTGTTTACTTGTATATAAACATGTGTGCATTAAAAACAAAACAGGTTCTGATATCTGTGAGGCATTTTGATGTGTGCCTCTGTTGTGTTGTGGACTATGGAAAACACATCTAAACACCTTCTAACCTGCTTATAGTTGGTCACTGCCTTGATGTGAGGTCCTGCTGTGATCAGAGCCACGTCCGCTGAAGGAATCTGGGATGCGAGCTGTCAATGGAGAGCAAGTTTCAAGTTACACGACACGCGTGGAAGCAGCGAAGCCTTCACATCCACAGAGTTCACGTTTTACTCATCAGCAACTCATCTTCACCTGCTCCACACATGTCACACCCGCGATTCCTCCTCCTACGATCACAAACTTGAACGTTTTCTCCCTTTTATCTGCCATTCCTCTCATATGCTAACTAGCTAACGCGAGCTAGCCGAGCATTTTCAGACTCCGAAAAGCGGTTTAAAAGTCAAAATGTGTCTCTCAGACTCTCTTACGACGTCTACACACACTTAAGCCGCAACCAGTTCGCGGTTTGAGTGTAAAAATACGTCTAAGTAACGAGTAATTGTTGTTCTAGCTAGCCGCTTTTAGCACACATGAGAGTGAAGTAGCGCAACTTCCGTGTTTACAATTAGCTACGGCAAGCAGGAGGAGAATTTAAACGCGTTTACAAAACAGACGCAGTTTGGGGCACCTACTGTACATGGAAGCAGGAATATCTCTTTATGCTTTTATAAGATAGATATGAAAATGGTTTTATCTGGTTTAAACAGTCTTTGTAGTTATTCTTGTGTGCTGTACATTATCTGTTTACCGTCTGAAATAGTTTTAAAGGACCAATTCACCTCTGATAATTCTCGTTTCTACTGTCCAAAACGTGATCTCAGCCTGCATAGTGTTATGTCCTGAAGATCATAGCCCATATGATCATTGTAAAAGACACACATAATATATGTGTGTGTTTGTGAGTATATATATGTGTCATTTTGTGTCTCATTGTGGTGATTTCTTGTGTTTTTTGCTATAATTTTGCATCTTTTTGCAGTGATTGCATGTGTTTGTGGTGGTTTCACATATTGCTGTGATGATTTTGAAACTCTAAGCGGTAATATCCCCTCTCTTTGCGTTGATTCTGCGCCTTATCGTGATTATTTTAGATCTTTCTGAGATGATTTTGCATCACATACAGCCTGTACAATGGAAATAACACTACGGCATTGCCTGTAGTTGTAAATGCTTGCGTGATTAAACTATAAAGTACACCCATGGTCGCAATTCTAGATGTATTTAAAGCAGGCCATGCAAAGGAGTAATAATGTACATACAGGAAAAACATAAAAATAAATTTTTGGTCTTTTTATAATAGTCACGTAAAGATGAAGAAATACAGCAAACCTGCAGGTTTAAGGTTAAATTATCTTTTTTTTTTTATTTTCACAGAACAAAAATATTAACATAGCACACAAAATTGTATTCTTTTCTGACTTTAAATGGTAAAACTGTCATTTCTCAGGGCTTTCATTTCAAAATAAGAGATTGGTCTGAATGTCTTGTGTGGTAAAATATCCAATAAGTACAAACCACAGTTAATTAATAAGGTAAATAAAGTTTAAAAATTAGGATTTGTGCAGGAAACGGACCAAAATTACGACTAATTGCAGAACTCCATGTGGCAGAGGGAAACATTGTGCATGCTGATGATATAACATGATATTTCTATACATTTGTTGTTTCTATCCATTAAACCTGAGTAATGTTTGACAAAACATTAAATTTCCAGCTTCAGAAAACACCAACGTTAGTCCGTCAGTGTGTTACTGTAAAAGGTTTCAGTGGAGGCTGAAGTCATTAGTTGTGGTGTCAGTGCAACCTCCTCCTCTATATCTGGATCACAACTGTACCTTTAATGTCAGAGATTAATGCGGTCGTGAATCAGATCTGAAATTCCATCAACGCATTCATCAGCCGTCATTACTGCTGCGATAAACAACCCGGCAGCTGAAGCCATTTGTGGTTTCACATCAAGTAATCGACAGATCTTGACACGGTCCCCCGTCCTCTGCCGGATAATGGCTGCATTGTTTTTTTGGACTCATCAGCAAAAAGCCGGCGCTCGTTCTATTTTTGAAAAGCCTTTTACGCAGGTGTTAACCATGCATGGGAGTGTTGATGTCTGAGATGATCGGGTCGCCGCTAATCAAACGCAGGTTAATGCCGTGCGTCATACCTCCCCTCTTGATTTCTATTACATTACCCCGAACGACCTCCCCGCAGGAGCATGTGATCACGCTTCCAGCATCATAAGGAATGTGGGCAAACGCAGTTCAACAGCCACTGGATGCTTTTAATGCACGCAGCATTACTTTTTATGATGCATTTCACTCATCTGTGGAGCTCTTCAGGTAACTGAAAGCCTGCTGCCTCTGAAATTCTACCCCACTTTATCTTATGTGAGCATCGGATTCAGTGCTGTGCAAAAGTATTTGCCCCCCATACAGAAATCTTCCATTTTTGCATGTTAAACACAAACAAAGATGAACCAAGAAAACACAAAATACAGTTTTTAAATGATGATTTCATTTATTGAAGGAAAAATGTTGTCCAGCCCATCTTACCCTATGTAAAAAAGTAATTGCCCCCTTATCTACCAATGGGTTCAGCCTCACATCTGATCACTGCCAGGCTTGTTGGATCTAAACATCACTAATAGAACCTGTCTGGTGTTGTGAAGCAGCTAAAGGCTCTCTAAAAGCAGCACATGATGCCACGTTCTAAAGAGATCCAAGAACACATGAGGAACAAAGTCATTGACATCCATCAGTCTGGAGGGTTACAAAGCCATTGCTGAGGCTCTGGGACTCCAGAGAAGCACAGTGAGAGACTTTATCCACTAATGGAGGAACATGGAACAGTGGTGGACCTTCCCAGGAGTGGACCAACCACCAACATTTCTCCAAGAGCATCCATATCTAATCCAGGAGTCACAGAAGAACCCAGAGGAACATCTAAAGACCTGCAGACCTCACTGGCCTCAGTTAAGGTCCGTCTACATGATTCCACAATGAGGAAGACTCTGGGAGGAAATGGATCCATGGAGAGTTGAAGGATCAAACCACTACTGACCAAAAACAACATAAAGGTTCATCTGGATGAGCTCCAAGACTTCTGGATAACATCCTGTGGACTGATGAGTCAAAGGTGGAACTTTTAGAAGACATGGGTCCGTTACATCTGGAGTAAAGCTGATACTGCATCCACCAGAAGAACATCTACCAACAGTGAACCATGGTGGTGGTAGTGTGATGGTTGGAGGACCTGGACCACTTGTCATCACTGATGGAGCCATGAATTCTGCTCTCTGTCAGAAAATCCTCCTGGAGAATCTCCACCATCAGTTCATGACCTGAAGATCAACACTAATGGTTCATGCAGCAAGACGAAGACCCAAAGACCACAAGCAAGTCCACCTCTGAGGGGCTCAGGAAGAACTGAATGAAGGTTCTGGAGTGGTCGAGTCAAGCCAAGACCTTAAAAGGACAGTTCATGATTTAAAACCATCTAATGTGACTGAATTCAAACTATTCTAGAGAAGAGTGGACCAAGATTCCTCCATGGTGATGGAAAAGACTGATCACAAGCTGGAACAAACATTTAACTGCTGCTTCCAAGAGACCAACCAGGTATTAGGTTCAGGGGGGCAATTACTTTTTACAAGGGTGATATAGGTTTTCAATAGATCTTTAATTAACCGTCATTTTAAAATGGCATCACATAGGATTTCATTGAAGCTGAGTTTGAATCAGAAAGAACAGGTGGTTGTATTCAGTAAATATGAGCTCACACACCACTGTTTTTGTGGTGATTTTGTCTGATTTTAATGACTTTGAAACTTCTTGTGGTAATTCTGCATCTTTTTGTGGTGATTTCGCAGCTTATTGTGATGATTTTGAGTCTTCTTGGGGTCATTTTGTGTGTGTTTACATTCCCAGACACAGATTCAGGCCTGCAGCGGTGTGAAGGTCAGACTTATGGCAATAAGGGATTCCTCTGTGGTTACCGGTGGCGACTGTGAGAGCGTGGCATTATGACATTTATCCACTGTTTGCAGTCCGACCTAAAGAGACTCATGAATGTTTTTAAGTTCATTTCTGAGCGTGTGCAGGACAGAGGAAAACAGCAGCTGGTTTTAACGGACGTATCCGGTGTAGCTCCACATGCAGCTGTCATCGTTTGCAATAATGTGGCTTAAAACGCATGGAGATTTTTAAAAAATAGATATATTTTTTTTTACAATTTTATTATCAAAACAACAGATAACATGTATGTCATACAGCTATAAATGTGTTTTCATTTATTTATTGTTCATCAAGGACGTTTCTTTTTTACATTCACATCACGTGGAACAGCGTCAACAGAGCCACGACACACACGAAGCCAGAAGGAAACACACACATGGTTTCAAATTAAAGGCACTGTTTCCTTAAAACTAACCCAGAAAACTGAGATCGCAGTGATCAGTACCGTCGGTGTCATTAACGTCATTCTCACGACCATTGTTACATAAGATGATGGTTATATCATCGCAGCGCTGGGAGGGCTGGTTGGGACTAGAGAGGCAGGTAGCTGGGAGGCTGCAGTAGGTCCCGCTTGCCGTAGGTGGCAGATCCCACGTTGGTTGGTACGTAGACGGTGCCGATGGTGTTACTGGACCGGACCAGGAAGTCTGCTAGCCTCTGGGTGACGCAGGTGGCTGTGTTGCACTTCCTCTTCTCTATGTGGTGGCTAAAGAGAAGCATCGAGAGACGTGACAGGAAACAGGAAGCAGGAAGGTCGTCCAGGTACTGAGGAGGAGGCTTACCTGTTCATGGCTGTGAGCCCCCGCCGTGGCCGCGAACCCATGAGGCCGAGGAACGGGTTGGAGATGAGCCCCGGCAGCAGCCAGCCCTCGCTGTCCGGCAGAGCGCCCTCCTGCTCGCTGGATGAGCTGAAGTACCTGAATCACAGAGGGAGAAGAGCCAAACCGATTCACTGCGACAGCCGCTGATGGCCTCTCCAGCGCGACCGCTAACCCCCGAGAGCAGGCGGAGAAAGTGGCCACTTAGCCCCGCCTCCCCGAGACGAACACTTCCCCACAACACAACCCACCTCCATGCTTAAACGTCCCGCTGCCCCTCACACAGAACATTACAGGCTTCTTACAGCACAATTTCCTCGACGTTCACCCACTCCACCGCCGACCCGGGGTTAAACTCCCAGATGAGAGGCTGAGCAAAGTGGAGATGGAAAAAAATAGATTGCTGGTCGCCGTTTGAATTTGCTTACCTGTGGCTTGGAGCAGCCGTGACGCAGCGCAGCAACACGAGCAGCATGAGGAGAAGCACAGGCACCCTCAGGTGATACATAATGCAGAGCGGATACCTGCACGAACACAACAACGGTCGCACCCAAGTTTGATTTAGTGTCCAGTCGCAAACGGAAAATCAACACTTTGGCTTCACTGTCAGTGCGTGAGGTTGGATTTTAACACAGCAAAGCACTGAAACATGCACAGACACAATTATTAGAAAGCAATAAACAGAACTGTGCTGATTCTGCACGAGGAAAAACTCTCTTGTGCTCAATATTTCAATTGCATGAAGCCACAAACACCCTCCAAGGTATTACCAGTCGAGCTCGAATGCTCTAAATATCCTCTTAAATCTCCTCTTATCTAAAAAATCATGCACAACAGACCCACAATTAACAATAATCTTCATTATCAGGTAATCAGGTGCATCATTTATAGAATTATCATTGAATCTTTTGGCTTGTAAAATGTAAAAAACGATAAAATAAAATAAAAAAAAAGACTAAGCCAAGTGAAAAAAGGCTTGTTTTTAGTGACTAATTGTGTAAAACCCAAAGATATTTACAGACATTTTAACATGAGACTAAGAAAAGTCTGAAGTCTGAAGCTGGAAAGTGGATAAAAATCACACTGACTGATTTGATAAATGCAGATAAACTGATTTTATCCAATTAGAATCGCATCAAGAAATCACATCCTTACATGAAATCTAATATTCTGAACTTCTGCATCCATTTATGAGCACTTCCCTGTCACGCTGTCGGTCACAGCTCCTCTGTAAACCCTAAAAATGTGCAGTATTTCTATTTATCTGCAGCATTCGTGTGTTTCGAAGAGGCTGAGCACTGGCAAAATAGAAAACTACACTCACACAAACTAAAACCACCTGCAGTGCTCCTTTAAGATGCATCTAAAACTCGTCTCCTGGGCTGAATAAAAGACCTCAAGAGAAGCGGCGCTACTCACTTTTCTGCCGTCCGGATCTCAGTCTGCCGCCGGAGCAGTCCAAGGTTTGTCAGACTGTCACACAAAGCCGGCTGCAACAGTTATAGGCTCTCCGCTCAAACCACTTGTGACATCAGCTCCCTCCAAATATAGCCTCTTCATTCACGCAGGGGGTGGGGGGGGGATAAAAGGGGTCTTATACATGTCCTATCGCACTCGGTTCTACCTTAACTCTCCGACACATGCAGATATTCAGATTCACGGTAAACGTCCCCGTACGTCACCGCCTCCGTCAGCGGTGCCGTGGTGGGACTGACCCGCCGCAAACCCACACCGGGGAGAAGGACGCTGTCAGAGCGGGGAGCTGTCTTCCTGCTCACCTTAATGAAGTTTCAGGTCGCCAAACTCTGGCCCCGGCGCCCCCCGCTCTGGGCCCCAGCCGCCGTGAATAATGAATGCGAGGGCGAATTTTCGTTAATAATAAATGGCGGCTCATTATTTTGACGGGACGTGTCACAAACATGAAGCGCTAATTAATGAAGCGACGGACGGTAAAGTGGGAGAGGAACACGTGACCCGGCAATCTGACTACGAGTGCAGCTCTTCGCTTAGCTTCCTGGGAAAATGGTTCCCAACGTTGGGTAGTTTTCTCAGTACCTAAAATGGTAAATGGTAAATGGTCTGTACTTATATGGCGCTTTTCTCTACCTTAGTGTTTCCGAAGCGCCTTACAATGTGTTTCCATTCACTCCAATGGCGACAGAGCTGCCATGCAAGGCGCTAATCTACCATTGGGAGCAACTTGGGGTTCAGCGTCTTGCCTGTTATGTTAGGGCCCGAAGCACTACAGTGCAAGGACCCTATTGTTCCTGTAGTGTTTCTTTGGCGGTTTGTTTCTTTTTCTTACGCCACTTTGAACCTCAATTTGACCCCCTAAACATGCTCAAAAACTCACCAAATTTGGCACACACATCAGGACTGGTGAAAAATTTGATATTTTGGGGGAATTACACATATGAATGGAAAAATGACTCAATAGCGCCACCTAGAAAATTGGGCTTTAGTGGAGTTAATACGGCTAGTTTCACGTAAACTCATGAAATTTGGTACACATGTACAGTAGCCCGAGACAAAAACATTCCTGCTTTTAAAATTTCAAAAAAGGCTCAACGGCGCCCCCTAGAGCACGTAGTGTGCAGGCATTGGAATTTAACAAACTCCTCCTAGGATTTTTGTCCGATTTTCATCAAATTCGCTGTGTGGCATCTGGACCCCTCCAGGATGAAAAGTTATTAAAATCTCGTGGCTGCGTCACACGGTGTGGGCGTGGCATGGCGGCCATTTTGAACAAAATCGCCATGTGGAACGAAATGGGTTTTGGAGGTGAAGTGATCCATGTAAAATCACCAAATCCACACAAAACCTCATTAATCTCAAGACCTAATATTTAATATACAATTCAGAAATGGGCGTGGTCAAACGGCTCCACAGCGCCCCCTACAAATATTCAAATACTCATATAAAATCATTGCTTTATCCTACAAACATGAAATTTGGTGCATACATATAGTATCCCAAGACCAACAGATTTGCACAGTCAAAATTCTAATCGGCTCTACGGCGCCCCCTAGACAAGGTCGTGTGGAGAGGAGCATGATCAGGAGCGAGGGCCCGTTCGACGCTGCTTGCAGCTTTAATTATTTATTTAGTTAGTTATTTATTTTAAAGTCTCTACATTGGGTTCCTGTCAGTTACAGAATAGATTTTAAAACCCTACTGATTGTTTACAAATCCCAGAACGGTTTAGGTCCAGAATACATCTGTGATATGTTCAAAGAATATAAACCCAGCAGGGCCCTCAGATCCAAGAACTCAGGTCAGCTAGTCCAGACCAGAGTCCAGACTAAACGTGGAGAAGCAGCATTTAGCTTTTATGCTGCAAAAAAGTGGAACAAACTGCCACTGGAGATGAAACTTTCAGAAAATGTAGAAACTTTTAAAGCCAGGTTAAAAACATTTCTTTTCTCGTGCGCCTATGCATGAAATCTGCACAGTATCTTTTAACTTATCTTGCTTTTAATCATTTTAATATAATTATTCTACATTATTTTAATTTTTGCAATGTCTTAATTATGTTTTATTTCTCTTTCTGTAATGCTTTTAATGTTTTATGTAAAGCACTTTGAATTGTCTTGTACATGAAATGTGCTATACAAATAAATTTGCCTTGACTTGCCTTATTTTATGATTTGTTATATCATTCCTTGATTCTACCATGATTAGATTTGCTATATTATTTACTCAGTTTGATCATTATTCGTTTAACCTTATGTGTCCTTGGGGTCGCAGACAGTCTGCACTCATTATCTTTGTTTCTATGAGAACGGGAATAGCTGCTCTCCCAGTTTCTGCCTTATCCTGTTCTTCGCCATTGTTATGAATTAATTAAATGAAAAAGGGAGTACAGCGCTCGCCGCTCCAGTCTTATCTGTATTTAGTAGTTTCGATATTCAGCTAAGTTCTGCATAACAGTAGAGAAATAGATGCACGCCTTAAAGACAACACACACACACTTGTTTTAGCACATCTCAGTAAATCCACGTGAGCAGTGGTTGGCGTGTTCACGTCAGAGATAGCCGGCCAATGAGACCCGGTTGCGTCCAAGTCCAACCTGTGTACGGGGCAGAACCAGCCCAAGAAGATAAATGTGGATTATACCGTATATCGGGGCTCACTCTGATGGAGTTCCTGCGAAAGCTTTGTCATTTTGAGACCAGCGCTGCCGATAATGCTTTACCTGTGACCTGAATAAATTCTACATCTGTTAACTGAAAATTCCTCTAGTTTATTCTTGAGAGAACCAGGTTTAACTTGCCCAAGGACACTTCGGCATGCGGAGGGGCCGGGGATCGAACCGCCAACCTTGCGATCAGTGGACAATCCGCTCTACCACCTGAGACACAGCCGCCCCCCAAAAAATTGGGGTTAGTAGGGTTAGGGGTTAGGGTTTTCCAATACAGCTAACCTGTATCATCAATTACATTTCGTCTCTGCATTGCATTGCCTTCTGATTGTCACCGTTTTCCAACCAACCAGTCGTATATCACACGTCGTAGAACCCGTCACCGTGGCAACCCAGAAAACATGGAGGATTCAAACGGCCCAGGCGCGTCGCAAAACGGTGTAATTTAACCCATGATATTTTCAGAAACGCAACCGCCTAATTGTGGCGCCTAAACAAGCAGGTCGAGTGAAAACGAAACTTCCAGCTTCGAAGTGCCCAAAACTGCAGTTCCTCGAATGGCCACTAGAGGCTGCCTCCAAAAGCGAGTAACTCCCCCATAGACGTCCATGTTAAAACGCCCCAGCTTTACAATTGAAATAAACATGTTTACAGCCTGATTCGAAAAATGTTTTTGGTCTCTAGAGCTAATTTCCCCATTTGTGAAAACTGGACACAGGTTGTATTTTATATAACTCATCCATTTAAGTTCTATTAAGGCTTAAAGTTACGCATAATTAGGGGCGTGGCTGCTTTGAGTGACAGGAGAGTCCATTGCCCAGAAACCTCTGCGCTTCAAATCCACTGTTCGTGACACCTGTGGGCGATTTGAGTCAACGGATGTAGGATTTCGGCACTATTTTCAGTCAGCATTGTTGTTCCTTCGCCCTCTGGGTGTTAATGTTTTCCTCACTGTGAGAAGCAACAACAACCACTGAGGAGCTACACTGAAAACTGTTAACGCTGCAGTGGATTTAGATCTCGCAGGAATGCAGCCCTGCTAGTTCTTTTGCAGTAAATTCTCCAACACTGAAGCCACATCCTTTGCTTAGTCCCGCCCACGACAGCCGTGATTGGTTTAAAGAAATGCAAACAAGCCAGAGCGTTTTCAGTGTGGTGCAGTCAGACCATTATGTTCTACAGAATGGTCTGGCAAAGCAACTCCTATAGATGATGTCTTGAGCAGTTCATCCTTCTCTATATACACTGTTGTCCTGTATTAGACTTTATACGTCCTCCTGACATGGACTTTGCAGCTCTTTGGTAGTGGAAACGATGCCAGACTGGTGGAAAATGTCATTGAGAATTAAGTTAAATTGTAATTTTTGGGAGACAGGGTTTCATAGTTGGTGTTTTTCTCCTCCCAAGTGGCCAAAAAAGTTCATTATTGCAGTCTTACGTATTAATAATAATAATAATGATCTAACCTTTATTTGACCCATCCTATTCATAGTCAGTCCCTCCAGGAATTTTTGATGCTGCGATCGCAACAATTAACGCTAATTCAACCAATCTCCATGAATTCTGCGCGTCCTTGCAGTTTCGACCAATCACCGCGACTTTTTCGCAATTTTGTCCCGCCTCCCGTGAGTTCCACCAATCACAGCAGTCCCCAGTAATGCACGTACGTCACCGGATTCACTTCCTTGTTTATGGTTTGAAGATACAGATACGTATGCAACAAAAACTACTGCAAAACAATTCCCTGATGTTCTTCACCAAAGCGGAGCTAAACTGTTTTCACCCCGTGGAATATTGAGGTGGAACACAAACCAAAACCATCCACTGACAAACACTTTTCTACCGTAAACATATCAGGAGAATGGGTGAAACCAGCGGACCACAGACCAGACAAACCACCGTGATGAAGCTGCTGCATCCAGATCTGTGGCAGCACTGAAACAATGAAGGTCAGATTCATTAACTCACGTGACGAGCTGTGAGCGTGTGTGTGTGAACACGCGTGTGCCAGGATGTGAAATTAACTTTTTAAGCTTTTAAAATTTTTAGTGAATTATAAAAAACAAAGAAAAAAACGCAACTTTTAGCAATTTTTTACCGACTCCTGCAACAAATACACTTAAAACATCGCAATTTTTTTTAGAAAAGCTGCTGCGAATTCAGACATTTTAGGAGCAACAATCTGGCAAAACGCCCGAGAAATCCTGGAGGGACTGATTAGTTAACCTTAACTATAGATATTCGGAGCAGTCAGGGGTTAAGGGCCTTGCTTAGGTTCCCACGGTGGTGGTGACTGGAACAAGCGGTCGTTCTAACTTTCCCACTTCAACCTTTTGCCAGTCCGGGGACTCGAACCAGCGACCCACCAAGTTCGCAGGTTTGACCCCAGATCCTACAGAACATCACGTTTTCAACTCGGCCCGTTCAAAATCTTGTTTCTGCTATCATGCAGCAGAGAATTCGTCCAAGTCCCTAAACCCGGTTCTGTCAGTCGGCGTCTTACATCGACAAAGTCCTGCTCATAAAAATGCTTTTATCAAAAGACGCAAGAAAGAAAAATCCCACCACACTCATTTTAAATTGATCACCACGGCCACCGCTTTCATAACAGCACAGGATTCTATTGTTTCTGCTGGCTCGCGTCCGTCGGGATCATCCCACCGCCTCTCTGGGGAGATGTGAACGCAGGCTGCAGGCTGCTGGTAAGTGCTGCCGGTTTCCACCGCAGCTCCGAGCTGACGGCGATATAGTGCAGCCCTAATGGACGTGTAACACCCCCGAAACCCACTGCGGTCCAATGAACACCTCACCGAGTTTCCTGTAACTGCAGATGAGAGAGTGACAGGATATTTTTCAGACTCCTCCAGACTCCAACTCCGTTTATTTCTGGAGTCAAAATCATGACCCGGGTCACTCCACCTTCCCCTGATGCTGATTTAATGACAGAAAGGTGAGCGAGCATTCTGAAAGAAAGGACAAAAAGACTGATAAACGAGAGCCTACCAGAGGGAAAGAAAGGACAGAGTGGGTGGCATGTGTAGGATTTTAAGTCTATTTTTACTGTCAGTCGAGGGAAACATGTCATCATGTCTCCTGGATTGCTTTGGTGATCACGAGGAGCCATATGATACAGGGGCGGCAGCTAGATTCCCCGCTAACGTCAGAAAGGAAGCCGCAGCTAGCGTCAAAAATGATTCCTGCTGCAGTCTTATTTGAGATTCCAGCTCATGAGCTCCGACACACCCATCCAATATTTATCACTCCTGCAGCTTTGAGCACGAGAGGGAGGAAAGGCCACCGGGGAGCGATTAGTACATAAGTAGCCGTCGTCGGGAGAGGTGGCGGCGCCGTGACCTCCGATAATGACCGTCAAGAGCGTCCAACACCTGCAGCGTTTAAAGCCAACCACAGGGATGCACATAATCGGGGGGAAAGGAAGCTCCACGGGTGAATAAGTCCGTTTCTTTCTGGCTCGTGATGCGTCCACAGACACAAATAAACCGTCGGCGTCACCGACACCTCTGCTGGGAAAACACGCGGCATCATTTTTTAATTAACTGCATGGAAATTGATGACTGCTTGCTCTGGAATGCAGATAGCGTGTTGAAAATAGTGAAGCATGACTGTAGCCTTATGCAATAATCCCTGTAAAGGCTGTGTAAAGGTGCACGTGCATCTAAAGAAAGACAAGTTCAGTTTTACCTGCAAATAATCTGAAACACGACGTGCAAGCGGGTGTTTACTCTGACCTAAACTGAGGTTGTTTTTATATTAACAAGGGGTCAAAAGGCCACGTGCAAACCCACAGAGAGTCGTTCCCTGATCCTGCAGTTTTCCTCAGACCTTAAGAGCAAATGCTGGTTTTACAGCAAACAGCTTTAGTGTTTCGCTTCACTCTCGCAGCTCTCATGAGCATTGTTTTCCAGCTCCGGCACATTTAGCAGCCGGAGAAGCGAGATCTCTTCCTCGCGTCTCGGGGAAGCAGAGACGAAACCTTGAAGCTGCTGCGAGCTCAGAAGTGTGTTTCGGTGTTTTTAGCTCCTCTCTGATACAGTGTGACGTAGCACAGTGTGGTCTGATGCTAGGAGGCTTGTTTCCTGCTCGTCTATTAAAAACGCGGAGCTTAGAGTTGAACGTGGCATCGCAGTCAGACAATCCGGTTTTTGACCAAACAACAGGAGTTGACGTTAAGTTTGGTGCTTCCAGCTGTATGTAGGAGGTTTTTCTCTGAGTTTATTAACCAGTCCCTCCAGGAATTCTCGATGCTGCGATCCCAACAATTAACGCTAATTCAACCAATCTCCCTGAATTCTGCGCCACCTTGCAATTTCGTCCAATCACCGCGACCTTTCCGCAATTTTGTCCCGCCTCCCGTGAGTTCCACCAATCACAGCAGTCCCCAGTAATGCACGTACGTCACCGGATTCACTTCCTTGTTTATGGTTTGAAGATACAGATACGTATGCAACAAAAACTACTGCAGAACAATTCCCTTATGTTCTTCACCAAAGCGGAGCTAAACTGTTTTCACCCCGTGGAATATTGAGGTGGAACACAAACCAAAACCATCCACTGACAAACACTTTTCTACCGTAAACATATCAGGAGAATGGGTGAAACCAGCGGACCACAGACCAGACAAACCACCGTGATGAAGCTGTTGCATCCAGATCTGTGGCAGCACTGAAACAATGAAGGTCAGTTAGATTCATTAACTGACGTGACGAGCTGTGAGCGTGTGTGAGTGAACACGCGTGTGCCAGGATGTGAAATTAACTTTTTAAACTTTTAAAATTTTTAATGAATTACACAAAACAAAGAAAAAAATGCAACTTTTTAGCAATTTTTCACCGTCTCCCGCAGTTTCATCGCAACAAATACGCTTCAAACATCACAACTTACATCGCAATTTTTTAGAAAAGCTGCCACGAATTCAGACATTTTAGGAGGAACAATCTGGAAAAACACCTGTGAAATCCTGGAGGGACTGATTAAATACCTGCAGCATCAGAATCCATGTGAGGGTTTCCAAAGCGAGAGGGTTGTCCACATGTAGAACCACAGCAGAAACTTCATTTATTACAGCGGTCCATCGTCTATTGCAGCGGTTAGGTTCCAGAACTCCCCCACGACATCCGGAATCTGCAAAGTGGCGACCTTATATTTATTATTTATATATATATTAAGGCTTTATAAACCCTCCCCATGCTTGGGTTCGGTGCCAGAAGCCTTAGAAGGTACAGAACGTTTGGGCGACATCGTAGAGCTTGAGATAAATCCAATACTACGCACAGCAACCAGACATCCATGTGGAACGGACGAGGCCAGATGCTGAACGCTGCTGTACACGGAAGACGGAGGAGACTGATGCTACGGTCGCTGAGCCAATCAGAGCCCAGGATGCAGAACACAGTGCTCTGATTGGTCGCCTCCCATCCATCAGCCAATAGCGTGCCGTGTTGCATCTCACGTGGGCAAACTAGCTCAAGAGGAAGCGAGTCTTTGTCTACTCATCTGCTGTACGCTACGTATTTTATTGCCATTTAATATTCTTCTTAATCCGTGATACAAAATTAGATATATACAATTTAAAAACCTGCAATACAGTGAGACATAGCGAGAGACGACTACTTTCGTTTTAGACACGTCAGTTGTCAACACACAGAGTCTCAGTTCATCAGCTGTAGTTAAACGACCCCTGCAGACACGTGAAGCGATGATGCATTTGTCTCCGTATTTACAGGCCTTTGTGTTTTGCCCCCATGTGGCCGAAGACATCAATTACTCCCGGCTTATTTAACAATGGCATGCATTTTAAAGGTGTGAGAGGAATTTGACGCTAACATCACTCATTTAATAATTAATTTATTGACATTTATCTCGTCCATGGATTTTACTCTATAATCGGTTCTGGCAGAGCTGCAGTACAATCACATGTTGGCCAATGCGCCCATCCAGCTGCACTACATTTCTACACTTGTGGATACAGACGGATCCACTAAATGAACGTTCCTCTTCAGGACTAAGTGTAATTTAACAGCTCTATCCTGTAATAAAACAGAGGGGAACAGTGTTAGCATGGAGCATGCTACGGTCCAATGAAACAGCAGCAGACTTTTGTCCTGGCTCAGTTTCTGTTCTCAGTTTGTTTGCTGACTTTCTTTCTCTACGTTGTTCTTGTCGTCCGTGTGATGGTCCAGCTTCTCCTTTTCCACCCGTGCGTCTGTTTCCTTGCAGACCAGCTCAATGTCGGTTCCATCAGAAGAAGTAGCAGCGCTCTCTGCCGGGGATTTGGGCTCCTGGGCGTTATTTGTGGAATGGAGTCCGTCGTCTTGGTGGAGCTGCTCTGTTTCAAGAACCTCCACTCCTTCCTCCAAGTCTGCCGCGATCGTCACCGAAACCTTCGGGGCCGGAGGCAGCGTCGGATCTTCAGGGCTGGCGCCAGTCTTCTCAGTTGGATTCGATGGCTTCTGAAGTTCGATTGCCTTCGAAGGTCTCGGTTGTTGTGCGTCTTTCACCTGCTCCGGCTTCCGAAACTGTCGCCTGAGGAGGACGATGACGGCAATGATGAAGAAATAGGAGGAGCCGCTGAGGCAAGTGATCAGACCCAGGAAGATGATCCTGCACAAAGAGAATAAGATGAGAGCTAAAACCCACACAACCGTCTTAATACAAGTTACTGTCGGTGTGTATTTCCACTGTGGGGTACCTGTACATATCGGAGTTGTAAATGCGACATGCCCCCCGGCCCCCACACTTCTTGATCGACCACTTAAGGCAAGTTGAATCGATCAGGGCACCGAAATACACAGGAGCAGGAATTCCACCTACGAAGCATAAACTGTTACAGCACTGCAATGGATCTTCTTGCAATATCTGGTAGTCAGAACGCCACATACCAAACTAATCCCAGTGGACGGAGCTTTAAGGTGTTGGTGTCAAAAGCAAGTCGAACAGATTAAACCCAAAGAAGCTGTGTGTTTTACATGAAGCTGTAAAGTAAAGAAGCTTACCGAGAGTCCTGGTTACCAAAGTCTGAATACCCAGTGCAAGGGATTTGAGCTCTGGTGAGATGCATCTGTGATTACAAAACAAGAAGAAAATACATATTCATTTCTTATTTCTTGATGAATAGCGGCAAGACAGCATTCAGCCCTACTTTTCTCTCTACATCCATGGGCCCAATGCAGTGGCTTCCAGAAGTCTCTGTTTCTTGCTGGTGTAATTACCTCCGCCAAGAAGGTTATGAGACGGCCGGCCTTGGTTTGTTTATTTGTTTGTTTGTGTGCAAAATAACTCAAAAAGTTATGTATGGATTTGGATGAAATTTTCTGGAGATGTGTGAAATGGGACAAGGAACAAATGATGAAATTTGGGGACTGATCCGGATCACCGCCTGGATCCAGGATGTTTTTAATCTAAGTGTAACCGGGTGGACAATTAAATGCGGTTTACTCTAAAAGCCACCAGAGGGCACTCTTGTTTTTGGGGTAACCCCCTCTGACCACATGACATTTTGGGTCTCCACGCGACAGACAGCGACAATGACGGAGTTCTCTTTCCTTCCTGAGCGACATACGCACGGTTGGGCCGGCATTCTTATCTCCGGTTGTCTAAGAAGCTGGGAGGCTGTTAGGAGCTGCCGCGCTAGAGGCCGCGCCTGTTCATTAGGTCGGATGGGGTGAAGGCCGCATTGTTGGTAGGACATTTGAACTGTATGTAATTACATTTGTATCTGTAACGTTCCATAGAAAATATGTGAATTGGGAGATTGAGTTGGGGGTGGACTGAAGCTCCTTGGTGGAGGTATGAGCTCTCTGAGGGCTTTTATAGTTTTTAATTGCACTCTAACTGTTATCGCCTTATCTTAATGCTAAGCTAAGGTAATTTCCTCTTGACTCAAAGGGTGGTGCATCTGTGAGCATAGGTGGAAATCCACCCAGGAGACATGTCCCCTCCTTTCCATAAAGTTGTCCCCCCCAAAAATCATTGTAAGCACACAAAAACAATTGAATAATAATATAGTAATGTTCAATAAAAGCACAACACAAGCGCTGGAAATTATAAACATAAAACTTTTTTTTTTAAATTGTTGAAAGATTATGAACCCCCCCCATTAGTCAAAGTGGTTTAGTCCACATGCTGTTTCCAACTGGCAGAGATACCGGCATTTCCATGTGTCAATGAGCAGGCAATCCTCTAACCAACGAATAGAAACTACACTAATGTGTAAAAGCCAGAAAGTCATTTATTACCCCGCTTGTTCAAAAAGCTCAAGGTTGAACTATTAAAGTGACATTTCTCCTGTTTTGCCCGAAATCAGCCTCTCTCTCTTTTTTAAATCAGCAAGCCGATCAGCAAATAGCCTAGCTTATGATGCTAACAGGCTCAAACTGTATGTAGAATAGCGGCAATTAGTAACCCTACTAATTGATGGTTAAAACATTTTATTTTATTTATAGGCCTACGGTTACAATTTATCATTTAAATATATGGGGGATTTTTTTATTCTATTTTATTGTTGCATTTTTAAGTTGCCATATTTTGTGGCATAGTTGTAAGATCTTGTTGTATTTTGTTTGTTGACTCTACAATAAATGCAGATTTTTGAAGAGGAGTTTGACGTTGTTGGATTATTCTTGATGGTATCTCCTCTGTGGTTTTGGAATTTCTTTTGACCTTTAATTTCTTTTAAAGCTACTTTGATAGACTATAGTGGAAATTAGAGCAGGGTGTAAAGAAATTCTGTTAGATGTGGTCATCAAGGTGAATCATTTCCACCTTCCACCTGATACCGTTGTTGATTTTGCTGGTTGAACATAGAAAACCCTGTCTACAGGTAGAATATGCACTAAAACAGAACAATGCTATAACTGCTATTATTACTTTTAATAACATTCAACATGCTGAAGGCTCAACCCTGCAAAGCGAGTTCCAAAGGAGCAGGACAGAGAGAGGGAGAGAGCGTTTTTTTCATGTCCCCCCAGGAATTACTCTCTGAAATTTTCCTGTTTATTCTTCCCCCAAAAAATGAACTGGGATTTTCACCCCTGTCTGCGAGGGTCCATGAGATATAAATTTCACCAACTTCTCAGTAGGAGATGTGGACCCTTTCATGGACATTCACATGCAACCCAAAACTGGGGTCTCCACAGCGACTGCAGCTCCCATGGACTGTTAAAGTAGCATAACGTTAAATATGCATCCGTGGGCAAAAGCCTTCTCAGGTGACTCCCACACATTCCCTGTCATTGCATGTTTTCGGTCGCTGCACAAAGTATTTTTTTAAACCGTAACAGGACGTCTTGACCAGATCTGAGTCATTCGGCATCAAAATGTTTGCTACTCTTCCAGGAAAGCTCACTTGAAAGTTACCTTGTTAGCGACTCCTTCATGTTACCTCCCTTGAGTCAGGTTCAAAGCAACCAGTCAGTGTCTCTAAACTGAATTGGACAGACTGGTGGGTTTTAGTGTTTAGTGTGAGGTTTTCATTCATCCAAATCACTGTAAAATAACCTCTCATCCAAGTGGCTTCTTCAGTCCTTAATGACTGGTGGGGAGTCCTTCAAATCCCCAAATCCCATTAACGACCCGTGACTCACTCAGGGTCTGAATGGTTGTGAAACTGCCGGGTCATCGATGACTCAAGGTGTCAATGATGGTAAAACGTTCTGGGAAGAGACCTTAAGACGCCCCCTCTTATCAGGTGCTTATAATGCCGTCTTGAGATCTCTTCCCAGAACATTTTACCATCACTAACACCTTGAGTCATTCCTGACTTCTCCCCAGACAGGCCTGTAGTTATGGGATGTGGGTTTCATACTCTCCATCAGTCAGACCTGAAGAAGCCTCTCAGGTGAGACCTAAAAGAGAAGTCCAGCTGCTTTAATTTAAGATCAGAACACTGGCGTTTGAGCCACCACTCATGTCCCAAACACCAGTATTCCCAGTCACGTTGCACCGACCGTATGATGACCATGTATCCAGGCGTGGCTCCCAGAGAGTTGATGAAGGAGCTGAGGACAGATATGGCCATGTAGGAGGTGAAGCTTCGGCTGCAGTCTTTGGCATGAGGGCACTGGCCCAGCTTCACCGATGTAGCGCTGCCCGCTGGGTAGGAGACGGACACGCAGCTGCAGTTGTGGAACACCTGGGGAAAGAGACGAACATGCATGTACGTACCGCGTACCACAAACAGCAGCTTACATTCGATGTGGAAGATTATGCAATGTGTTGAAAATGCAATGATAAATCTGAATATTAGAGTGAGTTCTTAGTCTTTAAGGTCACGGTATTCCTAAGGTCTTCAGTAAAAAAAGCAGCCAGATGTGTCTTTTAGGTTCTTGAGGACGTTTCACTTCTCATCCAAGAGGCTTTTTCAGTTCAGAACGGAGACATCAAAGCAGTTCTGGACTGAAGAATCCTCCTGGATGAGAAGTAAAACGTCTGCAAGAACCCTAAAGAGACGTCCTGTAGTTTCTAGTACAGGGGTGTCCAGTCCTGGTCCTCGAGGGCCACTATCCTGCATGTTTTAGATGTTTCCTTCTTCCGACACACCTGATTCAAATGATCAGCTCATCATCAGCTCCGCAGAAGCCTGATAACGATCCTGATCATTTGAATCAGGTGTGTTGGAAGAGGGGAACATCTAAAACATGCAGGATAGTGGCCCTCGAGGACCAGGATTGCCCCCCCCCCTGTTCTAGTATATCTATGATGGACTGAATGGTACATCTGGATAAACACATCTAAACGCCTTCTGGTGATGCTGCTGATTCTGATGCATGATAGCTATTGATTATAAAGAAATTATAGGGGCAGAGCTTGAACCGTGCAACCTCAAGACCCACTGGATCCCCGGTATGGTCCACCCAACAAGGTTTACCCTGATCTGAGCGCCCCATGTTTGTGCTCTCTGGTGTGAGCTCCTACCGTGTTCTTGCCGAATCCACTGGAGCCGAGGCAGCCGGCCATGCAAGGGGAGATGTAAGTGATGCCGCTGTCCGCACAGACGGGATCCCACTCCTCTGCCGAGCACGAGCAGTCCCTGTTGCAGTCGGAGAAGAGCATTTCCCCGTTGTATGACATGCCCTGTGTCCTGCAGGAAATGGGCTGGCATTAACGAACGCTGTAGGTTTGAGACCGTAAAAATAGAGGAACCGGCATGCTAAATCGGTTCGTTAAAGGTCCCATATTGTGCCCCAGAATGTGTCTTTTATTTTTGCAGAGATCATTAATTTCACCATCATGACTGTATAACTCCTGGTTTCATTCTAAACAGGCTGTTTTGAGGTCTGTGGCTTTCAAGTTGCTGCAGTCCACGCCCCCCTCAGGAAGAAGATTCTCTCTGTAGCTCAAAACGTTCCTCATGTCTTCTTACCAATGCAGGTGTTTCAGGTTCTTTGTTCAGACGTACGTTGTAAGTAAAGATGCTGATTTTGTACCTGACTGTCAGGTTGCTTTCCTGTGGGTATTCACATGCTGCCAGGACCCCATATGGGCCATCAACAGAGGAAAGCAGCAGGTAAACAACAAATAAAAAGCGAAAAAACAACAAAAAAACAAAGAAAACACAAGAAGCCCAAGACATCGACAAAACCATAGTCACATTACCATACATCCGAGGGATAACAGAACCCAGATTGGCACCGCTATAAAACCACACACTAAACTACAGCAACTTGTGGTCCACCCCAAAGACCAAATCGAGAGAGACAAAAAAACGCAACGTCGTCTACGAAATACCATGCAACTCCTGCAATAACACATACATCGGGGAGACGGGTCGAACATTTCACACAAGGAAAAAAGAGCATCAGAAGGAAAAGGAAACAGCAACACGTCTCACAAGATCTCAGAAAGAAAGAGCCCTACGGGAAAACCTCAAATCTGCAGCATCTGACCACTGTAAAAGAAGCAACCACGTGATGGACTGGGACGGGGCAAGAATAATCTGAACTGAAGAAAACAAACACAAACGCTGGATAAAGGAGGCCATGGAGATGCACCACTGTAAAAACTCCACATCTTACCAAGTTTATTCGTCTTATTTTTAGTCCAAATGTCTCAACCCACTTGATTTAAGATAAATTCACTTTCCAGGTAACATTTCAGCAGATGGAGGGACGTGTTTTAAGACAACGCATCTTAAATATCTTGTTAAGTCAAACAATCTTGAAATGATCTTGTTTTAGTTGTATTTTACCAGAAACAAGGTTCATTTCATTTCATCCATGTTTCAAGCTGAGCTGTTGTTTGTATCAGATAAATAATCTGGATTTAAGGAATAAAGTAAATGCATTTTATTGGAAAATCACCAATTCATATCAGAAAACAGCTGCATGTGGAAAATGTGTAAAAAAAAAACAAAGCAAATGTCTGCTTTTGAGTTAAAACTCCTCCTTTTGGGCGTAGCTGGCTTCACCTAAAACACAACACCTTCAAATGCTGTCAAACACCACTAAATATTAGGATTTCTAGCCAACTGTGAGAAGACATTATATCTCAGAATGCTTCAATTAATCTGTGTGATCTTATTTCAAGTACAAGATGGTCTTAAATCTAGAGAAGAGCCATGATAATACAACTAAAATAAGTTGAATACATCTCAAATTGAGAAGCTGAAACTTATTAAAGCTAAAATCTATTTAATTCTTTAGCATGTCTGGTTTATTCTAAGACACCTCAGCTTGACAATGCTGCTAAAATATAGCTTAAAATAAGTTCTCCCTGCTAATTTTAAGACCTCAGTATTCTAAATATCATCTATCTGTTAGGAGCTAGAGGCTGTGCCTGTTCATTAGGTCGGATGGGATGAAGGCCGCATTGTCGGTAGGTAGTAGTCGGAAGTAGCTCTAGAAAGCAAATAAACCTGATAGACTGAGAGTAAAAAGTTTGACCTGGATTGGTTTGTTGAGTAAAACTCTTAGGGGTTGCTAAACTGGTCGATTTGCACCATACAGGACCTTTAAAGTTGTATTCGGTCACAGCACTGACCCGTTGTAGGAGATGGTGAGCCCGGCCACGGGTATGTTGTCGCACTTGGTGCCGAACTGCAGCAGCAAAAGGAGGTACGCCATGAAGGACGTGGCAAAGGACAGCTGGGCTCCCGACACCACGCCCAGCTTATACCTCTTCATCAGCAGCCCTCCCAGGAAGATCCCTACCGCCACCGCTGGCAGGTTCAAAACACCTAGAAGAAGAAGATGGGAGGCCTTTCTTACATGAATGTAACAAACAAGTATGTCTCAAAGTGTGAGAGGAGCAACAATAGGAGGTTTAGTTTCTGTATAAAGCCACTAGATTCATGCAATTCAATTATACCGATAAGGAAGTTGGCTCTGGATGCAGACTGTCCAAACTGTTGCTCCATGTATTTGGCTTTGAAGGTTAACAACCCAATGAAGGAGTTGAACTTCAGGATGCTGCCGCAAAGCAGCAGGAAGTACGCCGGAGTTGCCAACAGGCGCTTCAGCGACGGAAGGAACCCTGCGGAAGTAAAAAATGGAAGCAAAGTCAAGCATAAACCTGCACGAATGCACATAAAAGAAGACCGTAGCTGTTTTACCTTTCGCAATTTCAGTCAGCTTCAGATTGTGGATGCTGTTGAGTGCGTCCTCTGTCCCGTCCACGGAGTCACGGGCCGGAGTCGGCTTCACCTCCTCCCCTTCCTGCTTGGGCAGCGAGCGAGGCAAGAACCAGAAGGGAATACTGGAGAGGAGCAGGAGGCCGGAGGACGCCAGGAAACCCATCCACCAGGCCCCCACCCAGCGGGCATCTTTAGGAGTGATGGTCACGCTTTCTGAGGAGGCGCATGGAGCAGAAGGAACCTTGTCATCGGTTATGTAGGTCTTTCTGATTTCAGACAGTAGACTTTATTTAGGGAGAAACAGGTTGTGTCATAATTATGAGGGATGGGGCGGAATAGCGGAACTGTACTTCAGGTGAACTAATTTTATTCGTTAGACGACTGAATTATTGATTTAAAACGTGAGTGAGAGGCCAGACAGCTCCTCAATGGGACACTCAAAAAAGTCCTCGCTAACTTGCTCTGACAGGTGTGCTGCCTGTTTTCATATTTTCATGGGGGCACGTCAGACCTTTGGACCAGAAGCAGCAGGCTTCGTCTAAATGAGGCTCCGGCCAGGATCCCCCACGTCTCTTTGATCAAAAAATGCGAGATTCCAGCCAAAAAGAACTCTTTGGTTCCGTCTTATGAAAAAACAATTAGTCCTTCAACCTTCTGAGGGCACCAGAGGGTTTGGAAGACGTGTTATTTTTAGAAAAACACCAAAATAACACCATTTATCAAGAATCGTCAAATTCTCAACCTTCCAACTATCCTTTACCTGTCCATCTGTCATGTACATTGAAAATACTTCATATCTGAGGTTTAAATCTTTATATATTTCACCAAAATCACCTTATTCTACATGTGTTGTTAAAAGCACTGTTAAGTTAATTTAAACGCCAGACTCTTGTGCTCAAAAAGAAATGATTCATCCTCAATGAAGGACCTAGGATCCCTAGTCTGTCTCTATACCTACCAGTAGCAGTGATTCCTAACACGTCTCTGGGGGTCATCAGGTGGAAACCTCCCTTCAACGCTGTTTCTCCTACTTAGTCCCACGACACCTCCAGGAGGCTAGGAGGTGAACTCTGGGGTCCCAGAGTCGCCCCCCCTAGTGCCAGTTCACACTGCTGCTACACAATCCAAACAGCACTGCCACATTCAACTGACCCAGGCCTGTTTAGGAGATGATCCAGGTAGTGACCAGTGCTGATGCTACCATTTAGCTAACTGCTAAATGCTAATGCTAACTGCTAATTCAAACAGCACTGCCACATTAAGCTGACCCTGGCAGGTTTAGGAGATGCTCCAGGTAGTGACCAGTGCCGATGCTACCATTTAGCTAGCTGCTAAATGCTAACTGCTAATTCAACCAGCACTGCCACGTTCAACTGACCCAGGCCCTTTTAGGAGATGCTCCAGGTAGTGACCAGTGTCGATGCTACAATTCTGCTAAATGCTAATGCTAACTGCTAATTCAACCAGCACTGCCATGTTCAACTGACCCAGGCCCATTTAGGAGATGCTCCAGATAGTGACCAGTGTAGATGCTACCATTTAGCTATAGCTGCTAAATGCTAATGCTAACTGCTAATTCAACCAGCACTGCCACTTTCAACTGACCCAGGCCCATTTAGGAGATGCTCCAGATAGTGACCAGTGTAGATGCTACCATTTAGCTAGTGCAAGTGCTACATGCTAATGCTAACCACTAACTGCTAAAATACTTCAATACTACTAACAAACTCACCACCCACAAGGAGACTATACAGCCGGATTTGCCCATAATGCCAGTGCTAACTGCTAAATACCAATGCTAACTGCTAAGATACTACCATACTACTACAGCTTTAGCTATTGTTAAATGCTACAATGCTACCACAGGCCTAGATGCCACACACAAATGGAGGCTCTTAAAAATATACTGTGAAGCAAGCAGCGACTCATCTGCAACCAGCAGTCATACAACAAAAAGTCTGGGACTTTTTGGTTGAACTGCAGGCAGTGTTTACACAGAGCACATTGGAAACAAGTACAGAAACTAATTTAAAACGTAAGTAGTAAAACATCTGTAGTATGTGAAGTCACCATTTTTTCCAGTGTTGGTAACACCTGTGGTCCCATGTGTATTCCATTTATCTTAAATTTTTGTCAAATACTCAAAGAAATGTAATTTTCTTCCTTTCTTTTTTTAATGATCTGACATTTTAATTTCGCTATATTGCAAAAAAGACATTTCTGAGTTCTCTCTCCTTCCATCAATGGTTGTTCTGTTTCCAAAGAGGTGCAGGACTTTACATCGCCGTGAAAAATGAGTCAAACAATCCACAGAACCTGCACAGTTTAAATCAATAACAGCGGCTGATTTACTGCTCTGAATCCACGGCAATTTTTGAAAACAATGGGGGCTTTATTTTAGATTCAAGTAGATAAGAGCAGGCATCTAATCTCCACCCAACCACTGTCAATCCTATTTTAAATTTGCCTGCTAATGCATTCAGGTTGAAGACTAACAAAGGCAGATGACACATTAAGTCGTGAAACAAAATGCGTTGCACTCACCCAGATCGACGTATCCAATGTCAACATATAGTTTGGCGCAATAGGAGCCCAGGAGGAATCCGAACATGGGGCCCAGGAGGGTGATGGTCTGGAGACAAGCTGCCAGTCGCAAAATAGAATTGATTACTGTAGGCTAGTAAATCCTGTCAAGAGAGCCCAGCAAACTTAGAAGCAAACATGTACAATCAAACTGAGAATACTACATGGGTCCATGTACGCCATTCGTTTTCTTATTTTGAGATTTCAAAATAAAAACAAAAAATAAACCTTTCCCTTTTTTCAGTGATAATACAAAATGAAAAACGGAGAACGGGCCCTTTATCCGTTATCCAATATAATTAGATGTGTTTGTAAATTGAAATTAAAATTAAAATACACCTGTGGAAAACTTATTTCTCTATTTCCTGTTGGTTTTGGCTCCGTGACACGTATGACTTCTGAAGAGGAGCTAGCGCTAAATGGCGGAGCTTGCAATTTAGCACTAGCGATTTAGCGCTAGCTCCGCCGCTAGCGCTAAATCGCTACTTTGCTTTCTGGCAAAGCTAAAGTAACAGAAAACCTCCAAACCTCCCCAAAAACGTCCCGAAAAGCAGCCAAACGCTAGCGATTTAGCGCTAGCGGCAGAGCTAGCGGCACAAAGGGACAAATAAACCCCACGCTGGTGAAAAGTCCACTGTGAAATAGTGAACAATGTGTGCCAAGCAACGTTTGGACCCCACAGTGGGTCTTCATCAGGCCACGGCACACAGCAAGGTCTGCTAACAGTGAGCTAACACTGGAGCTTTAGATACCAGATCCTTCCTCATCAGAAGTCAGACGGGTCACGGAGCCAAAACCAACATGAAGTAGAGAAATAAGTTTTCCACGTTTGTATTTTAATTTTAATTTCCATTTACAAACACATGTAATTAAATCGGATAACAGATAATGAATAATGGATTAGGGCCCGTTTTCCGTTTTTCATTTTGTATTATCGCTGAAAAAAACGGGAAACAGTTTATTTTTTGTTTTTATTTTGAAATCTCAAAATAAGAAAACAAATGGCCGCGACGTACACGGACCTACATGAAGCCCGACACGTTCTCCCCAGTAGAAGAAAGAGAAAACCAGTTGAGCCTTTGTCAGTTTATTATTGATAAATAAAACCTATTGAAGCATCCACAACCAGAATGAAATGCTACGTAAATATCAAGGAGAACTCGTCCTAACACACCAGTTGCGTCACATGTTCATGGATGGATCCAGAACGCCTTACCGATGTAGAACGGGGAGTTCTCAGCTTTGGCGAAGTCGTCGATGTAGGAGATGCCCAGAGGCGTGACGGGGGTTTCTCCGATCCCCCGCAGAGCGTTTCCCAGAAACACATAGATCCACATGTTGGAACCGGATTCTCTCATGCAGGCTGCATAATGACACAAACTGATGAATAACGTGCCAGTTTTTCTAATCTCTTTGCAATTTCACCACATTTGTACAGCAATGTTGTTGAACTACCGGTAGGGAAATGGTACTTTGCATGAAGGCTGCTTTATTCCAACAGTGTAAGGAACATTTTGCATCCAAGAAAACTAGATGTTGTTCATTTAAATCGAAAAAAATACATCAGATATTGCATGGAGACACTTTTTGGAAGAGAAAACGTCTGCAATCTCAGCTGTGTGAACTAATTCAGACCAGATGCAGGAATAAATTGTGGTTTATGTCCGATATTATACTAATAGAAGATGTCTTTAAGCTTGCATACCAACACATTTGTATACAACGTCCGTATTGTACTGCTTTCTAAATACATCTCATAAGGATGGCTGGATTGTAACGCACACATACTGGATCAATATGTTGCATTTTGGTGGGTGCATGGCATGTTTTTGTGAGACGGAGAATTAATTAAGGCCCAACAATGGACTGACTGAAGCAACAACATCTCAGCAAGAAGCAGAACGGACCGGAATAAGAGCACAAAGCAGTGAAAACTCCCACCGAGGGATATGCGTCCGAACTCAATTTATTTCCATAAATATTACTTTCCGAGCGAAAAAGCAAGAAGGACCTTACGGCCGCGCGTATTCTTCTTTGCTTTTTCCAAATCAGCTCTTCTTGGTAGCTCTGCAGTTTGCATCCAGACCTATTGTTGTCTCTGTATAGTTTCTGTAAACAGACATGAAGGGATTTGTCCTGTTTGTGAGGTCGAAATCAGGGAGGTGTCGACGAGGCTGTACAGTGGCTGGGCGGTATGTACGCTGTGTGGGAGGTGAGTGGCTTTAAAGGTCAGGCCGGATCAGTGCATTCCAGAGATGGCTGAAGAAAGTCAGTGAGTTGCTATGAGTTTGAACAGGGTTTTTAATGTTAAGGCACAACTGTAGTTTGGTGCTGACTGACCATAGCAAGAGCTTGTGGTATAGCTGGTCCTGACTGCAGGCCGTTGAAGCTGAAAAGATGTGACTACCCAATGGACGTCATTGACTAGTCTGTTCACAAAGCATGTGAGCTGTTTTGTGCTTGCTGTGAGCCAGACGTTTGTTTTACTTGGGCTGGTGTGCTCAATCCAAAAAGATAAAAGAGCAATGAGTCATCCTCAGAACAAGAACTTAGGATCCAGCTCCCTTCAAAGAGTCATCCCTTTGCTACTGGCAGTGGTGTCTAGTTGAGCCTGACTAGACGGTTTCAGAAGGACAACAGGTCTAACAAGCTCACTTTAGATCTAACATGACCATTATACTTTGCTTTAGAAGATGAAGAGGAAGCTTTTACTGATCACAAATACGTTACAGCACTGTGAAATGTTGTTTTTGCAAATCCAGAGCCAGGGGTCAGCCACGGTACGGCCCCTGGAGTGGGAAGGGTTAAGGGCCTTGCTCAAGGGCGCAACAATGGCAGCATTGGGGTTTGATCCCCTGCCCGATATTTCCCCTCTAGCTTTGTGATTCTGGTGGGGCACATTTTCTTCAGTTCAAAATACAAGCTCAGATGTGTGAGTTGAGATGGAAGGCCATACCAAAACCCATTTTGAAATGCTAGACCAGAACCAGACATGTAGGCCACGGATATCTTCTGGGGACCGGTGGATTGCTCTCTCTGGGTTTGAGTTGCTGCCTCAAGCAATAAAGTTCAAGTATCTCAAGATCAAGAGTTAAAAGCGAGTGTGATGAGCCAAAGGATTGGGGCAACGTCTTCAGGAATGCAGGTGTTGTACCAGACAACGGTGGCGAAGAGCAAAGGCGGACCCTTTGATTTACCCATCGGTCTTTGTTCCAGCCCTCATCTCTGGTCATGCTATCTGGGTAGTAACCGGTGAGAACGCAGATACAAGCCATTAAAATTGGTTTTCCTGATAGGGTGGCTGGGCTCAGCTCAAGAGATCAGACATCCAGAGGCGTTGTTTCTTTTACAGGAGCGAGTTGAAGTGGCTCGGGCATCTGATTGTGTTGTTACCTTGCTCTGAAGGTTTTCTGCACATGTCCAACTGGGAGGAGACCCAGGAGTAGATCCAGAACTCACTGGTGAGATTAGATGTCTAATCTGGCTTGGACATGCCTTGGAATGCCCCAGAAGGACACCTAGGATGCTTAGGCTAGTTCCCCAGCAACCTGACTCCAGATAAGTGGAAGAAAATGGATGGATGGCTATTTGATGATTGCCAAAGGGAAGGTTGATCACTAAAGTTAGATTTAGTTCTACCTAAGGGTGCCTTCATACCTGCATGAGGTAAAAATGCACTTTGACTGTACCAGTTGCCATAAATAATGGTTCTGTAAGTGTATAATGCACACATCTGATCCAAGAATGCAGCTTACCTTGGTTGTCTTCCCCAGAAGGCTCTATCTGAACCTCTGGTACCTCCGGTGTTTTCAGAGGATCCACACAGGCAGCGATATTCACACTATCATTCTGGAGGACCTGAATGACTGTGTCATACTGATAGCTGTGGAAACAAGAGACCAGATCACTTTGAAGGCCTTTGCTCAACATTAAATCCGCATTCGGAGGTGTTTACCGTCCCATGAAGAAATGTGTCAGGCCCGTGAGAAAGGCCCCCACAGCCATTAGGAAGCAGCCCACGGCGATGAGTCTGGGCCGGTGCAGCTTCGCCCCAAAATGGCTGACCACCGCGAGGAACAACAAGTTGCCTAACTCCAAGGAACACAACCCAGGAGAGCAGGAGGAAAGAGTGCAGAGATAGATTCAGAGAACAACAAACTAAACAACAGGGAAGATTAACATTTGTTGAGCAAAAGTTTAGTTGAGTTAAACGGACGATACCCATCTCAAAACTGCCATCTATGAGTCCGACATGTGTGCTGGAGAGGTCGAAACGTCTCTCAATCTGAGTGATGGAGCTCTTCATGTAGGTCCCAGCCAATGCTTTGGAGAAATAGGCGAAGGAAAGCGCCACAATGAACAACTAGAAAACACAAAGCAAAGGGAAATATAAGGGTTGTGCCATCCAGCCGATTCAATACACTGCAAATTCCCTGGGATAAAAGTCAATAATAGAAATAAAAATCCACATTGCAATGCATGGTTATCATTCCAGACTCTGCTTTAACCTATGGGGTGTCTCAGGGATCAATGCTTGGACGTATTGTATTTTCATTTTATACGCATCTCTTGTGGTACATGATCCAAAGATGTGGTTTTGTGTTTTCTCATCAATATGCTGATGATACACAGCTTTACTTATCAATTCGACTCCAAGACCTCCTTACTTTTTCCAACGCTGACGAACATCTCAAGTAGGCCATTCAGTCCTGACACTTGCACCTGACAAAATTCTAAAAACGAAGCCAGTGTCGTCTCTGGAAGTGATTGTCCTGTTTCGACTCCCTCAATGATCTTTTACTGCGAAAGCCAAGACGCCGTTATCTGGCAACAGTTGGTCCAAAACACTGCAGCAGGATTACTTTCTAAGACTTTCTCTTGCAATGCCCTGATGTTGATGTCACTAAGAATCCAATTTAAGACAATTTAAGTGAACTGCTAACACCTTGTATCTCTGCTAGAACCTCCAGGTACCCTTCACTTTTAATCCACACCTGTTCTCGCTTCACACAAAGTATGCCACGTCGACGTTCTACACCTAGTAAAAGCAGTCGTGAGGGCTTTGGCTACCAGATATGAACTCAGCCAGCTAAAATAATCTTGTTCATCCTTATTGAGCAAACTCGTGATGATTACAACCGCCACTTTCTCAACATTTTACATGTTCTTTAGCGGTACCTCTTGGGAAATAGGCCCCTCCGTGGGTTTAAAGGCAGCTTTAAAGAACTGAAAAATCCATCAAGTGGCCTCAAGCTAACGCAGCTATCCAGATTTGTAAAGGAAAACAAAAATAGAACCTTAATATGTAAGTGTAAAGGCAAATAAGCAGGATGGATAGATGTCACAACTGTGGGGTTTCTTTTGTAAAGCGCTTTGTCATGAAAGGTGATCATCTAAACTGGGAACCTGATCAGCCGTCGCCTCTGCAGCCTCCACTGCCTTTTCTTGATGTGTGGGCATGTCGCAGGTTTTTATTACTTAACATTATTCCCATCAGGAGTTTTTGCAATCCCCCTACATGCTTTGCTATGTAAGAGTTTTAAAATGTGTTGCTGCAGAGGCTTCGATTCCCGGCTTAAACGGAGAAGGTTCCAAACTGCAAACACAGAGCGCCACGTTAGGCTCTTTAGTTTTTATATTGTAAAGGTTTGAGTCTCGGGACATGCTTTGCGACTAAATGCGTCCAGATTGAAGCAGGATGCACGTGGAAGATCGAAAGCTGGCGTGAAACTGAGCATAGATGTGCTCTGTGAGAAATGTCCCATTAGCTTGCTGATGACGGCTGTAGAGCACTGCTGCAATCAGGCGAAGCTGAGCCACACGAGTGCCTCACAAAAGCCTGACATGCTCATCTGGAGGAGAAATGTTGCCCGCTAAGATCGTAAAAAGCAGCGCATGATCGGCACTTGGCTTGATTTGACCTACTTTGGGGGAAACCATATTGCTGAAAACGCCGTTCAATCGGCCGACAACAGATGTGCATCTCACTTTTGAAGCATTTATCCATCCATCATCTGTATCAGTTTAATTCGTGCATGGTCGAAGAGGAGGCTCTTCTAGCTCCGGCTTATGTGAAATGGGTCAGTCTAAAAGGCCGCTGTGCCATCGGGGTGAGAGTTTGAACCTTGTGAGGAGACAGTGCCAACAATTGCACCACTACGCTGCTTTTTAGGCTTTTACCTGGGGCGATTTTTTCTTTCGTTTTTCGCAATTTACACCGAGCGCATCAGCAGAGTGAGGCACACAAACAGAATTACAGGAAAGCAGCAGAGAATAGCTTCAGTACTTTGAGGGTGGAGATGCGTTTTCGGGTCTTCTCCTCGCCGGAGTCGCACAGGGCCTGCTGGCTGGTCATCTTGCTCATGTCCAGTGTTGCTTGGTCCTCCATCCTCCTCTCAGGGTTTGTTTTCTGTTGGGACTCTGCAGTGCACAAGAAGAAGGGATTAATTCTGTGTTTTAAGAGTTAAGGAAATGATTCCAAAGAACAACAACTCAGATTATCTCCAGTAGTGAATGAAAGTTGAATCTACTTAAAGGAAAGGTCAGCATTTTTGGAAACCTTAACATTGATCATATTGGTACTATGTGGTGTTCTGATGGAGAACCTTGATCAGACTTAGACACCCAGATAAACATTGTCCAAGAACAAATGCTGATGGAAATCCCAAATGTCACTGGATGAAAATGCACCCAACCACATGGAAACAACATCAACCAATCAGGAACATGTGGAGGAACATGACAATAGCCCAACATGTTGATGTGACCTCCAGACTTCCTACAGCCCATTCTGATCAAGCATCAACAGGATGCAGTGGAACAAGTTGGATTGACAGAGGCCCCACTGCACAAGCCAGAGCACCCAAAGGATCCAGTGGTTCCAGACCCCATAGGACACCCTGAGAGGTCCTCTAGTCCAATGGTTCAGAGCATTGTGGACCAAATAAGGGGGACCAACACGATATTAGGCAGGTGGCCATATTGTTATGCCTGATTGGTGTATACATATATATACAGAAATTATAAGTATCAGGAGATGCATTTGTTTTTGCATGTTAGCAGCGTCGCCTCACAGCTAGAAGATCCCCGGTTCGCGTCCCGGTTAGGACGCCTGGGATCTTTCAGTGTGGAGTTTGCATGTTCTCCCTGTGCAGCGAGGGTTCTCACCGGGTTCTCCAGCTTCCTCCCACAGTCCAAAAACAAGCTGATGATTCTAAATTGTCCGTATGTGTGAATGAGAGTGTGCTTGGTTGTCTGTCTCTATGTATGGCCCTGCGATAGACCGGAGACCTGTCCAGGGTGTCCCGTGTCTTCGCCCAAATCGGCTGGGATAGACTCCAGCCTCCCTACAGAGGATTAGGTGGTGTATAGATGATGGATGGATGGTATTGTTGTTATATCATGTTGTGATATGATGTTTCATGCTGGTAAAAGCAGCAAACTGTGAGTTGAACACAAGCTTGATTCCACTTGTTTCTCAGTGGTGATGTGTTGTCTTCCATCCTATCCCATCCCGAGCTCCCACACTAAACCCTGACCTCCATCCGGGTTTAGTGCTTCGGCCTCAGAGGGGAGTTTAGGCCTTTTAGTGACACAGCCTCAGCTTTCCACACCACCTAAAGCGGACCTGAGTGGAGCCACACCTCCTCTTTCGACAAGCATCTCCAACTGTGAGACGAGACGGTGGCGTAAGGAGCATTTAATCCACTGTGGTTTCTGATGTTCTGTCTCCTGGTTCAAAGGATATTTAAATCTGGGGTTTGCCATCCCTAAGCCAGAGGTTAACTCTTAAGTAATGCTGAGCTGTGATAAGATGAGGGTCCTTATGAGATAAAAATCAACCCTCTCCTCCATAAGATGTGGGTCATTTCTTCACTCCTGTAATAAGTAACTAATGACCTATTTATGTGAAGCCCTTCAACTATCTAACTCGGGATTCCATCTGGCCTTGAATTTCACCCAGACTAGTGCACAAGTCTGTGATGCTGTACTTGTACTAATCAATACCATTATATATAACAGAGAATTTCTTCCTTCTTCACATCATTGCTACAACATGTCTCACACCATCAATCATATTTTTTTTAAAGTGCATCATTTGTGTTGAAATGTTATATTACTTAAACATTTAGCTTCCAGGATGTCTACACACATATAAATAATTAAATTACGCGCAAACACATCTTTAGTATGGTGTGATGTTTGTGTGATTGTGCTAAATTTGCAAATATATTCTGAAGTCACAAGAAGTTTTTCTTAAAGATATTAAAATGTTATGGTACGGAGCAGAAAATAATTAAAATTGAAGTTTCTTGTGCGCACATGAACTTCCAGCATCAATAACTCATTAGTGACACGTTGTCAAAACACAATCGATGCCTCTTTCCATCGTTGTCAGGTAGACAATGTGCTACAAGCCCAGCTTTATCAACAGTAGCTGTATTTCAAGCTGCACCAATAACACTGGTGTCTATGAGCAGCCGGCTGGGAGATGAGTGTCCAGGGACCGTCTGCAAATTGCAAAACGAGAAACACCACACAGATGTTCAATAACGTAACCCTGATACACTGTAGTGTCACCAGAATCACTGCAGCCATCGACTGGCTCCTGTTGATCAGACCACAACACTTGGTTTGAGACACGTAGATATAAAAATCATACCATCTGCAGAATTGAAATTTGCAGACGGTCCCTGTTCACTCATCTCCCAGCCGGCTGCTCATAGACACCAGAGTTATTTCTGCAGCCTGAAAGACAGCTACTGTTGATAAAGCTGAGCTTGTAGCACATTGTCTACCTGACAACGATGGAAAGAGGCATCGATTGTGTTTTGACGACGTATTGCTAATGACTTATTGATGCTGGAAGTCCCAATCTGTGAATATCTTTCCTGTATTATCATTTTCAGACAGTGTGTGCAAACAGGGAGTTATCTTATGCGCACGAGAAATTACATTTTAATTTGTTTCTGCCCATGTCCCTCTCGGGGCTCTGTATTAAGGTTATTCAAAGCTGCAGTTTTTCTTACAGGTGTATTTTTGATGATGTTATAAAATGTTGACATTCTTTTTCTGCCTTTATTTGAAAGAATCTTCATCCACTGGAATGACAGAAATCAACATGTAATTAACCCTAACTCTAACTTTAGCCCTTTAAATGTGAATGATTCATTGGTGTATACATGCCTTTATTAGTCACTTTCATTAATCGGTGATCTACCACTTAATCACACATCAAACCCGACAGTTTCAGATTCTCACCAATCAGCTGTGAGCATTTTAGGTAAAATGAGGTAAAGACTTCTGCACTTATTAGCAGTCGAAGGATGTTAAACTGTTTCATGAAGATGCGTTTGCCTGTGTAGTGAAAGAAAACCAGACGCTACCTGCTTCCTCTCCTCTGGTCAGTGAAGTTCAGGCGCTCCGTCCATGTCCGAGAGAAAGCTGGTTTCCACTGACTTCATTTGTCGACTGGGAGCAGAAAGTTAGTTTTCAGGTAATCCTCCTCATCCAGTCGTGTTAATACTCCACCCAAAGGCGGCCGGACTCACTCCTGACCTTCCAGGGAGGAATTTCTGGAAATGTGTTACATCTAGTTACGATCTGAGGAGCGGACAGCGAAGCCACTGCTGCAAAACAAGCCTGATAAACACCTAATGCACCTCCGGGGGCGAGGAGGCCTTCCCTCTTCGTCTTTAAGCGGCCATGTGTGTCTTCTCCTGCTCCCTCCGACCTCCTATTCTCCGGTCTGAGGGCTGTTACTCGGAACCAGCCGGACAAAAGGCCTCACACATTTTTATTCCGCACACATGCCAGCCGGCCCAGGAGGGGGACAGCAACCAGAGAACAGGGGGAGGCTTTTGGTTTGTGGTGGTGGTGGTGGGGGGGCCGCAGATTAGTAACCTCAAACCGATCCCTTTTTTTCTAACAAGGTAGAAATAACAGGTGCTTAGAAGTAGATCGGAAGCAGGGTTTTTACGTGCATTTGCCTTAAAAATAGGAGCTAAAACTTGCATTTTACACGTCGTCTGATCGTGAGTTTGACGGAGTTCTCGAAGGTGGAACTGCTTCTAAACATGTGTCATATTAGAGCAGTGACTCCGGGGGGGGAGGAGGGGTTCAGGCTGCCAAACAGTGGGTCACACAATCAGCTTTGTCCCCTCGCAAATTCCGAGGATTATGATTAAGGGCCTTCGCATTCCTGCACAGCAACAGCGGAGAAACTGTTCGCCGCTTCACCTTCTTCGGAGGAAGTGCGGAGATGCACGCTTGGACGTTTTGCGCGTCTTTTGTTACGGTGTCTCGTTTCAGGTGCTTCCAGACAGGAATGTAGGCCTCCTGCCTGCCTGCCTGCCTGCTGCAGCGGTTCACCTTAGACTGGTGGCAAGTCGACACCAACAAGTCCACAGTTTCCTTCTGTTCTGCTTAGCTTTGGTTTGTGGCAGCAGAAACAGAGAAACACCTTGAGCTTGCAGTGGATATTTCATTGCGTAGAGCACAGCCTGCTGGTGAACCGAGATACTAGAGGAGAATAAAAGTGCACGACAAAACCCTGAAGCTTTCAATGAGATTGCATCAAGCGTGACATTAAAAAGACACCAGCTGTTTAAATTCTTATTCATGTGATGTAAAAACAATAAACATGGATTAGACGGCCTGTTCCTCATGTTCAAACATCACTTCTGGTCCAGTTGCAGAGCGCCGTTTGACCCAGAGCAAACACAGAGGAGTCAAGGACCGAGCGGATCACGTGACGGAGTTATGTCAGAGCAACCTTCAACTTTAACAGAGTGTGTACAGATGCACATGTGCAAAGAGACGAGGGCGACGCAGCCGCCCAGGAAAACTGAAAAGCAGTGGTGATCAGTGGGATTCATCAAACTAAAACAGCCGCTTGGTGAGGCTGAAGGGCTGCGACGTGGCTGGAACACATCACTCCCCATGTGCTGATCTCACTGTGCTTTTAAACAGATCACTGTCAAAGGTTCAGTGACAAAGACGCCCATCTATGTACCAGGAGAACAATTTTAAAAGTACCTCCTGTCTGCTTAAATACAGCCCCACCTTCACCTCGTAGTGCTGCCTGTACCTGCAGTGTTTTCTCCTCTTGCTCTTCAGTAAAAAAGACAAGGATGCTTTATTTTTTCTTATGTGTCTTTAGCTTTCTAGCTAACAGCGCAGCGTCGAAGCTCAGTCGGTCCAGCACTTTGTCTGAAATATCGCCCAAAACTACTGGATGAGTCGCCGTGAAATGCTCATGATCCCAGCGTTTCCACTGAAGACCACAGTGACGCTGTGTCGTTTGCGAGAAGCAGTTGTTACAGGAAATATGAATGTGCTTCCCTGCTTTGTTCTGCTGTTTGTTTTGTCAGATGTTCGACTTTAAAGCCACTTCCCTCATCAGCTGTTTCCACAGTGAACCGTTCGGGCTGGTCTCCACGTATACGCCCCCGAAAGATGACCCAGAGTGATCGAACCAGTTAGGAAAGAATACCATTACTATTAGGATTAATGAGGGGTCATGATTGTCGTACACAGGGTCGTATTTTCTCCTTTCGCTCCTCAGTAAATGAAACAGCTTCTTTAGTTTACACCGTTTAGCTTTATCAAAGGTCAGTCGGTCCACCACCTTGGTCCAGACAGAAATATCTCAGAAATCGCCGCATGGATCGTCATGAAACAACCCCAGCAGCTTTGGTGACCTCCTGAAAGCCGATTCCCGCTTCAAATTCTCTCTAAATGATACGGCTTCTTTATTCTTCACCACTTATTGTTAGCTTTTTAGCTGACGGAGCAGCGCCAAATATTAATCAGTCCACCACAGAAGTTCCTGAACAACTAGTAGAAACATTCATGAACCCCAGGAACTTCGGGGGTCCCCTTAATTCTAGTAGTACTGTGACATTCGTCATCAGTTTGTTCTCTAGTCCCTAACAGGAAAGATACACTCATGTTTTACTTCCCTGCTTCAGTTTTCTGAGACAAGAAAGGATGCATGATGGATGGATGGATGGATGGATGATGGATGATGGATGGATGGATGGATGATGGATGGATGGATGGATGAATGGATGGATGGATGGATGGATGGATGATGGTTGGATGATGGATGAATGAATGATGGATGGATGGATGGATGTATGTATGATGATGAATGAATGATGGATGGATGGATGGATGGATGTATGATGATGGATGAATGATGGATGGATGGATGGATGGATGTATGATGATGGATGAATGATGGATGGATGATGGATGGACGTACAGACAGAAGAAAAATGGACAGATAGATGGACGGAAGATGGAGGATGTATGTCGATGGATGAATGATGGATGGATGGATGAATGGATGGATGGATGGATGGATGGATGGATGGATGGATGGATGGATGGATGGATGGATGGATGGATGATGGATGGATGGATGATGGATGGATGGATGGATGAATGGATGGATGGATGATGGATGGATGGATGGATGATGGATGATGGATGGATGGATGGATGGATGGATGGATGGATGGATGGATGAATGGATGGATGGATGGATGGATGGATGGATGGATGGATGGATGGATGATGGATGGATGGATGGATGGATGATGGATGGATGGATGGATGGATGGATTATTAATGATGGATGGATGGATGGATGGATGATGGATGGATGGATGGATGGATGGATGGATGGATGGATGGATGGATGGATGGATGAATGGATGGATGGATGGATGGATGGATGATGGATGGATGGATGGATGGTGTTGGATGATGATAGATGGATGATGGATGATGGATGATGGATGGATGGATGATGGATGATGGATGGATGGATGAATGGATGGATGGATGATGGATGGTGTTGGATGATGATAGATGGATGATGGATGATGGATGATGGATGGATGGATGATGGATGATGGATGGATGGATGGATGGATGATGGATGATGGATGGATGGATGAATGGATGGATGGATGGATGGAAGAATGGATGGATGGATGGATGGTGTTGGATGATGATAGATGGATGATGGATGTCTCTAGTGATATTTCCTACTTAACACTACTGAGCATGACAGGCTCATGTTTGGCCCACTGGAATAAGTGTTTCTGCAAACTACAGATCAAACCAATTGAGATCAGGCGAACTGAAATAAAACAAACTTTGACCTAAAGGAAGTTCTTTTCAACCTGTGTCCACTTTGGTATTGACACCCGTTGGTCTGGAATGAAACTCTTCAAAAACTATTGAACTATTTAAGGGAAACAGCTGCTACCTATGCATATTAAAAAAACAACACTTGAGAAAATTTGTCTTTAATGCCAACAGATATGCTATAAGGACAATCAACAAAATCGTAAAAAAGAAATGCTCTTAAATGATGATACAACAAAATATATGGACAATATAGAAACACACCAAAGTCAACATGTAAATTCTCATTATGAACAGCAATTATCTGTGTTAATTGATCATACGTGTAGTCGCTGTAGAAGAGAGCAAGTCACAGTAGAAGTTGAGTTTGACATTTCACTCGCTGTTTGTCCGCCAACCAAACCACGTTGAACTCTTCCAGACAAACACCGGCGGGTTCAAGGAATACACCATATGACCTGTGGAGTTTGCGTAAAGTGATGTAACAAGCACGTGCGATGCCAGACGGGACGAGATATCCAGGTGTGTCAAACGGTGCTGGAGCACAGTGCTACTAGTCAGAATAAAGGTTACCAACCCTCTTGGTTGTAAAAAAACACTCTCTGCGAGGCAACTAAGTCGTCTCTATCGGTTTGAGACACAAAGAAAATTTAAAAAACGAATTAAAAATGTATATAAAGTACTTCAGCAAGTATTCACCTAATTAATTCACATTTTAAAAACATACTGATTCACCATTTGAGAACATACAAGTGTCAGTCAGGCCACAACAACAGTAACGTCGTACGATAAGGTGTAGGCTTCTATTATGTGGAAGGCACTGGCAGCAGCTAGTTAGTTACCTGACCAGGGGGAACATCTTTAAAGCACAGTAAATAACATGTTATATGTAATTTTTTAAGTTTTTTTCCCTGTCTCAGAACAAGCATAGGCACAGTTGGTCTTATTTGATACCCACAAATGTCTATTATGCATCATAAATTCCCCTATATGAGGAAAAACCCTGCAGTAAACCCCACAGTGATGGCAAGACTCCATGAAGACACTAAATAATCCAGCTTAAAGGCGCGTCATGTCGGCACTTTTGGGGTTTTTGGTGCTTTTTTTTCCAAAGCCAGTTCAACTAAGATGCACTTGGAATGTTAAGTTTTACACCGCTCAGCTAAATGCTTCAGTCCGAGTTGCTCGACATAAATGTCCTCGTAAATGAACAGGAAACCAGGACTGTAGGTTCGTAAATCAACTGATCAAAAGCAACATCTGAAAATGGGTTGTACGTCAGCTGCAGTACCTGGTTGCGCCACCAGGTGGAGCCTCTTACTGTTTAATGAAATGTAGTTTGTTTGCTGTGTTCGATGCCGTAGCAACTCAAAGAAGTGGTTGGGTAAAGGGCATTCCCGCAAAGAATCGTGGGAATGTTAACGTTTAAATCCAAATTAATAAACGTGTAGCTGTGTTTTAGCTGTGCTGTGCTTGAATTTTCAATTGGTGTGAATGGATGAGGTTGTTTTGGGTGTTTGTGTGGCTTAAAGCAACGTAGGGCCACCATGACAGAGACTTCTGTGGTGGTTAATGACCTCCGATCAAGCGCTAACATGCAGAGTTAGCATAAGTTGTTGTCAGTTGGATGGACGTAACATTTTCAGCTAAGAGAAACCTCCGGAAATGCCTTGAAAAGATAAGTTAATTCAATAGGATGCTCATTTGAACTAACTTTTATTGCTACGTTTGCGCAATTAAATAAGAAAATAAATAATAAATGGCTTTACGAGTCATTTTACGTCGTCTGAGCAAGTATTTAGATTTGTGTAACTGAAATGTTTAAAGCTAAATAGTCTTTTTTCTGGTTTCTTACACTCCCCCCATAGAGAAAACCTATCTTTTTAAGTTGCTCATATTGAGCGTCAGATTAGTACAAGCAGGTTTGTACAGAACCACCGAAAAAAGCACAAAATAATCTCTGGAACTCTCATTACTGACGAAAACATGAGCAGCGCTTCATGCGACTAACCGATGCTACCACATGCAAGGCGACGAAAACTGCAGTTGTGTTGTGTTAGTAGATAAAAGTGTACTAAACTGTTGCTGCATGAAATCACTTTTGATATAAAGCTGTAGGCGAAACTTGGCCAGTGTTATCTGAACTAGTGCTGCTCAGGAAAGAACTGCGAGAACATGCCGACGTCATAATTAAAGCATGTTTTTGAACAGCATTGTGCTTTTCTGATTCTTGACCTTTGAAGTGAGCTAGTAGTTATTGGTTTTGACACAACAAAAAACCCAAAAAGTAGAGTTATCCTGCTCGGTGACCAAAAGAGTGCCGACACTGTACCATTACATTCGGTCCAGCATGGAAGCAGCACAGCATGCGGGCGTCGTTTGCATTACACACTGGTGTGGCCGTCCTAAAACGTTTCAAATAGTGCTCTCCTTGTCCGTGTCGTCTTTGTTTTTGGCGATGTTGATGTTGGCGTGTCCGTTGCCCACGCCGTTGCCCTCCAGCCCGTTCTCTTTGGCCTGCTTCCTAAGCGCTAACTTCTTCTGTCTCTTGACAATTCTGAAGTAGAGGCCTCCCCACATCAAGTTGGAGAGGAAGTATAGTCCAGTAATGAGCCCCAAGAAGGTCATTCTGAAAAGTGAAGCACATAGGAGCAGGTTTAATGGAGCATTTACACTATAAGTACTTTTGTTTGTGGTTGTAGCTTCGGACTCTCTACAGTTTGACATCAGCTGTGTCACCCATTGGTTTATGGGTTACTATTTTTGCATTTAACCTTAAATTGGACCAAAATTTACAAAATAAACATCATGCTGCATTGAAGGAGGCTTGAAACTAGTGACTGAGACCATAAACTTACTAGGAATATTGCAATGCAAGTCGTTAGGTCCTTCTTTAATGAGGGGAGGTGCACACCCTAACGAACTACATTGTGAAAGGGAAGGACCTAACGACTCCCATAATGAGAGGAGGGGAATCACACATCCAGCAGACTGAAGCTTCAATAGTGTTTATGGATCCTGAAGAGTATAAACATCTGGAACGGCCAACCAGTCAGTTTAGAACTGATGAAGCCTATTGGATGAAACGTCTTCAAGAAACTCAAGCAAGTCCAGATGCTACGACTGAAGCTACGAGGATAACCGCGACCTGGATGACTGAGAATCTTCACAGACTTCTTCCTGTTACTTTCCATGAAAAATAATGGGATTTTTCGCAAAAATCGTACAATTTAGTCAGAAATCTAACTTTCAGACTTGCTTTTGGGGTTAAGAGGGTCGAGTCAGTTGCACTCAGTTGTTTAAGGCCCCATCCACACGAAGCCAAAACGCTTATAGCTTCAAAAACGTTCTTCATAAAGACGGAGCTGTTCCAGTAAATGAATTCACTTGATACACCTGGAAATGATGTAAAACACATGCCAGGCCTGTTGGTGGCGCTATGACGCCGTAACAGAAACAAGCTGAAACTGGCGGGGGGACTTTAGGCATGAAGAAATCTGTATACGATGTAAACATAGAACATGTGGCAAATACGAGTGGACGAGCTGGTAGGACTCTAGTCTGGACGGACGATGAGGTGGAACTATCAGCAGGACATACGCAGCACTATACGGCGCTATTGTTGTCGTCGTTTTATCGAGAGGTGGAGCTATGATGCAATCGTGTCAGAAAAAGATAGGGCGTAACAACGGTGCCACGTAAAGGGTGTTTTCAGATCTTTGCACTCTGGGACCTAGGTTCAGAAAGGATCGTTTTCAGACCCCCAAAACACCGGCTTGGTGTGGACGATACACGGGTTGGATGGACTATTGGTGCGTTCAGGCCTGGGCTCGTCTTCGTGTGGACGGGGCCTAAGACATCTTAAAAGAATCAACTTGTGGTACATTGCAAGAAGCGCATTCACCGAGGTGGTAAAGTCGTGGTTTCACTGTACCTAAAAGCGTTAGCGTCGTAGAGTCGACATGCCCCGCGGCCTCCACACTGCTTAGTACCCCACTTCAGACAGGTTCGGTCAATCAGGGCTCCAAAGTATATGGGTGGAGGGATCCCACCTGGAAGTTCACACATGGTCACACACTTCTAGAAACAGGCAGGTTGTGTTGCTGTCTTCTACGAACTGTACTCACCCAGAGTCCTCACTATCAGCGTCTGCATACCCAAAGCCAGCGACTTCAGGTCCGGCTGTATGGACCTGAATTGTTGACCAAAAGTCACCATATTAGCACCTTAGCTTAAAAGAAAAACACGTGTCTCATTTAGCGCCTCTGACCTGAGCAGGACGATGTATCCCGGCGTTCCCCCACAGGCTGAAATGAAGGATCCTATCACGGACAGAGCCATGTAGATTTTAAACTTGCTGTCGCAGTCGCTCTTCCTCTGGCACTGACCCAACACCGCGGACATGTTCGCGACTGGCATGTTAATGTCGCTAATGCAGGTGCAGTTGTGAAACACCTAAAGATGAAAGAGAGACCACAGCTTTGACCAACAGGTTTTAATTATAAGGAGGGGTTATGGAGTTTTGGGTTTCTCAGGGTTCTTCTAAAGACCTTACGATGTCATATTATAGAGAGAAACCCAACGAATGCAATGATTCCCTTTGAGCAAGCGCTTAAAAACTCCTTTAGATCTGTAGTAAAGTATGTCAAACCCATATACATCAAGAAGTACTTATAAAATTATTCATTTTCAAGCCAATTAAGGTTTATTAGTTTGTAGACTCTCCTTTAAATTCAGTAGGGAGCGTATATGTGCAAAGATAAACAGCCACATAAAGGAATTCTAAATGAAATCTGCTGTTTTCAAGCCAGTATTTTGCAGGAAAGAGTATCTGTGCGTTGTTTCTGCTCTTCTTTCCCGACACATTTAATTAGTATCAGCGCAAAATCACCCGTCTGGAGCCGTTTCTCCTGGATTCCTGTTTTTCCCGTATACCAGCAAGTCATGCATAAGAAGAACTCTGGCTGCAACAACACTTTGGTTTCGTAACTGTGAGCACCTGCGAGTTGTTCCCTCACCATTTCCTTGCCGGTGCCGGTGGAGGTCTGGCAGCCGGCCAGGCAGGGCGAGGCGTACGTCATGCCGTTGTAGGCGCACACCGGGTCCCAGTGCTTCATGGAGCAGGAGCAGCCCATGTTGCACTGCGACAGCAACGTCTGGGGGTTGTAGGACACCTGGGGAGCCCTGGTGCACGCAAGAAAGCACAGGAAACACTTCAATGACAACATTCGATTTAGAGGGGCTTCAGCTGCGACTGGGCTTCGCGCTCACCCTTGGTACGACATCGTGAGACCGGCCACCTCTGCGTTGTCACACTGGATGAAAACCTGGATTGCGAGCATACAAAAGGCCCCGATGGAGGCGGTGAAGGACACTCTGGCCGCTCCGATGATGCCCAACTTGAAACGCTTCAGCACAAAACCTCCGGTGATGATTCCCAGAGCGACGGCCGGCAGATTCAGAATGCCTGCGTGACACGAAAAACTGGGAATGTCAGGGCATTACAATCTGGCAGCAATGGTGCCAAACAAAATGCATGGAATACTGTAAAGATGGAGGACTAAAAACGCTGAGAATAACATCTGTAAAGTCATGTGGCTGATTTAAATACAGAAAAATGGTGTAATACTATCGTCTCATATTGAGAAAGAACAATTTACTGTTTGTACAAATACAGATTTTTGCTGCTGTAAGTAATTATTGCATTTATTTTACATTTCTGTCATCACGTTATAGTTTATTTTAGTGATCTGGCTGCAAAGTGCTCACTCAAGAGTGTTGTTTTATTTGCAGAACTTAAGAGAAATGAAATAAATCATAATCCTGTTCTTATTTTGTTTAGTTTTTTCCTCTTAAAAAGAAAAAACAATCAAAGAGTATCGCTAAAAGTAGCAGTACCGCTACTTTAAAGCTAACCGCGGCAGCATTCCTGACGGGACAAAGCCGATCTCTAACTTGTGCTGTATTCAAGTGCTGCTCAGAAAATCAGGACACATCAAAAGCTGTTTGCATTAAGCCGTTTCTGTTCAGCAGCCGATTGTTGTTCTGCAATGTTTGGCGGCTGAAGAACAATCCATATTCTCACGGCAGCCCTGTGAGCCGGTAAACAGTCGTTAAAGGCTAATTATAGCTCCCAGCGAGGCGCTCTCAGAGGCCTACTTACACGGTAACTCGGCTTTATCACACACAATCACACTTCCCTCCAACAACATTATTGTCCTGAGCTGCAGGGTGAAGCTCGGACAGAGAGGACGGGTCGTACCGATGAGGAAAATGGCCTTGGAGGCCGACTGGCCGAAGATCTGCTCGATGAACTTGGGCTTGAAGGTGATCATGCCGATGAAGCCGTTGACGACCACCAGGTAGGTGAGGATCATCAGGGTTAAGATGCTGTTCTTGAAGAGCCTCCTCAGAGACGGAATGAAATCTGGTGGAGAGAGAGCAAATTAACACACCTGCTGCTGACAGTGTCGTGTTTTTAAAGTATAACTGATCGGACCAACAGACAGTACAGCTATAGTCTCTCTGTGTCCAACATGCTCGTATTTTAGTGTCATTTATTTGCCAAAAAAGAGAAAAAACACAAATAAATCATCACATCTTTTATGTTTTTTATACTTTTCTAATAGATATCACGATAATAGCAATATTGTGAATTCTTTTGGCCTCGGTAATCATCTGGCATCATGAACACTGAACAAAAATATAAAGGCCCCATGTGAAATATTGATGCCACATGAAGTGCACCACCCAAAGTGAGCGTATACTGTCTGGTACTTGTACTAAATGGATATTTCTCTTGATTAGTGTCCCAAATTTGAACGTGTCATTGGCATGTTGGAAGCAGGAATGTCCACCAGAGCGGTCGCTGTGCAGCTGAATGTTCACTATCAGACTATAGGACGTTTGAGAGTTGGTTTCCAACAGACGGGCAGTACTGCAAATCCACCTCATCCACGTCGGCCACGTGTGACCACCCCAGCACAGGATGGACACATCCGGCTTGTTCACTTGTGGGATGGTCTCAGACCAGCGACACGTACAGCAGATGAAACCTTTGGTCTGACAACAGACGCATCACACCAACATGCCAATGACACGTTCCCTCATGACCGGAGTCATCTGAGGCGTTGCTGCTTTGGTCAACATGTGACATGTTGGGGTGGCCTTTTATTGTCCCCAGTATAAGGAGTGTCTGAGTACTGCTCATTGTGTTGGAGCAGCGTCTGGATATGCCACACCCATGGACTGAATGGAATTAATGCATCACTGAGGCAGTGGTGGACTCAAATTTGGGACACTAATCAAGAGAAACATCCATTTAGTACAAGTACCAGACAGTATACGCTCACTTTGGGTGGTGCACTTCATGTGGCATCAATATTTCACATGGGGCCTTTATATTTTTGTTCGGTGTTTTACTGAGTAATCATTGATCAAATTACAGTTAGTGGTGTCGCAACACAAGCTAAATATTGTTGTGCTCTTGCACAAGATGAGTTTCAGTGATAGCATTAATTTTTGTTTATAGATGCAACATAATATAATAAACATCACCGTAAATTCTTTTGGCTGTACTGAAAATCTGATATTGTGACAACTTTAATATCATAAAACTTTGTAAATACATAAATAAATAAGATGATGAATTATTTTTATTCGAGAAAAAACAAAAAATAAATAAAATAGAGAGAGGAAATATTTGGATTCTCAGCTTTCCGACAGACCCTGAACTAATATTTTGTGAGCCTAAAAATCAGGATATTTCTCACTTATAAACTGGCCAAAAAATAAAGTATTTGCTCCAACCAAATTCTAAAAAATACTAAAAATTCTGCCATCCTCTGTGCAACCAAGAAGCCAATAACGACTCAGCTGCAACCAACAGTCTCGTGTCAAAAAAACTTTTCGGCTGAACTGCAGGCATTGTATTTGTATTGAGGGTTTTCTGTCTGGACTGTTGCATTATGTGGGTCAAACATGGTTGATAATTAAACAACCCAGAAAACACTGAACAATTAATGCTGTTGTCATGTTTATGGCCTTCACGGTTGCAGATAAAGAAGACCTTTACGGGAGGCTAAGTTTACCGAATGCGTCCTATCTGTTACCTTTAGCCAGCTCCTTGAACGTGACCGGCCTCTCCTCGTGGTCCGGGCTTTCCTCCGGCAGGAAGTTCTCCTGCTCTGCCACCGTGGACAGCTCGGTGCCTTTGCTCTGGCTCTGCTCTTTGCCCTGCTTGGGCAGAGACTTGGGCAGGAACCAGAACGGGATGCTGGACAGGAGGATCACGGTGCCGGTCACGATGAAGCCCAACCACCAGGCGCCCACCCAGCGGGAGTCCTTGTGGGTGATGTTGATGGTGTCTGGGAGAAGGGGGAAGATTGACTGAGCTGTTTCTGCTGCCATGAAGGCTTAAAAAATCCATTACAGGGCGTCACAATATACCGATACGGACAAAGAAATATATAAAATATGAACAGTGCAGCATCAATAACTATCTGGTTAACACTGGACCTCCTTAGAAACCAGACATAACACACAATAAACCTCTTTTTTTTCTAAAATTCTCCAACTATAATATCATTTTCTTGGAAATCTGCAACCCAAACGATTGAATTTCATCATGTATTATCAAGCAGATGCCTCCCATCATAGATTAGACTCACTTTACACACATAAAGACTTGATTTAAATTGATTTAGTTTACATTTAAAGGGATTACAGTCTTTATAAAGATATTCTGAGGGGGGCAAGAGCTCTAGGATTAAACAGAAACTAACAAAGGAACACATAAATTCATCATTTGTCGGACTTTTGTTGCTCTGTTGTCAGTATTAGGGCTGCAGCTAATGTTATTCACTTTGCTGATGACACTGTGTTTTATGTTTGAGATGAAAGTGTCTGAAAATGGCGAAAAGATGTCAGTAAGTGTTTCCCAGAGATGGCAAATGTCTTGTTTTGTGCTTTTCAGTTAACATGTTTGTGACTGAACGTCCGCCTGCTGTGCTGCGACCAGCGCCCCCTACCTAAGTCCACCGATCCGACGTCCACGTAGATCTTAGCGAGGAAAGACCCGAGCATGAAGCCGAACATCGGGCCTAAGATCCCCACTGTGTGGATGCAGGCTGGAAGAAACACAGGAGGAAGAAGAACTATGTATGAAACAGTGGACTGCACTGTAAAAAAATAAAATCCAAATTTTTACATGTTTTTTTTAAACAAAACGTTTTAAAAGTGGTTTCCTAATAATGCCAAATTACATTTATTTCTCATTTTCTACAGAAATTTTCCTGCTTTTTAAAATTAAAAACACATTTACATTCAATCATGTTATTAAAATATACAGCTCTTTATATGGAGGTTGTAATTTTAAAGAAAATGTGATTAGTTTTGCATTAAGACACTGTCATTGTGGAAGCAAATAAAGCAAGTTTTAATAGTTTTATTAATTTAAATAACATTTGTGGTTTTGTAAACACAGAGAAATCCAGAAATATTCATGATTATTTGGTTAATATTTTAGTTTTTCATCAGTTTTTGCATCTTTTTGGCTGTGCACACTTTATTTGCCTTCCAAAACTGTTATTCAACAATCTTGAGCATGTATTAAGACTCAATAATTTAATTTTTTAGGCCAAATTTGTGAAAAAAAACAACTTTCAGGTCAATCACTTTATCGTGTTTTAGTGCAACATTTCAGACAAGAATCTAAATCTGCAAAATAACAGCATTTCTATGCAAAACAATAATGAAAAAGTCTTTAAACTGATGGTTTCTGCACTTTATTTCAATTAAGATATTGTGTTTTAACTGAGGCTTTGTTGTTTCTTTCATTCTACTGACCAGGCTTTTTACCGCTTTCTTTGTTTACAGTGTATTTAACCGTTATCCTGAAGGACCGTAAACGTTGGACTGACACAGATAAAAAGGTCAAAACTGTGTCAAAAACCATAAAAACCAGCAATAATGTGTGGAAGAGTAACTGACCCAGATAGAAAGCAGTGTTCTCCTCTCTGGAGAAGTCGTCCAGGTAGGAGACTCCCAGCGGCATGATGGGAGTTTCTCCGATCCCACGCAGCATGTTTCCCAAGAAGACGTAGATCCACGTGGACGAACCGGCTGCTTTCTCACAGGCTGACGGGAGAAACGCTCGACTTAAACCTGATCTGCTGCTGAAAATGAGAGTTTTAACTAAAGCAGGAAGTGCTGCTGGATACCTGTTTTGTCCGTGACATCGGGGGTGTCGTCGGCATCGATCATGCTGTTATTGGACAGACAGGGCAGGATGCTCTCTGTGTTGTTGACGTTGGCACTGTGAAGCACGCTGGTCTCGTATTTGTACCTGGAAATGTTGAGAAATATCACAGGATTTATGCACATCATCTCAAACATAAACATACAATCAAACATTCACGTCAACAAACCAAATATCATCTAAAAAGCAACATCGTTAGTGGAAAACATGCCACCAAACGCACTGTACGTACCTTCAAGACTAATTTCTGATTAATATCTCCACTTTAAACACATTTTGCTACTTAATTAAAGCGTTGGACGGGTCCTTGCATCCTTGCTGGTCAGCAACTGAGACTGGATATTGCCATGTGGCTGTCATCAGGGCCGGACTTAGATCATGCATGTAAAGTTTGGGGGTGATTGGAGCATGTACAGGCTAGTTAGACAGCACTTCCTGTTTCTTTCATGGCGAACGCCAAAATGCCGTGGGCTGCCGTGGGCACACCCTCATACTTTTACGGAACATTTTAATAAGGTTTGCTCACCCATGACTGTAGTATATGCGTACCAAATTTGAGATATCTCTGAGTTATCCCCTAGGACGCATTCGCTCTAGAAAATTTGAAAACTTTCGCCAAAATCGCCAAAAATCTGACAGTAAATTCAAAATGGCGGACTTCCTGTTGCATTGTGGGTATGGGTTCTAGAGGCTTTTTTGTGCATCTTGTTGTGATACATGTGTGTACCAAATGTCATACCTCTAGGTGAAACTAAGTGACCCTAAACCCTTTTTTAAAAATTTTCTAGGGGGCGCTATTGAGTCATTTTGCCATTCACATGTGTAATTCCACCATAATATTAAATTTCTCCCCAGGTCTGATGGGCGTGCCAAGTTATACACATGTTCGAGTATTTTTAGGGCCTCAAAATTCAGATTCAATAGTCTACCAAATAATAATAATAATCTTTAGAATAACAATAAGGTTCTACACAACGTTGGTGCTCAGACCCTGATAATTTTTATAAAAGGCCTATAAGACATTCACAAAAGCTGAATATTAAGAAGCTGTGTACTAACGGTCCCTGCAAGAAGTGAGGCAGGGCGATCAGGTAACATCCGGCGGCCATGATCAAACAGCCAATGGCGATCAGCCGAGGGCGATGCAGCTTGGCGCCAAAGTAGCTCACGAAGGCGATCACCAGCAGGTTGCCTGGGAGGAAAGAGAGTCGAAAACAGCTGCAGTGAGCGCAAAAATCAAGGAAGGAGGAGCTCAGGATGTGCCTTTCTTGGGTTTGGCCTTTGCTTTTGTGTGTTAAAGGTCTGCAAAGCTCAGATTTGAAGCCAAAATAAGTTTCTTTCTTCCATTTTTTATCGATGCCACCATGTAGACGTTTGCTTTACACCTGCCTAGCAGCTAATTTAGCATCTTTAAACTGAGGCTTTATGCTAAACGAACCCTCCAAACCCCAAAACCAGCAATTGTTCTTATTTAAAATCATCAAAATTCCACATTTTATCAGAGTAAGAACCCGTCTAAACATCCCAGGAGTAACTCTAAGCTCAAAATCCTCATTTGTTTTTAAAATCGGCAATAAAAAAGCCCCAAAACAAAGAAGTAGCAGAAACAAAAGTTTGTAAAAAAATGAAGAATTCTATGCATCTTTACCTAATTGGGAAGCAAAAAGTGACTCCAATGTGACCAACAGTCAAGCCGCAAAAATTCAGAGACTTTCTGGCTGAACTGGGATGAACTGCAGGCAGTGTGTGCACCAGTGGTAACATATCTATAGCATTTACATCTGTCTGCACTGTTTCCAGGTGTTTTTCAGTTCTTGTAAAATAAATATTCAGAGAAATCAAAGTTTTTCTTGTTATTTTCTCTAAAATAATAATTTCTGGCATCATAACTGTATCATACTTCACAGGAGACATTTCTTAGTACTGTCAACTTCTAGTCATGGTTGTTCTGTTTCCATAGAGGTGAAGGGGGTTCACAGGGTTCATCCTTTGCACAGCAGTGAAAATCGCTCGTACCCATTTCGAAGCTGCCGTCGATGAACCCGATCAGGGAGCTGGGGATGTCGAAGCGTCTCTCGATCTGGGTGATGGAGCTCTTCATGTAGGCTCCACCGAAGGCCTTGGAGAAATACACGAAGGCCATGGAGGCCAGGAAGAGCTGGAGGAGAGACACGAAATCAGTGATTCATGGTGGACGGACCAACTGTTCTCTAAAGGTGGTTGTTTTGCTGTGAACGGCTTTTTAAACGGTGGTAGGATGTCATTTTAATACTTCTATTAAACAAGCAGCAGACTGACTACATTATCAAGCTGGATTCATAGATCAGAGTCACTTAAATATTGTCACTCTACCCGCTCTACCAACTGTGGCTCAGGTGGTAGAGCAGGTTGTCCACTGATCACAAGGTTGGCGGTTCGATCCCCGGCCCCTCCACATGCAGAAGTGTCCTTGGGCAAGACACTGAACCCCAAGTTGCTGCCAATGGTAGATTAGCGCCCTGCATGGAAGCTCTGTCACCATTGGTGTGTGAATGTGTGAATGTGAAACACATTGTAAAGCGCTTTGGAACCACTAAGGTAGAGAAAGGCGCTATATAAGTGCAGACCATTTACCACTCAAGACGACTGGTTTGTTGATTCGTGTTACAGTATTTCAGAGGTTACTTTGCGCATGTAAGTGCGGACTTAATCCCTTCTAGACAGGCCGACATGCTTTGGTTCTGATTTCCATTTGATTAAGACTTGATGCCTGTGTGGACGTTGGATGTGATGTGTGCCTCCATGTGCTGACATGAGGCCAGCAGACGTACAGGTCTGTAACGATGGATGCCTTCTTCTGGGCTTTTTGGTTTAAATGTGCGATATTCAGGCACAGAGGAGGAAAGAAACCAGAAAATATTCACATTTTAGAAGCTGGAATCGGAGAATTTGGACTTTTTTTCTTGCCAGATTTATTCAGAACAGCTGCTGATTAATTATTAACACCTGACAGCTAATTGATTAATCGTAGTGACTCTGCTTGGTTCATGTTGAAACACATGATTTTAAGTGTAAATGTTCTGCAGCCGAACAGGGTTCCAGTAGAAATATTGTGATGTTTGATGTTGTGTTTTTTTTATCAGCTAGGAACTAAAGTCAACGTTTTTCCAACCCCTCACCTCGTTGTTGCACAAGTGAAAACAGAATTGCGCAAAAGCTGGCTGCAAAAAACACACGTGTGCCGACATGGAAAGTCAACTGCGTGTTGCTTTGAGGCTTTTATTTTGAAACTTAGCAGAGCCGAACCGCGTGAACTTGAGGAGTCAAACAATCAAAGAGTCGGACTTTCTTTTCTTTGTTCGACGCTCGCGCTTCGTAACTCCTCAGCTCCAGGTTCACCTTTGCCACGGTTGCAGTCGGTTTGATTATTATGAGAAGAAACAGCCGCAGCTCGGATCGACAAAAGACACAAAGCGGGCTTCCGCCATGTTTGTTGTCTCAAACTGCAACAAAGATGAGCCTCCGGGGGGTTTTAAGCTCTCGAACAATGCATCTCGACTGCTTCATTCATTCAGCTCGTCGCTTCAAGTCAAGAGGCCTGAGAGTTCAAATAACTATAAAAGACGACTTGATTTGACTAAACTTCTTCATTACGGTTTGAAAAGTGTTTAAAAAAGACCCAAAAATACAGTTCAGACGTACATTTCTGCTGCTTAACTATCTCTACTCCACATTAAAACAATAAAACACCTATTATTTGCGTGTATTTTCCAAATCTGGTGAAGACGTTGAGCGTTTAGCATCAGTAATATCACACATCCATCAATCTGAGAGCGTATTTTAAAGGCTTTTTACAAGATTCTCATTGTTTTTTTCCTGAAACCCTTTTCCTGTAGTCTATTTTTTCCCCTCCTATTGACGACAAACACAGTTAACGATTAGAAACGATTCCGTCTGGGCTGCAGGTCGCTGATTCCTCTCCGAACGCTGTAATCTGCCGCTAATTTCCTGAGCCACATTTCTTTTACCGTTACGTGAGCTGGCAATAAACAATAAACCGTGGCGCCTTGGACTGGACGCAGTAAACAGCAGCGATATCACAGCTTCACCGGCTGTCAGCCTCACGTCCGCGCATTTAAAGTGCATTTTAACCCCAGTTTGCGCCCGTTTTCCCAGACAAACGGCGACGCAGGGCTGCAGACGTGATATTAAAAACACAGCAGCTTAACAGGCAGAAGGTAAATGTTCACCGACCTTGAGCTTGGAGCAGCAAGCCTCACGTGTCGTTCTGGACTCTACGCTCATGATGCTGCCGGAGTAGACGCCGAAAAACAAGAAGAAAAAGAGCCTGTGGAAAGGAGAAACAAGATTATGAGCAGGAGAAGTTCAACTAAATGTGTGAAAATCAAAAAAAATAACCTTATATCTGTGAGATACGACGCCAGGCAGGAGTGTAGTTGTCGATTGAAGCATAGATTTGGGTTTAAACATGCAGTTTTTAAAGCTGTTCCTAAAAGTGATCCTCAGTTTCATCTAATTACAGTACAGAGGATACATCAGGGCATCACAGAGGGTAGATTCCCTCTGATGCACTCGTATATTCTCAGTAACTCCAGTACAGAGGCTGTATTTTGTGGACGTAAATCAGAAGAAGCTCTTACCTGACAGGCAGCGGAGGTCCGGTGAGTGACGGCAGCAGAAGCCTCGCTGGGACTTTGTGCTTAAAGCTCGAGCCTTATCAGAAAAAAATGATAAAATCACCTGTAATCAGTAACTCAGGTGCTCATGTGCACTTCATGTCACTCCTCCTCCCGCGCGCACACGACACGCACCGACGCCGACGCTGCAGCGCCGCCTCAACCCGGCATCCGAAAGGTTCAGAGGTCCAGCGAACACAAACAGGCCCGGGGACACATCCTCCCTCTGTGAACATCACAGGCCTCCCGAGCCTCCATTCCCTTTGAACGCACAACAAACGACGGCAGCAGCAGCGTGAGGCGGGCCTTATTGTGGTGCGGAGGCCCGCTGCGTCCGTCGGTTTGCGAGTTTCAAAGGGCGAAATGCTTTTTCCTATCCAGGAGAAACGCAGCTCTTGTGAGGCCGGGTGTTTTCCAGGCTCTGATCAAAGTCTTCCTGTCCCATTGATTGCAGCTAACAATGGAAATCCCTCTGAGTCCTGATGGCACATCACATCACCTTATCACCCTCTGTTAGCAGCACAGGAGGCATTCTTTAAAAGTCCTCTCATTAAAGACTCTTAGATAGCATTCTTTAGATTCTCCTGAACAGCCTGACATGCTAAAATAAATACTACCATTGTGGTCGAGACGCTGATTGATTCAGTGAATGATTTTATCTTCACCATCTGAACCCTCAAACCATGTTATCTTTTAAAAAACAGCATTTTCCAGAGCCAGGAGCAGCAAAAGCAGAAGAAGAAACAGGAAAAAAGCTGCATGTTTCTGTCTGTTTGTGAGGATTTGGCGGTGAGGTCGAAGCAGCGCAGCGTCGCTCGTCTCTGCTCTCCGGCTCCATCTGCTGGTTCGACACCAGCCGGCAGCAGAGGACGGAGGTGAAGATGGGAGGAGAAGAGGCATCTTAAACCAAACCCTGAAACCAGGAACGTGTCTGCAGTCTACCAAAAAGTGCTTGCTTGAAGGGAACCATTGGATTCATTGGGTTACTCTCTAGAACAGGGTCGCAGAAGCATGTCCCCCCAAAAGGTAGCGGTATAAAGTCTTTTATTTTAAAGGACGTGTTTCTTATGACACCATTTGCTTTCAATAGCAGGATATTTAGTGGTGGTGACACCAGTAGTCGCCCACTATTAACCTCTAGATTTGTTTCTGCCAGCTTATTGGAGAAATTTATGCTAAAACGTCCCAAAAATATACGAAAATGTGTCCAGAATCCGTCAAAATGGGCCAAAATATGCCCCAAATGCGGCAAAAACGTCCAAATGGTACCAAAATGAGCAAAAAAATGAGCCAAAATTTTCCTAAATTGTAGCAAAATGTGTTGAGACTACACCCAAATTAATCTTAATTTGTTAACAGGAGCAGCAAACTTTAAATAATATGGGTCGCGACTGTTATTAATAGAGACATAGTGGGTCCTGAGGCTGGACCAGCTGAGAACCACTGCTCTATAATATCTTACTGTAAGGTCTGGAGGACTTCCCTTGGTGCTGTATAAATGAAATTCAAACTGAATCAAGTAAAATGCTGTTGAAATGAGTGTCTCCTGCATCTTCAGGTGTTCTATAACTGCCCCTGCATTGGTGAGGTGATGACCCCAACTGACCTAAAATCTACATGGCTTCGTCGGTGGTGGGCTTCTTAATGGGAACCCCAGAACACACCGTACTGCTCAGAGAGTTAATCACTCAGGCCACATCTATTGATTTTTTTTTGCATTCCTCACCATCAGCCAGTTTAAAAATCCCCAACTAAGCCAACATGCATGTCTTGTGTTGCAAATACACGGGCCAGACGTGGGCATCGAACAGGCCAGGGGGGTCTGGCACTGTGTAGTTCCTAGAGCAGTGGTTCTCAACTGGTGGGTCGGGACCCAAAAGTGGGTCGCGAAGCCATTTTTAGAGGGTCGCACAAGCAAAAAGCAGTGGTATAAAGTCTTTTATTTTTAAAGGACGTGTTTCTTATGATACAGTTTGCTTTCAATAGCAGGATATTTAGTGGTGGTGACACCAGTAGTTGCCCAATATTAACCTCTAGATCTGCCTCTGCCAGCTTATTGGAGAAATTTATGCTAAAATGTGCCAAAAATGAACCAAAATGTGCTCAGAGTCCTTCAAAATGGGCCCAAAATAGACCCAGAACTTGGCAAAAGTGTCCAAATATACCAAAATTAGCAAAAAAGCAAACCAAAATTTTCCCAAGTTGTATCAAAATGCATTGAGACTCCACCCAAATAGACTTTAATTTGTTAACAGGAACAGCAAACTTCAACAATCTGGGTTGCGATCGTTATTAATAGAGACATAGTGGGTCCTGAGGCTGGACCAGCTGAGAACCACTGTCCTAGAGCACCTCCTCTTTTTGCATTGTGGCCATACCGCCTTGTGGATGCCTGATCCCATCAGAACTCGGAAGCTAAGCGAGGTTGGGCCTGGTCAGTACCTGAATGGGAGACCGTGAAGGAACACCAGGAAGCCTGGGTGGATGCAGTGTGAGAGTGAGTGGTCGGAGGGGCCCATGGAGCAGACTGGTAGCCTTGCTTCCGTCAGTCTACCCCAGGGCAGCTGTGGCTACATATGTAGCTTAGCACTATCAAGTATGGAGTGAATGAATAATGCAATGTAAAGCGCTATATAAAACCAATGCATTATTATTATTATTATTATTCAGACTGCAGGAGAAACCCGACGGATGCACTGTGTTCTTGCTATGCTGCCAAGTCGCAGATGAGTTAAACGCCGCAAAGACCAAGCATATCCATGAGTGTTTGACATGCTAGCCTGAAACGCTAGCAGAGTAAAACTGCATGCAGCGATTTCTCCATCTGTCTCCCAGCTACACCCTCGGACAGACATCATGACGAGATACTGTTTGTTCTTTTGTTTCCGTCCAAATTGATCTCTAAGGGAGCAGAACCACGTCTGCTTGCCAAAGACACAGATTGGTATTAGATTAGACGACCATGTGTGTGTCTGTTCGTTAAAACTGGCAAATAAGTGTAGAAACAGATCTTCATGGTTTCAATCGTAGCATCTGGACGTTTCACCTCTCATCCAAGAGGCTTCATCAGTTCTAAACCAACTTAACTATGACGTGGATGACTGAGAATCTTCAAAGACATGTAGAAACAGGTAATAGCAGCTGAAAGAGCAGAAAGGCAGTTTCATGCAGGAGATGTGAGCGACCTGTAGACTATACGAGGCAGCCAGTAGGGGGAGCCCTCTCGTCTTTCAAACAAACCTCTCCATGCTTCACCGGCAGCTACAAGCATAGACATATATACGTAGACGCCGCATTGACTGTGGAGGGACGTGCCTAAAGCTCCACCATCTTGGTACAGGGCTAGCAGAGGGGGGAGTGAATGTAAGTCTATGGAGGTAAGAGGTACTCCACAATCTTAAAGTAGAATTATTCACTGAATTTTCGACCGATTTCCAAACGGTTTGGTTTGTTAAAAACGTCACACATTTAGCTTTGACACAGGATGCTTGGATGCTTTTGTTCTATTTATGTCTGCCTGTCCGTCCTCCATGTCTGACGTTTGTAACAAACAATATATGTTGACAACTGATGGATTTATGATCACTTTTATAGTGCAGACATGTCATTCCTCTATAGACGTAATGCACTGTAGGGGCGAGTGGCACTGTACCAAGATGGCCGCCGCGTAGGCACGTCGGCTCCAATCGGCAGCAGCAGTCAACGCGGCGTCTACGTATATATGTCTATAGCCATTGGAGAGCAGCACCAGTGAATGTTTTCCCTTTATCCTTACGAAAACACATTTAAACTAAGTATACTGCATTTTCTTTTCAATCCCTGGAGTGACGACGGCTCAGCAAACCTTCCTGAAGTGACAGATTTGGACAGTGAAGCCCCTCAGAGCAAAGAAGTTTACATCCACTTGTAAAGACCATGTATATGTTAGCAGTCTTGAGTGTTCCTGCTACAGCGTTCTGGTTTCTCTTTGACTCGTCTGGACAGAATCGATTCAGTCCAATTTCTAAAACCTTCATTCCAGCCTGATGGAACCATTTCTTTACATCTTTGATGTGTTTGGGTTCATTGTCTTGTTTGAACATCCAACTGTGTCCAAGATCAACCTTCTGCTGATGTGTGAAGCTCCGGTTCCACAGAGCATGATGCTGCCACCTCCATGCTTCATGGTAGGTCTGGTGTTCTTGGGGTTGAAGGCCTCACCTTCTCTCAAACATTTCTACTCAGTCTTTGTTCCATCTGACCACAGAACTTCCCTCCAGAAGGCCTTTCCTTTGATAATTCAAGTAGCTCTATGGATATTTTTGACCCAGCAGATGTTTTTAGAGTGTGGGAATAAAGCTCTGTAGATAAGTGAATAAGACCGACCCACAACCTGCAGCCCCATTAAAAGAAACAAAAAGCTGGATGGTGTGACGCAATTTTAATTATCTTACGAGTTTATGAGCAACTAAAAAGCACAATTTGAGCAAACGTTACGCTTTCAACCAATCGAGGCTGACATTAAAAGCTTTTGATGCTGTATGTTGAACCTTCTAGATCAGCGGTTCTCAACTGGTCCAGCCTCAGGACCCACTATGTCTCTATTAATAACGATCACGACCCAACTTTTTGAAGTTTGCTGTTCCTGTTAACAAATTAAGCTTTATTGGGTGGAGTCTCAACGTATTTTGATACAGCTTGGTGAAAATTTTGGCTTATTTTTTTTGCTAATTTTGGTTTATTTGGACACTTTTGCCAAGTTTTGGGTCTATTTTTGGCTCATTTTGACAGATTCTGAGCACATTTTCATTCATTTTTGGCACATTTTAGCATAAATTTCTCCAATAAGCCAAATCTAGAGGTTAATAGTGGGCAACTACTGGTGTCACCACCACTAAATATCCTGCTACTGAAAGCAAACTGAGTCATAAGAGACACATCCTTCAAAATAAAAGACTTTATACCACTACTTTTTGCTTCTGTGACCCTCTAAAAATGGCTTCCCAACCCACCAGTTGAGGACCACTGCTCTAGATGGAGCTGACAAGAGTGAATGATGAGAAAACAACCATTTAGACGGCATTGATTTGCTGAGTGTCAAACAGACCAGCAGACTAATGGATGAATGTTTCCACCAGTCACCAGGTTAATTTCTCCATGGGAAGTTTTCACCATGAGACCCTGCATGTCTCTAAGAACCATGTCCCATCACTGCTTCTCTTCTCTAATGGACTCAATCATGGCTCATTATCAGCCCATTCTCCATCCTGTGTGACACCACTGTCCACATATTGATCCCCTCCATCTACAGCCAAGCAGCAGCTTCATACAGACGACTTTCTTGGTGTTTTAAGCTCCTTTAATAATGCAGAAGTACTTTTTTCCCCAAAATGTTTGACTGTTGGTTCATATATGTCTCTGTGTGCTTTTGGAAATGGTACTGAGCATTTATTACCGTCCAGAAATGTTGGCTTATTCCATCTCCTCTACACAAACCTGTAATACTACAGTCCGTCCTCTAGGGGGCAGCTGTGCTCCAGTTTTGCCAACACTTTGATAACAGCAGCCATGCTCATCCTAACCGATCTGTATTTCAATGTAACATTTTTATGTCTAATGAGCTTGTTCATTTGTCGTATTTCCATTTTAGCATCTCTGCTTGATCTGAGCTCACAGGAGACACAAATCTCCTAGTTTCCCATCATTAAAATACATTTCCACTTCTTTATTTCTCATCAGATCATGTGTATTTCTGGCTTTTATCAACACTATGTAGGTAGATAGACAGTTTTTCAAGGCGTTACAATAAAAATGTTGAATGAATGTGTTTTTATAATGTTTATAGGCACACAGTTCTAGCTATCGATGCCTCTAAAACACATTAATTCAACATTTTTGAATTAATGAAAGATATTTAAACAAGTAACAACAATTAAAATATGTAGAAAATAAAATGATATAAAATAATTTACATAAAAACAATATTCATATTGATAAAAATAATACTAAAATAGTGCTGTTATTATAATTATTGTTAATAATACTAATTATTATTATTTTAAATGTATAATTATTATTTTGATGACTTTACACAATTAAATATCCTTTATTAAATATTAAAAACACATGATACACATGATCTGATCTAAAATTAAGACTAGAAAATGCATTTTAATGGCAGAAAATTTATCTAAAACACATTAAATTTTAAATTAAATTTAAATTAATTAATGTGTTTTAGATACATGTAAAAACAATTAAATTGTGTACAAAAACTTAAAATAATCTACATAACAACAATACTACTGTAATATCAATAAAATAATACTAAAATAATACTACTATTGTGATTATTAGAGAAAGATACTTATGCAAAAGAAATTACAAATACAAAACAATTAAATTCTGTATAAATTATTATTATTATTATTATTGGTGACAGTGAGTCGTCTAGTTTCTGTGGTGGACTTGTTTCAGGCGTTCTGAGTCTGGATGGTCTGTCTGAGCCCAGCTGAGGCTGGTTTGGGGGGTCCTCTCCAGAGTCCAGCTGCCTGTCATCTCGGCTGATCAGCCTGGACCTGAAGACCTGCTCCTCAGCACCTGCTCTGCCTCCGCCTCCTGACCCAGTGATTGGGCCTCCACTCCGTTTCCCTCCCACGTCAGCCAATCCGCTGCAGCCAGCTCACACCTGAAGACCATAAAACCCTCGACCAAACCTTCAGTCAGGGCGACGGGGGTTTAGTGTGACCAGTTCCTCTTGTCTGTGTTGTGTGTGCTAACTCGTGGGGAGGCATTGGTTTGTGTCTTGGTGAAGACTTTCTGTCGCCTCTGTTAGCAGCTGCATTAGTTTAATGAGAGCGTTGGTGTTTCTGTGTGTAAAAGACGCTAACGTTACTGTGTGTTTCGTAGCCTCTGTTGAGTGGTGATTCATGTCTACGTCCTGTTTGTAACGTCTGTTCAGAAGCAACAGGTTTGGTTCAGGTTTTGTTGTTTAGTTTTAAGGCCGACACACACTACAGGATTCTTCAAACCTTCTCAGACCAGGATTGCCCACCCCTGCACTAACCAGTAAAGTGCATTACCTCACCAATAACACCTGGTTTTATTTTTGTTGCATCCAGCTACCCCTAGAGGCTGGGTCGTAAATAATAATAATAATAATAATAATAATTAATATGATGATTTATAATAAACATGATCTGACCTAAAATTAAGGCTAGAAAATGCATTTTAATTGCAGAAAATGTATATTTTGGTGCCCCTGCTGTCAAAACATGACCATAGTTTTCCTGTTTGTTTATTTCAGTGTAATTAATGTTCACAGAAAAAATAAATAAAACCTGTAGAATGTAGAGTTTCCATCACATCATCTCCTCAGGATATCACATTGGTTTTTTTTCAGCTGAAAAATTCAACACTGAAAGCTTGAAATGCACATTTTAGACATTTCACCAGAAAAATAAGAAAATAATAGGTCGGGAAATTCTGCTCCTCTTTCCCAATGAGCACATGGGGATAATAAGGATTAGAGATGTGGCAGCTACACGTTCATTTACACAACAAGCTGCTGTTTCATTCTAAGAATCAGAGCGTTTTCCCGCCCGGCGATCTTCATTAACCGACCATGCACGAGTCAGATAACGAAACCCATCCTGGCGCCACAATTAGCCGCTGGAGACGCTAACAAGACAACACCTTTCATCGCATGCAATTATTCCAGCTCCGAGCCCGTCGCTGTTTCTCCGGCAAGCAGACTGCTTAGCATTTTTGGACTGAGCTCATTAAAAAGGTCACCGGGGCCGTTTGTCAAGGCGGGAAAGGTTGCCCTCGCCGTCTCATTTTCCACATAAAAGCTGCTCCTGGTTATTGTTGTTGAGCCGACCTTTGAGCACGAGGACTGTTGATGTGTGATACGAGCCAGCAGACAGACGGTGTTGAACCAGACTGACAAGAATTTATTGGCAATTTCAACCAAATGAAGAGGCTTTAAGGATGTTTGTAGAAAGATGTTTCAGTCTGGAAGGAGACAGTTTCCTGTTTTAGACATCTTGGTCATGTTTTCCTGGAATTGTTTTGCAAGAAGAATAACAATTTCTTCTGAGCAAAGTCTCCTCACCAGCTTTTCTTAACGTACATTATCTTAGACAGTTTCAACAACAACAAAAGAGAAAGTCTCAATACGGTGCAGCAATCTTCAAAGACAAAATTGAACATATTAAATAAAGACCTGAACATACACTGAACAAAAACATAAAGGCCCCATGTGAAATACTGATGCCACATGAAGTGCACCACCCAAAGTGAGTGTATACTGTCTGGTACTTGTACTAAATGGATGTTTCTCTTGATTAGTGTCCAAATCTGAGTCCACCACTGCCTCAGTGATGCATTAATTCCATTCAGTCCATGGGTGTGGCATATCCAGACGCTGCTCCAACACAATGAGCAGTACTCAGACACTCCTTATACTGGGGACAATAAAAGGCCACCCCAACATGTCACATGTTGACCAAAGCAGCAACGCCTCAGATGACTCCGGTCATGAGGGAACGTGTCATTGGCATGTTGGTGTGATGCGTCTGTTGTCAGACCAAAGGTTTCATCTGCTGTACGTGTCGCTGGTCTGAGACCATCCCACAAGTGAACAAGCCGGATGTGTCCATCCTGTGCTGGGGTGGTCACACGTGGCCGACGTGGATGAGGTGGATTTGCAGTACTGCCCGTCTGTTGGAAACCAACTCTCAGACGTCCTGTCGTCTGATAGTGAACATTCAGCTGCACAGCGACCGCTCTGGTGGACATTCCTGCTTCCAACATGCCAATGACACGTTCCCTCATGACCGGAGTCATCTGAGGTGTTGCTGCTTTGATCAACATGTGACATGTTGGGGTGGCCTTTTATTGTCCCCAGTATAAGGAGTGTCTGAGTACTGCTCATTGTGTTGGAGCAGCGTCTGGATATGCCACACCCATGGACTGAATGGAATTAATGCATCACTGAGGCAGTGGTGGACTCAAATTTGGGACACTAATCAAGAGAAATATCCACTTTGTACAAGTACACGACAGTATACGCTCACTTTGGGTGGTGCACTTCATGCGGCATCAATATTTCACATGGGGCCTTTATGTTTTTGTTCAGTGTAAATAGTTTTTTAAAGACATACAGCCACTGCACCTACATCCTAATAGCTTAACTATTAGCAGGAAGGTGGTAATCCTCTTTTTTGAGGACTGTCAACAGCTCTAATCCACGTAACAAAAGGCGAACCAGTCCACCTTGGTCAACAGGACGAACGGTTGGGAAATCCTCTTGGCTCTAATCAATCACTCAGCGATAAGTGGTTTTGCTCTCTGAGTTTGACAAATGAACTTGAGTGGAAGAAAGGCAGTGTTTCTGTTGAAGGGGTGTATTTTCTTCACAACAACCTGATGATCTCCTCAGTTCAAAAGAGAGGTCAAAGGAGCAATGTTGTCGCAAGGAGCTTTACTAAAAACGACACTCCATATGAGGGTGTGCAGTTTAGGAAGCACGTCGTCTTTTTGCAGATGATGTGGTTCTGTTCGCCTAAATCGAGCCATGACCTTTAACGAGCCCCGGAGCAGTTGGCACCCAGTGGCCATGGTTCTCTGGGTTGGGGGTGAGTTGCTGCCCCCAGGAGAGGAAATTAAAGGATCTTGGAGTTTTGTTTACAAGTGACGGGAAAATGGAGCATGAGATGGACAAACTCGATCTATGTCATGACCCTAAACTAAGGTCCTGAGCTGTAGGTAGTGACAGGAAGAGTGAGGGTTAAGGGTTAGGAGATTGGAGTAGATTTTCTGCTCCTTCATTTGGAGGTTTTCCAGGAACATCCAACTGGGAAGAGACCTTGGGGTAGACTTACACATCTCATCTGGCCTAAGAACACCATTGGATCTTCTAGGCCCTAGAATCTAGGTTGAGCTGTAGAGTTGGAAAGAGTTGTTGAGGAGAGGGATGTCTAGCAGGATCTTCTGCCACCCTGGATAGATAGTCGGACACTGACAAGTCCAATACCTAATGTAAACCTATAGATTCATATTCCATTTAGACCGGAAGGCAGGGTTCAAACAAACACAATCGGACTGGGATGATGGAGCAAACTAGCTTGCAAATGGTGTCACCAACTTGTTCCCTGGATTCAAACAACAACTTAAGTTAGTGGCTTAAAGGAGTCGTTAAAACTTTTTGATCAAGAGTTGTTCAAACGGGCGGCTGTGGCTCAGGTGGTAGAGCGGGTTGTCCACTGATTGCAAGGTTGGCGGTTCGATCCCCGGCCCCTCCAAATGCCGAAGTGTCTTTGGGCAAGACACTGAACCCCAAGTTGCTCCCAATTGCATGGAAGTCTGTTGCCATTGGCGTGTGATGGGTGGGTGAATGCGAAACACATTGTAAAGCGCTTTGAGTACCACTAAGAAAGGTGAAGGTAGGTAGAAAGGTGCTATATAAGTGCAGACCATTCAAGGGTTAGACGAGGAGAACATGAAGCATAGAAAGATCTAACAAAACCTGCCAATCGGGGCCTCTGGAGCTCACGAAAACCTAAATATCACCTCTCGTTTGTTTAAATTAAGGTGGTGCAGTGGTTAGCACCGTCGCCTCACAGCTACAAGGTTCTGGGTTTAAATCTGAACAACGCGGATGGAAGGTTAGAAGAAACCTTTACTTGTCACGAATACATTTTACAGCATTGTGAAATGTTGTTTTTGCATATCCCAGTTGGGGTCAGAGCGCAGGGTCAGCCATGGTACGGCCCCTGGAGCAGGAAGAGTTAAGGGCTTCGGTCAAGGGCCCAACAGTGGCCGCATTGGGGTTCGATCCCCTGACCACCTGATCAGGAAAAAGGGACTTAACCGTTGCGCCACCAAATGGTTTGTCATGGGGCTCTTGCTGAAGGGATATTTTTTACAGCAGTGGTTCTCAACTGGTCCACCCTCAGGATCCACTATGTCTCTAATAATTCTTGGGAAACTTGGGAAAATTCTGGCTTATTTTTTGCTAATTTTGGTATATTTGGACGCTTTTTGCCAAGTTTGGGGCACATTTTGACCCATTTCGACAGATTCTGAGCAAATTTTGGTTCATTTTTGGCACATTTTAGCATAAATTTCTCCAATAAGCTGGCAGAGACAGATATAGAGGTTAATAGTGGGCAACTACTGGTGTCACCACCACTAAATATCCTGCTATTGAAAGCAAACTGTGTCATAAGAAACACGTCTTTAAAATAAAAGACTTTATACCACTACTTTTTTGGGGGTTCATGCTTCTGTGACCCTCTAAAAATGGCTTTGTGACCCACTTTTGGGTCCCGACCCACCAGTTGAGAACCACTGTTTTACAGTGTAGTTGCCACTCATTGGCTGTGAAATGGAAACAAACACAACTAATCCAATATAGTAGTTCGGAACGAGCTTAAAACACAATGTGAAGTGGGGAAACACACTGAAAGAAAGCTGCATCCTTTTCTGATTAGCAGATGATTCACTTTATTTGAAGACGACAGACATCCAGGTAAATCTGAACACGTCTCATTTGAAGATCTCACGCCGCCAAACGGATCGTTCTCGGCTTCGGTTTGCGAGCTTCAGCGCCATATGATGAAAGGTCTACACTCACAGCCGGTGATGTGCCTGTAGGAGTGTCGTCTGGTGGTTCGGTCGGAGCAGAGCAGCGTCAGCGATCTCCCCTCCGACCGCTGCTCCTGACAGCATCGGTTCTCCTGCTGCACCTGCAGGTCGCCACGTAGAACCAGCCTGGTGGAGGCGGAGGGGGTTGGAGGAGGGAAGACAGGGATGGAGGCAGACAGATAGATGTGTTGTTGAGTTCTTATTGTGGACACCAGACTTCAGAACGTGTCACCTGGCAGCTGTTAACCTGTGATAAGTAGATGTTTTCTCACCTGGGCTCAGACTCACACTGGCCCCGACACACCGGGATCTTAACCACGGCGGTGCAGTTTTCTATGGTGACGCTGATGCTGGACTCTCTGGGGGAACAGCTCTGGTTACCTGGAGGTGGAGGCAATAAGGGATTTCATTTATAATTCAAAAATGTAAAAAAAAAACAAAAACAACAATCTGTTCTTTGTTGAAATACCAAAACTGGAGTAACAGCTTCAGGTGTCAAAATCAAAAACCAGTAAAGCAGACAAAAAGTTCACGTCAAGTCACAAAACACGATTCATCCTCAGTGAAGGACCTAGGATCCCTAATCTGTCTCTATACCTACCAGTAGCAGTGATTCCTAACACGTCTCTGGGGGTCATCAGGTGGAAACCTCCCTTCAACGCTGTTTCTCCTACTTAGTCCCACGACACCTCCAGGAGGCTAGGAGGTGAACTCTGGGGTCCCAGAGTCGCCCCCCCTAGTGCCAGTTCACACTGCTGCTACACAATCCAACCAGCACTGCCACGTTCAGCTGACCCAGGCCTGTTTAGGAGATGCTCCAGGTAGTGACCAGTGCCAATGCTAGCTAACTGCTAGCTGCTAAATGCTAATGCTAACTGCTAATTCAAACAGCACTGCCACGTTCAACTGACCCAGGCCTGTTTAGGAGATGCTCCAGGTGACCCAGGCCTGTTTAGGAGATGCTCCAGGTAGTGATCAGTGCTGATGCTACCATTTAGTAAACTGCTAACTGCTAATGCTAACTGCTAATTCAAACAGCACTGCCACGTTCAACTGACCCAGGCCCGTTTAGGAGATGCTCCAGGTAGCGTCGAGTGCAGATGCTACCATTTAGCTAACTGCTAATGCTAACTGCTAATTCAAACAGCACCGCCACGTTCAGCTGACCAGGGACCACTTAGAAGATGCTCCAGGTAGTGACCAGTGCCGATGCTACCATTTAGCTAACTGCTAATGCTAATTGCTAAATCAAACAGCACTGCCACATTCAACTGACCCAGGCCCGTTTAGGAGATACTCCAGGTTGTGACCAGTGCTAATGCTACCATTTAGCTAGCTGCTACATGCTAATGCTAACTGCTAAATCAAACAGCACTGCCACGTTCAACTGACCCAGGCCCATTTAGGAGATGCTCCAGGTCGTGACCAGTGCCGATGCTACATTTAGCTAGCTGCTAAATGCTAACTGCTAATTCCATCAGCACCGCCACATTCAAGAAATTTAAATGTGCATCTTATGAGTCTAATGAGGCCACTTACATAGAACATGTGTAAAATAACGATAAAATAAGAGCGTCAGATTTGGTAGAAATGTCAATTTAAAAGACGCTACAACAGAACTGAAGGCTAAAATTTGAGTTCCAAGGCCAAAATTCTGATTTGCGTCAGTGTGACTCACTTTACAGTTATAAATAACCTCAGCGTACTCGACTTACATGTAAAGCAGCAGTGTTGGTCGTCCCAGATCCTGTCCTCCTGCAGAACAAACCCACAGAGTTCATTCTTATTCTGTGACTCTTAGACAGGTATTTAAAATAACCTCTCCTTTGCAAAGACTTTTTTCTTTTCATACTGCTGTGATAAAAAGGCTTTAGTGAAACCTTTCACTGGTGCAGTAGTTTGATTTACATAAAGTCTGTAGGAAAAGCCACTCTAATCCTGCACTTAAACACGTTTTCATTCAAAGACATCTTCAGCTGCATGTAAATGGAATAAAATGTGAGTTTATTATCGCGGTGCGAGGCTTTTAAGGCGCCACAGGCATTAGTTTGAGGGGTTTTCAGCACCTCGGAGCAGTTTTCTCTGGGACAGACTCTGGTTTCGGCCTGAACTCCTTCGTTGCTGCAGCTGAACGACATGCAGGGATGAGCAGCGTCTTTCCATCTGTCTCCCACCTGCACACACAAACATCCATTCGCTCATTCGGGATTCATTTAAACCTCCTCGTCAGCAATGTCCAGATTACAAATGGAAACAGAACAGCCATGACGAGAAGTAGAGAGACCTCTGTCTTCTGGGCTGTATATCAAAGTTATAATGCCATTAATTGAAAATATATACAAAAAAAATGGTGAATTTCTTTAATTATTTCTCTTACAAGAATTAAATAACATGTTAAACATTTTTCCAAGTGCCTACAGGTGTTACCAATACTGGGGAAAATGGCTCTTTTACTACTTACATTCTCAATGTGTTTCCACTATCTGCAATGCATCTGCAGTTACACATCTTGCAGTTCAGCCGACTACTCCTTAAATTTATTTATATGAAATGTGTGTTACGTGACCGTCACTACAAAAACCGGTCAGTGCAAACAGACTTTCGAGAGAAGAATTTTTTAAATAAGACGTACAATTAAACAACTTCTGTTTCTTCTTCTTCTATTTCTTCGTTGTTTCTTTTGATGGAACAGCACATAACACATGAATGGTTCAACGACCACCAGAAAGCCAAAATCAGACAGTTCTTTCTGTTTTGCCAGTTTCTGGCTTCGATAAATGGTGTAATTTTGCAGATTTTTAAAAATCTAATATGTCGTTCAAACATATCGGCAGGTCTTGGGGGCTGAAAACCGATAGAAGACATCTAAAACTGTCAGGACCCCCTCCCTTGTCCCTGCATCTGCCCCTACCTGACTCCCTCCATCCCCCTCCTCTCTCTGCTCTGGCTGCAGCCACTTCTCATTCAATCAACCACAACACCGGGCAGCCGCGATGCAGCACACCTGACTCGTCACCTCTACAGTAAGAACCGGCTCTTCACTTCATCCCCTGCCAGATCGTAGCTTCTGGTCTTGCAGTTAGTGTTCGGCCACGACACGCTGCTCTGTGTTGTTTTGTATCCAGATAATAACTCTGTTCTCTTGTGTTGCATTTCCGCTGCCTTGCTGCCTGGTCCTGCCTCAGTTCGCGTCCCAAGCTGCGTTTCCTGGACACTCATTCCTGCTCCTGCAACCCTCCGTTCCACCGGCCGCCCTCCGGACCTTTTGACCTTCTACCCCACCCCCCCTCTCTGGTTCCCGAAGAGGATCGGCTCCCCCCGGCTCGTACACCACCACCCCCAGCCCCACTGCTGTTGGCGTCTCTGAACTGCTGGCCTCTGGTAGCCTGCCGACCCTCTTCAGTCCCCAGTAGTGAGTAGGGGCGGCTGTGGCTCAGGTGGTAGAGGAGGTCGTCCACTGATTGTAAGGTTGGCGGTTCGATCCCCGGCCCCTCCACATGCCCAAGTGTCGTTGGGCAAGACACTGAACCCCAAGTTGCTCCCAATGGTAGATTAGCGCCTTGCATGGCAGCTCTGTCACCATTGGAGTGTGAATACAAAACACATTGTAAAGCGCTTTGGAACCACTAAGGTAGAGAAAAGCGCTATATAAGTGCAGACCAGTTTAGTGAGTTTAGTTAGTTTAATTTTTCCAGCTCGTTAAATCTATCCTGGCTTTGTTAAATGTTGTTCTATATTCGGAATTGGTTTCACTTAGTCGTTTGTTTAGTTCAGCTTAGTTTTCAGCCCTGTTTTGACTCTGCTTATGGTTTAATAAATTCTGTTATGTTAATTTGTCTCGGCCTGTTTCGGTGCACCTTCACTTATGTTCAGTTGTCATTCCCATAACAAAACCCAGCTAAAGTGGGAGCTCACACAAGTCTAATGATGAATTAACCATAATCTAAGACAAACATGAAGATGGCCTCAGTTATCTGCCTCCTACTGAGGACAGAATAATTAGTTCTGGCTCTGTACAAATATCACATTTTTCATAGCTTGTTGACAAAAGTGTGAAATTTAAACTCAGAGAAATCAGAAAACAAGAGTGCTAATATCCAAATTGTTGACCGTTACATCTCTGGCACCAGAGAATAGCACATATTTAGCCTTTCTCACATTCAAGTTCTTCTTGGAGTTTGCAGTTTGTGTCTGAATGTCCAGTAAAATCAAAACCGTACAGAGCTGTGTCGTCTGCATAGAGACAAACGTTACAGTTTGATATAAAGGATGTGATGCTGCTCACATGAATTTTAAGACAGAGCCCAAACCTTGTGGAGGATATTTAGATGGCAAAATGTAGAACTGGACAACACGGCGTCTAGTTTTACATCCAGAATGGCACTGTGCACAACACCAGACTAAATGCAAGATTCAACGTAACATACCTTGTACGTCTTCCCATGATACCTGCAGGTCTTCCCAACTGAAAAAAGCAACCAGGAAGTGTCCAGTTAAAGAGAGGCAAGGTGATTAAAAATGAAAAAGCCTTGAACCAAGCACCAACGTTGTAGAAATCTGTGTTCGCTTTGACATTAAGGAATCTTTTCTTGGTGAATCCTTGTCAAAAGAGCCGAAACTAATTGACTTTAAGGGGGTAAATACTTTTTATAGGCACTGTAAATTGCTTTTTTTATACTTAAACTAATGACAAAGCATGAAGGGCCAGTTCTTACCACATTGTTTTGTAGAAATGTCTTTTCACTTTGACATGAAAGAGTCTTTGTTGTGGTAAATGATTGTCTAAAAAGTCTAATTAAACTGACCACGATTCAATGAAGGAAAGCAATTAGAAGGGAAAACTTTAAAGGGGAAGCGCACTACAAGATAAATGGCAAAGCAAGTCTTACCACAGGTCTGGTTCCCACAGCAGCTGGTGTTCATCAAAACATCGTCGGGGCCACAGCGGGGCTCAGGAGGTTTGAAAATGCACTCCTCAGCCCAAGTCTGGTTGTCGCATCTGCACAGGTTGCAACCAGACCGCCACACGTCACCAGGCTGGAAGACAGGCATGGAGTTTATTTTTTAAACCCGACCACTGATGATGCTGATTGTGTTTTAGAGCTGCAAAGATGGACGTCACCAATCTGATTTTGCACCGACGAGGAAAATGCATTTACCCATTTGGGCTCTCCAGTTGGCCCTTTGCAACCTGTGGAGAGGAAAAATGGAAATCAACTTACCCCTGCATGAAACTTCAACTAAAAAATGTTCCAGAAGTCACCCATACAGCCCAATATACTCACATGGACAGTCAGGCACACAGATGTTTGAGTGTTTTCCAACCTTGAGCAGACCACTGGGACAGAAACAACCCGAACTCCTCTTTTCAATTGAGGCCCCTGGATAAGGCACCCTGTGTGGACAAACCAGATCAAGGAAATCTCAACCTTTTGGCTTCCAGTGGGCGTGAAAGACATGCGTGAGAACTTTATTTGATGAGTCTCCAAACCCTCCACGGCAGAAATCATCCAGCTTGTCACTGCATTCCCTGTAAACCAATCCTTCCGGACACGGCACGTCTGAAACACCACCAAGGAAGTCAAGTGACAATTTAAGATTACAGCGAAGTCCAGGAAACACAGAAAGCTCTAGGGAAATGATTAGTCCTTGGTTTTACTGTGGCGAGGAAGTCAAAAGTGCCTACCACAGCTTCCATTAGTGTGGCTCCTCCAATCAATACAGAAACCGGCCTTTTTACATTCCTCGGCAGCTTGTTCCAGGGAAGAGCAGGAGGAGTTTGAACCGCTGCAGGAATCAAACTCGCAGTTCTTCATTTTGAGGTTCAGATCCACAAACTCGCCGCAACTTTCAAAGACTCTGAGGAAACAGAAGTGTTAGTCGGCCATTAAAGTCAAGCAAAACAGAGTAGGAATGTAGATTTTAAGGACTGCATGTTAGTGCGTGGAGCTTACGGGTGGTGTAGCAGGTCACACAGTGGGTTCGGAGGGCAGTGGGTTGGAGGGGGCGTGGGTGTCGGTCCATGATGGCAGGGTACGTCCCTTGGTGAAGAAAAGCAGGCTGGCTTCAGGGGGTCGGCGTACACCCAGTCGTAGGCCGTCTTATCACAGCAGCCGTCGTCCTCGATCTTCCCTCCTTTACGGATGCATGATGGACCGCCACATACGCCTGGAGGAAGGAGGAAGACTTAATCTGCATTAAGTATTAGCATTGGATCAAAGGAATCAAAAGAATGAACACCCAAGTCTTTGCACAGTTTTTAGCCACCTCTTCAGTAACCCAAGCTTCACACTATATTTAGTATGCAGGCATTTCCAGTAAATAAGCCCTAAAAAGTGAGCATGCTAGCAAAGTGACTGTTGGATCTTTCAGCTTTGAAGGTGCAAAATGCAAGATACTGAACATTAATATAGCAGCAAACAACTGCCGTCCACACTTCCTGTCTGTGTGTTGCAATCCAAGCTTCTCTGTTCAATGATTTGATAGCTACGTGCATGTGAGTCCCTTCCATTGAAACTGTTGCCCATCCCTAGACTTATTAACAGACCAAGAATAACCACCTACACTGCACTGTAAAAGCAAAAAGGCAGTCATTGGTGCCCTTAAATATCAAAGAACTTAAAAACAAAGTATTTCATGTATATTGTCTCTGTGTTAGTTATAAAATTCATGAGTACAGTAATCCCGCTATGGCCGCTTCCTCTTGAGCTAGTCGGTCTCTGATTGATTGGTGGTGATGGAGGCCAGCCAGAACCTTTGGTCCCACACGGTGAGTGTTTACTGGAAATGACCGTCAGAGAACCGGTGACAGTCTGTAGGATCACCGTAACATCATCATCAGTTTCCCGGTAGGTAGGCAGCCGGGCATCCTCGGTGTCGGTGTGTTTAAAATGGGCGTTTCAAGTGGATCGCTGCGTCACTAGTTCCATTATCGGAAGCTCCTCTTGATGGATAGGTTCAAGAGTGTAGGAAGAGTTTAAGAGCACAGGAAGTGTTTATAAGAGTGTGGGAAAGGTTAATAACAGTGTGGGGAGGGTTTATAAAGCCTTGAAATATATATAAATAATAAAATAAATATAAGGTTGCCGCTTCACGGATTTCGTCCTTCGTGGGGGGTTCTGGAACCTGATCCCTGAGACAGACGAGGGATCACTGTACTTGTTTCATTTGAGAGTCTCTACGACTGTTTTGCAGCTCCGATCTCTATATGTTTGTTTCGGCACACATTGAACCTTTAGCAAGAATACGATGGATGGTCTGGAACGAGCTAGTAAAATCACAGAAACCAGTGAGATTTAAGAGAGAAGACCCCAAAATACTCGGACTATCACATGGTGGAGAAACATATAAAATATCGCTATATGCAGGTGACGTTATTCTCTATATCAGTTACCCCCTATCATCTATCCCACCTTCATTGGACACACTGCAAGAATTTGGAAAAGTATCTGGTTACAAGATTAATGAAACTAAATCAGAAGCTATGATGCTAGTAGGCAACTGGCCGTCTGAATTAAATTAAAAAGTTCCTTTTAAATGGACAAAACAAGGGTGCAGATACCTACACATCTTGATAAAATGGATATACAGTATGCATTCAGGCAGACTTGTGCACCATCACCATTACCCACCACATTGTCCCTGGGTGTTGTTGAGGAAGTGCTCCATCGCCAGATTGATCACCAGCGTATAAGACGGACTGAGGGAGACGAAGGATCGGATCTCTGGTAGATGAATTGAGACTACGTACCCTGTGGTCTCAAACTTCAACCCATGCTCCTCGTATGGCGGCTGTATGGTCACATTGTTCAGAGTGGCCTAAAGCAGATTAAATTAGATCAAAAGAGTCATTAGTTGTCAACAGAACATGGTAGTCTTGATGGATTCATGGTGGCAGCGCTTGAAGATTGTACCTGCACTGCAAACAAATGTGGGATGATATGGAGTGTGGCTATATTGCTCTGATACGTCAGGATGATGCCTTTTGCACAGGAGCCCTGGAGGCCTGGCACACAGTAGAAGTTATCCACAACAATGGTTAGATGGTGACGAGGCGACTGCTCCTCCATCAGGGTGTAGGTGCAGTCATCCAGGAAATCATAGTTCAGTCCTTGGAAGGTGATGTAGTGGGGGTCTCCATACACCTCACAGCGGCCTGGGAAAGAATGAAAAGTTGTGTCTTTGTTCAGCAGAAGAGGCTCCATTTTCAGGGCCACAGTAATAGGACTGCATTTCCAGGGCCCTACCCACTTAATGGCAAAGTGCGAGTAACTATGATGATCTTCACACACTAAAATAAACATTTAAAACCATTAGTTTTTAGCCAGAAAGTACTGTTTGGGTGAAATAAACCCCTTAAAAGTACAAGAGCTTCAACAGAAAGTACTATTTAGGTAGAATAAACCTTTAAAACCCCAAATGCTTGGAAAGAAGGTTGCATTTTCAACTAAATAGCCCTTTAAAAACATAACTTATTAATTAGAAAGTACTATTTAGAGAGATAAAAAACACAAGTACTTGGACACAAAGTAAATTCTGGATAGAATAAACCTTTAAAACCTGAACTTATTAGTTAAGAAGATACTGTTCTGGATTAAATACATCTTTAAAACTATGCGTTTGGACAGTAACTATTTTTTTCAGTGGAGTAAATGTTTTATAACACAACTAATCCGTTAAAAAGTACTGTTTGCAGAAATAAACCTTTAAAACCATACGTACTTTGACGCAAAATAGAATTTTAAGTGTTATAAAGTACTATTTTGGATTAAATAAAACTTTAAAATGATCAGTACTTGGACAGACAGTAGTGTTTAAACCCATAAGTCACTAGTTAAAGCGCTATTTGGATGGACTAGACCTTTGAAACTATAAATACTTAAAGAAAAAGTGGCATTTTAGGTAGAATTAACCTTTAAAAGTATATCTCATTGGTTAGAAAGCTCTATTTGGATGGACTAAATCCTTAAAACCATGAGTACTAGGACTTAAAGTGCAATTTTGGATTAAATAAACCTTTATAACTATAAGTACTTGGACAAAAAGTAGTATTTTGGGTGGATTAAATCTTTAAAACCAGATCTTGTCACTTAGAAAGTACTGGTGCTACTGTGAGCATAAAAAACAGTAGTGGCAAACAAAGACATGTGAACACTTACAGTCACACTTCCATGATTCGCAGCATCCATCTGAGACCTTTGTGGCTCGACCTCTAGGACAGGTTGGGGTTGTCGTCTCTGGACAAACCACTGGGGTCATTTCTATCTTCCCATTTGTACAGATTTTATGGAAGCAGTCCTCCGTCCATGATTCACCACAAGCCCAGGTTAGTTTCCTCTTCAGGTCTATACAGTTGCACTCTGGCGGGGTGGTAGGCGAGGTAGACAGGTAAGTAGAGGCTTCTGTGGTGGGGACTTCAAGTGGACCTGAAGTTACAACAGGTGGAGTGTTGGTTGCAGGGGGGGTTGTTGATGGAGGCGTTGTTGCCGTTGGGTCTGTCTGCTCTGTGGTGGATTCAGTGCCATCTGTTGTTGTTGTAAGCTGTGTTGAGACGGCAGTTGTTCCTGAAGGAGTGGTGCTCGCCCTAGTTGTAGTCGACGTAGTGGGTAAGTTGGTGGTGATGGTTGTTGTGTTAGCGTCTGTAGGGATGACTGGGGTTACAGTGGTAGCTGAGGTAGTCGTCGGTGTAGTGGTGGTGGAAAGCACAGTAGACCAAGTTTCAGTGGTTTCAGTGGGCATTGTTGACCATGTTTTAGTGGTATCTGTAGTAGCTGTTGGTGTAGATGTGGAGGTTGGCATTGTTGACCATGTTTCAGTGGTAGCTGCAGTAGATGTTGGTGTAGGGGTGGCGGTGGACATTGTTGGTGATGTTTCAGTGGTAGCTGTAGTAGCTGTTGGTGTAGATGTGGAGGTGGGAATTGTGGGCCATGTTTCTGTAGTTTTTGCAGTAGTGGTAGCTGTTGGTGTCGAGTTGGTGGTGGGCATTATTGACCATGTTTCAGTGGTAGTTGAAACAGACGTAGTTGCTGGTGTGGAAGTGGAGGTTGACATTGTTGGCCATGTTTCTGTGGTAGTTGCAGTAGATGTTGGTGTAGGGGTGGAGGTAGGCATTGTTGGCCATGTTTCAGTGGTAGTTGAAGCAGCTGTAGTTGCTGGCATAGAAGTGGAGGTTGGCATTGTTGGCCATGTTTCAGTGGTAGTTGCAGTAGCTGTAGTTGTTGGCGTAGATGTGGAGGTGGGAATTGTTGGCCATGTTTCTGTAGTTTTTGCAGTAGTGGTAGCTGTTGGTGTCGAGTTGGTGGTGGGCATTATTGACAATGTTTCAGTGGTAGTTGAAGCAGACGTAGTTGCTGGTGTGGAAGTGGAGGTTGACATTGTTGGCCATGTTTCTGTGGTAGCTGCAGTAGATGTTGGTGTAGGGGTGGAGGTGGGCATTGTTGGCCATGTTTCAGTGGTAGTTGAAGCAGCTGTAGTTGCTGGCGTAGAAGTGGAGGTTGGCATTGTTGGCCATGTTTCAGTGGTTTTTGAAGTAGGTGTAGTTGTTGGTGTAGAGGTGGTGGTTGATCCTGTTGATGTAGCTGTTGTTGGTGCAGTGGTGGTGGTAGCTGAAGTAGTTGTAGTTGTTGGTGTAGAGGTGGTGGTGGTTGAAGTAGTTGTTGGTGTAGAGGCGGTGGTGGTTGAAGTAGTTGTTGGTGTAGAGGTGGTGGTGGTTGAAGTAGTTGTTGGTGTAGAGGCGGTGGTGGTTGAAATAGTTGTTGGTGTAGAGGTGGTAGTGGTTGAAGTAGTTGTTGGTGTAGAGGTGGTGGTGGTTGAAGTAGTTGTTGGTGTAGGGGTGGTGGTAGTTGAAGTAGCTGTTGGTGTAGAGGTGGTGGTAGTTGAAGTAGTTGTTGGTGTAGAGGTGGTGGTGATTGAAGTAGTTGTTGGTGTAGAGGTGGTGGTGGTTGAAGTAGTTGTTGGTGCAGAGGTGGTGGTAGTTGAAGTAGTTGTTGGTGTAGAGGTGGTGGTGGTTGAAGTAGTTGTTGGTGCAGAGGTGGTTGTCATGATAGGTGTAGTAGTGGAAAGCAAAGTGGTTTCGCTGGTAGTCGAGGCAGTTGTTTCCAGAGTACTTGTTGTAAGGATGGTGGCAGGTGTAGTCGTAGGTGGAGGCGGTGGAGATGCTGTTGGAGCAGAGATGGTGATAAACGGTAGTGTTTTGAAAAGGCACGTTATTAATAACTGTATTTATAATCCAATATTCCAATGAGGTAGCAATTAAATGTAATTATACTTACGACAGTTAATTGTTCCATTTTCACAGGGGCTGGATATTATAAGAGAGCAAGAATTATCCAGCTGTCAAATACTAATTGAATTTCTCACATTATGGTTACACTGAGAACGTATATATATCACACGCTGCATACTATAAATAGGTTGACTTACCACTCAACAGAGTTTATCATCACCACTTGCCCAGACTGAACAGCAGTGTCATTGAAAGTACAAGTGCAGTTCCTCAGGGTGGTGCATCCACCGGCGTTCTCATCGTAGTACGGCGCCTCCTCTGGACATCTGGGGTAGCAGCCTTTAAGAACAAGAGTGACACTACGAAAACATGCGCTGGACGTCTCAGATAGCGAGGACGTTACCCGAGGATGGGTTTGTTTGCAGTAAAACTCCCAAAAATTAAGACGGATTTTTAATTTTCAAGAGTCAACTGATGATTAAGAAGCGAAAACACAAGAAAAACGCTTGGTTACCTTCCAGCTTGTGAGTGAAGGAGTTGCCTTTTCCGCAGGTTAGCATCTTACCGCAGGGTTCGTAGTGCCAGCTACACTGGCCCTGCTCATTGTAGTAGTCGCAGTAGACCGCTGAGGCGTAAATTATCACAGGTTGTAGTTAATTTTGTAAATTTAATTTGTTGAATGCTTAAATACTGATAGAATAGACCTGTGATGTGAGTAGAATATATGAAACCTTTAAATTGTCTTTAGCTAGGAGGTATAATTAAACAAGATATGATGCGTCTTTGGTTTATTGTTTTAGCAGAATCAAGAATAAACACTGGATTAAGTCAGACCCCTTCCTCCCCGCTAGCCATCTGAATCAAGACTGCTTTAAGAGTTAACTAAAACCAGATATCTGCATGAAAAGGGTCTCAACTCACGGCACAAATCGGGCGTCCTCCAGTCTATGCAGACGTCCTGGCTGCTGCAGGCCTCGGCATAAGCGGCCACGGCTGTGCAGAAGCCCAGAAACTTCCCTTCGAACTCACAGGAGCAGGACTCCTGCACACATGCATGGTAGTAGGGGTCTGGGTCCACCTGAGGATGGAAAGACGTCCAGCATGACATGTAGTTGTTATATGGGTCATTCCACCTCAGTTCACTAATACCCCACATCTGACCATCTTCAGTTTGTGGTAAATATTGGTTGAGTTGACCACGTGTAAAATCTGGGGTCATAGGTGACGTTAGTTTTTGAGTAAAAAATTCCTAAAGAAGGTGGAGTCATGTTGATTTTCACACTTTTCTTCGCACCAATCCGTGGATCGATGTTTGAAGAGCCATAACTTGAGAAATAATCTAACTAGAGTCCTGAAATTTTGCAGCCTCATTGATCAGCTAGCTCCGCCGCTAGCGCTAAATCGCTACTTTGCTTTCTGGAAAAGCTAAAGTAACAAAAGACCTCAAACCTCCCCAAAAACGTCCCGAAAAGCAGCAGAACGCTAACGATTTAGCACTAGCGGTGGAGCTAGCAGCACCACAAGGTCCCTCCAAAGGGACAAATAAACCCCACGCTGGTGAAAAGTCCACTGTGAAATAGTGAACAATGTGAGCCAAGCAACGTTTGGACCCCACAGTGGGTCTTCATCAGGCCACGGCACACAGCAAGGTCTGCTAACAGTGAGCTAACACTGGAGCTTTAGATACCAGATCCTTCCTCATCAGAAGTCAGACGGGTCACGGAGCCGAAACCAACAGGAAGTAGAGAAATAAGTTTTCCACGGGTGTATTTTAATTTTAATTTCTATTTACAAACGCATCTAATTAAATCAGATAACGGATAATGAATTAGGGCCTGTTTTCCGTTTTTCATTTTGTATTATCACTGAAAAAACAGGAAACGGTTTATTTTTCATTTTTATTTTGAAATCTCAAAATAACAAAACGAATGGCCGCGACGTACACGGACCCTCCAGTGTATTACAGTGTGTTTGAGTTATTGTTCTTCGCAACAGCACCACCTTGTGGCCAGTTATGCTTAATGCAGGTATCCTAGTTAGCAGGATTACTTCCTGTTTATTTCTTGTCCGAACCGGAAGTAGAAAAGTCCGTAATGTCCGCTACTAGCGATTGTTAGCTTTCTAGCTTTCTAGTTACACGGGTTTCTCCATTTGCCTCTTGCTAAAGCAACGTCTGTGAGTTGACTAAGTTGACAATATATACTAACTTTGACCGTTGTATATTTCCTGTCTGTGGTAGTGTTTAAAGCATATTTATACATGCTAATCGTTACGCGGCTAAGCTAACGCCGCTAGCATTTGGGTTAATATGCTTGTATTTAGGCCTTTGGTTCAATACTAGTAACTCACAATGGCATTTTGTTTGTGTTGTGTTTTCAGTTTCACAAAAAAGAAAGATAAGACCTCAACAAACTTCTGCGAACCTTCTTCACCAGGGAGTTATTGAGACTGTTTAGCTGATTGGAGAGCTAGCTTCAGCAGCTGGTGAGACCAATACAGATAGAATAATACAAACCAAGTATATGATGGTGCAATTTTGGTAAAAATTTCCACGTTTTTTCTATTCTATCAACAATAAAACCCTTTTATTTCACCTTAAGAGATTGTTTTTTTATTCATCTCATATTAGTTAGATTTGTATCCTGTGCAAACATGTTAATAAAATCTGGGGTCACAGGTACCATTTTTGTTTTTGACTTAATATTCTTAAAGAAGGTGGGGTCGTGTTCAAGCCATAACTTGAGAAGTAATGCAGCTGGAGTCCTGAAATTTGGCAGCCTCATTGATATTTACATGTTGTCTTCAGTGGTGCAACCCTGATGTGATAGAATAATTCAAACCACTTATGTGATGGTGCAAATTAGGTTAAAAATTTCCACGTTTTTTCTAATCCACCAACCATAAAACCCTTATATTTCACCTTAATAGATAGAATTTTTTCTAATGATTGTCCCCAATAGGAGCTTTATTGTGCCACCAGTACACCATTGCCACCAACTTCCCCAACACAGTGATTCTTTAATAGTTTTTTCCTCATAAAGTATGTCCCTCACTGGCACCATATTCTACATTTCTAAGGCTCCTCACAAGAAAAAACATGAACGTTTTTTGACCATAATTGCACCATCATATAACTGGTTGTATTTCTATCAAAGCAAGGGTTGTACCATTGAAGACAACATGTAAATATCAATGAACCAGCAAAACTTCATGACTGCAGCTACGTTATTTCTCAAGTTATGGCCCTTCAAACATTGATCCACAGCATGATAATGCCACCACCATGCTCCGCAAAACTCAACACGACCCCACCTTCTTTCAGAATTTTTAACTCAAAAGCTGATGGTACCTGTGAGCCCAGATTTTAACTACTTATGTATGCACAGGATGCAAATCTGACAAATATGAGATGCATGAACTTTTTTATATTGCAACAAATAAAGATGAATCAAATCCTTGATGATGCTCAATAATAATCTGAGTTCCTGAACGTTTGCTATCTGTTCCACCCTCCTTCGCAAATCCATAGGAGGCCCTGAGTAGAGATGTGGAACCTGGTTTTAGCAGCGTGTTTAATATGCAAAATACCAACTTTGAAGTGACAGTCTTTGAAGGTGTCTCCTCTAAGGATCATGCAGCGCCGCTGAGCCCAGGCTGAGCAGTAGGAGTTTCGTTCGCATGGAAATATCTCGGCGGTCACATCGGAGCAAGGAGGCGTGGCGGACTTCCAGCTGTTACCAAAAGCCAGAGGACTGGACCCGACTGAAAACAGAGGTTTGGTTTCATTTCGTGACTGGAGTTTAACTGCAACGTCGAAGAAAGAGAAACCGGACTCACCTGCTGAGCCGCTTGTCTGCAGGTCATTCATCTCGTTGGAGTCGAAATTCCCACAGAGGCCACAGACTTTGTTCTACAAGAGGAAGGATTCAGAGGAGTCAACGCTGAGGAATGAGTCAACTTCACGGCCCTCCTCAGCCTCCTCGCCACTCACCCTCCAGTCCGCCTGGAGCTCGACGGTGATCCGGGTGTGTTTGTCCCATGTGAGAGTTAAGCCTCTGCTTGGCACTGAGATGATGACGTAGAGTCCCACGGTGTGTGTGGTGTAAACCGGATCCTCCTGCAGAGTCCAGCCTTCCTGGAGGCGCCTGGTCACCTTCATGTCGCTCAGTGTCAGGGTGACTTCGCCCTTCATGGGACAGATTTTCATAAACCGGTTAATCTATTGCTGCCCGTTAAATCTCAAGTACGCCACGTCACTTTAAATCAGGAATTAATCGAGTGGAAAATCCATTTATTGACGGTAAGATGCGGCTAACGATGATAAACGGGTGATGTAACGTTGGTGAATCATCCACCTGCAGGTCCAGGACGACGGAGCGAGAGCAGGTCAGAGCCTCGTCACAGCATGGGACGCTCTCCACTCTGACAGAGAAGCTGCCGTTTCGATCTGCGCAGTAATCCTGAGGTAAATAAGCAGAGTTAAAGACCATTAAAACAAGTCTACTGATGGAGATACACAGGAGATAGAAAGGTGTTTAGTTTAGCAGAACTTCCATGGTAATATTTGGTGGTATGGCTCCTTCTTCCATGGGCATACATGGAAACCCTAAAGGAGTTGAGTCAGAAATGAGGGACTGTGGTGGAGGCGGGTTTCAAGGCGTCTTGCCAAGAAAGCAACAAGGCCAGGCAGGTTATGGCGGCCTGTGTGAGATTTGCCAATGGGATACGTGGAAGGAAATCAACTGAGCTGGCGTCGAGATCAGCTGCTGACAAGAGTAATTGGCTGCAGACCTCCACTGTGAGGACAGGAAGTAACGGGTAAAAAAAAGGAAAGGACATTTAAAGCGTCCAGTCCGGTAGGTCGCGGTAACATGTGAAGTTGGTTTGCTAACCGCTAATTAAATCAAAAGAAGGAGCAGCCATTTACGGGAGTGGTTGTGGCTGTTCCTCAGTATGATTATAAGATTATTTGAGGCGATAAAGTGGTTGTATAAACATCAAATCTGTGGTCAGTTTATCAGATAAATTCTGCTTAAAAAGAGATGTGAGTGTCCCCGTTAGACAGCTACTACCAGGCGGTCAGCGCTCACAGCTCCCCGCTGACAGCAGCCTTAGCTCGGATAGACTTTCTGAAATCTGCCGCTGGCTCTGACGGTTCTGTAGCAGGATAGAAGTAGTTTTATGGGAATCTAACGGTCACACTTTTGTTATTTAATGTCCCCGGTCGCCGACTTTGTCATTATATTAGTAATTATTGTGTTGTCTTCATTACCTGTAGTACGTCTTTGTTCTATTCTTATGACTGTAACTGAGCATTAAAAATAACATTTAAGGATTATTCTGTTAGCAGGAATAAAAACACACAATGGGGCTCATTCTCAAAATAATCACAAGTTTAATATATAAATTAAAACCATATATACTATAGACGATGGTCTGGTAGATTTTACGTTGTATTGCTAATGCATTGGCGTGAAAATTAATTCCATCGGAAGTGCCTACGTGATTTTATTTTGTAATGCATCCCGTGCATTTCCTGTCCTGACAGTGGAGGTCTGCAGCCAGGTGCCTCTCGCTGCTGAGCCTACAGGAACAGGAGAATCTTGGGATTACACAGCGGGTTTTTGTTGGACTTCTTGGCCTGCTTAACCCCACTTATCACAGTAAAGATCTTGTGCTTGAACTATTCAAGTTATATGTGCAGCTCCGTTAGGGAAAAAATAACCTGCCTCATTTGTAAAAATGCTAAAATATATCCTGTTTACACGAAACAGATTCTGTAAAATAGAAAAAATTCTCCTCCTGGCTGCAACTGTGAAGCCATGAATGACTCAACTGTGGCCAACAGTGATGTGACTTTTTAGCTGAAATGCAGGCATTTTTTCCAATTTTTATCAACTTTTCCGTTCACTTTTTAAGGATTTATCACACTGTAGTTGTTTCATACTGCACAGGGGACATTTCTGAGCTCTCTCTACTTCTAGCCATGGCTGTTCTGTTTCCATAGAGGTGCAGGGCTTTATATTTTAGTGAAAAATGAGTTCACAGCGAGTGAAAATGTGACGCCCACAAACTGCTTGATGGTCAGAGGGTTACATACATTTCTGCGCGGCTAAATCTAAATAAATCCTGCAAACTTTAAGACAGAATGCCGAGCAGAACTGGTACCGTACACTTGATTCTGTCGTTTCTTGACACCAGCTTTCTTGTCCGATCTCACCTCTACTAGCGTGTACTGACAGTGTCCGTCAAAGCGATACCATTTAGAGTCAAAGGTCTGGTAATGTCCGTTCCCGTAGACCTGACACGTCCCTGGACACGGCTCATCCCTGCAGCGCCACTGACCAGAGCCACAGATGCTGTAAGACAGAACCGGGTCGCCGTGATAGTTCCTGTGAAGCATCCTGAATGAACCAGAGAAGCAGCAGCTCTGAGTGCGTTACCATGTTTTGCAGTTGGTGCTCACACGCTGCCCGGCGCTGAACACGCTGCCGCCGAACACGCAGGTGCAGTCGTCCCTGGAAACACAGTTGCCATGGTGATCCTCGTACTGGTCATGCGGGCAGTAACAGCCGCTCTCGCAGGTCGCATCCTCGCCCTGAGAATCGCACCAACAAAGCAAAAGAGTCTCTTAGCGCAGGAAAATGTTTGACTAGTCACAATTTAAAGGTCAAGTGCTTTCAGGAGCAGGAAGTCGAGGTAAAATGAAAATCAGGTTTGAGTTGCTGCAGCATGAAAATCATCACTGCATCAAACAGGAAGTACCTGCATCTAACTACCCGCTGTTTATTGATTTCTTTGCTACTTCTCTCGCCCTTTAACCTCATCCTAACCAGTCGAGGCAGACGGCTACCCTCCCCCAACCTGGTTCTGCTGAGAGTCTCTTTCTTTTAGTCCTTCGTCTCCATTGTCATCAAACGCTTGTTCAAAGGGCATCATTGGATTTAATCAGTGAACACAACAAAGACTGGACTAGTTAGTCACCTACAGCTTTCTAAAGGAAAAGAAGAGTATGACGAAACACGAGCAACGACAAACGGATGTATCTCAACACATTGCACCTACCAGTGGTTTGCTGAGGCTGCCGCAGGTTTTCCGAGCCGTGTTGACCGGATACTCTGAGCAGTGAACGCACACCTTCCCATTCCTGCAACCTGACACAAAACACATCAGCGTGTTCGAAAGTTCGCAGTTTGATGTGATAGTAGAAGTTGGTTTTCTTAACTACTGTTAACCCTCTGAACGCCAAACCCTGCTGCAAAGGTTTGGGAGACATTTTTGCAAAAATCAGCAAAATGACGAGCCGGAAACTGTAAAAACAGACAGAATCAATGGGCTTGCAATTTTCGGACGGACCTTGAACTACACACTGGTGATGCAAAATTATGCTATTTCATCAAAATCCCTTTTTTCTACATGTATGAGGTAAAAATGTATCAAAAAGACGTTTTTTGATCTGAACACGGTCTTTAAAAAAGCAAAGAATTTGGAAAAAAATTCAGGTACATTTCACCCCGAGCTCGACTGAACTGCAGGCAGTGTTTACACATGGCTAAGAGAAGACAGCTATGCAAACAAATAAAAATGCAAGTAGTAGAATATATACAGCATGTGTTGGCATTGTTAACACTTACGGACACTTGAAAAATGTAGTACAGTTCCAGTTTCTTCAATTTTTAACAATAATTTTTCTTCATTTTTTTTTATCATTTATGGCATTCTAACTTTGTCAGTCTGCACAAAAGCCATGTTTTAGCTCTTTCTTCTTCTAGCCATGGTTGTGCTGAAAAATGAACCCACAGTGAGTTAAAATGACCAGAAACTGTTTGGCGTTCAGAGGGTTACGGCACCGACTGACAACCGAGTCAACCTCAGTTTGTATTGTTGTGGTAGAAAGTAGGGTTCAAATAATAACTTGCGTTTTATTTTCCTGTAAAACTAAACTGATTAGCGGAGTTATTTCTTAGCCAATATGTAAGTATGGTCTCTGAAACATGCAGAAGATAATTTATGATGAAAGTATTTACCACAGTCCTTGGAACAGTGCAGCTGTCCGTTCTCACAGAGGCTTTAAAAGATAGAAAACATTAATTTTCATCACCATCGACCACAGATCAGGATGTCCCCATAAACTGCATCGGACCTTTTCAAAAACACCCAATAAACACTTTAGCGATCAACCCACCACTGTCGTCCGTCCATAACTACCGGCCCCGGTGGCGTTGCACCGCCGTGGTGGTGACAGAAACACTCGGCCTTCGGTGTGCAGGTGTGCCCTCGGTTCAGGTGGGTTCCTTCAGGGCAGCTGCAGCCCTCCACGGGGGCGTCTTCCAGCCCACAGCGAGGGTCCGGGCCGGACAGGGAGCGGCATGTACGGTTACAGGCCCGAACGTCGTAGGAGAACTCCTGGTTTTTTTGGCATTTCAAAACTGCGACACAACATTGACATTAGGGCGATTGTCTTATGCAACTATACACCAATCAGCCACAACATCCTGACCACTAACAGGTGAAGTGAATAACATTGATCTTATTGGTACTATGTGGTGTTCTGATGGAAAACCTTGATCAGACTTAGACACCCAGATAAACACTGTCCAAGAACAAATGCTAATGGAAATCCCAAATGTCACTGGATGAAACTGCACCCCACCACATGGCAACATCATCAACCAATCAGGAACATGTGGAGGAACATGACAATGGTCCAACATGTTGATGTGACCTCCAGACTTCCTACAGCCCATTCTGATCAAGCATCAACAGGATGCAGTGGAACAAGTTGGATTGACAGAGGCCCCACTGCACAAGCCAGAGTAGCCAAAGGATCCAGTGGCAACGTCCTGGTTCTAGACCCCATAGGACACCCTAAGAGGTCCTCTGGTCCATGCCCAATGGTTCGGAGCATTTTGGACCACATAAGGGGGGCCAACACGATATGAGGCAGGTGGTCATAATGTTGGGGCAGCTGTGGCTCAGGTGGTAGAGCGGCTTGTCCACTGATTGCAAGGTTGGCGGTTCGATCCCCGGCCCCTCCTCATGCCGAAGTGTCCTTGGGCAAAACACTGAACCCCAAGTTGCTCCCAATGGTAGATTAGCGCCTTGCATGGCAGCTCTGTCGCCATTGGAGTGTGAATGGGTGAATGTGAAACACTTTGGATACCACTAAGGTAGAGAAAAACGCCATATAAGTGCAGATCATTTACCATTTATGCCTGATTGGCGTATGAGTCTGAAAGCTGCTCTCACAACAGAAACCACTGAAATGAGCTTTTCCCACGATCAGTCCAGCGACAAATCTCTGTATTAATTTCTGCGTTAAAGCTGAACTCACCGCAGTCGGTGCTTTTCCTCCAGTCGCCGAGTTCGACTCCCAGACCGCCGCAGGCTTTGGCGTAGCTCCCCAAAGAAACACACAAGCACTGCTGCAGACTGCCGTCACAGTTGCAGGTTCTTTGGACGCAAGCCTGGAAACGATATTTAGTTATTTAGAACGCCGAAAGACTGGTTCAGGATTCGGTTGGCCGCGTTAAAGTGTTCCTACCGTGTGGTATCGATCCGGTGGGATGTGAACGTGGCACTCAGCAAAAATCCCAGTTGGGTTGTTCAACACGGAGCACTTCTCATCAGCGAATATTTCTGCAAAAATACACAAATAAATCAAACGATTGAACATGTCTGGAGGAGGACAGACAACTATAGCAAATGCTTAAGACTTTACCTTCAAGCATCTGTTCCCATAAGTACATGGATGGGTTTAGTAAGTATGCTAGGTGACTCTGTTTCTACAACCTACTAAGTATGGTCCAACAACGTGGTACAACTTGTGAAAGGTCAACGAAAACAACTTTTATCCATGTTTGGATCAAGCATTTCAAAATAAAAGCATTCTACGTGTTTAGTTTTGCATTATTGTGACATGGGGCGACATATTTTTCAGAAGAAATCATCTGCATTATCAATTATTTCGTTAATTTGAGCTCAAAGATGGGACTTTTTCATATTTCAACCCACCCGTAACCAGAGAATAATTGATCTACTTGTCCAATATTACAGATTCTGAATCAATGACATGATGAGAAGTAGGAGTGGACATTTTAGGCTTTTGTCTTTGATAGTTCCTGAGATATTGCAGTGATACCATTGTAAATATCTATAGTTTCTAATAAAATAAAAGCTTCAAGCGAATCATAGATGGTGGATCAGGAGGTCCCTAGATATTTTAAATGGAGCGACCCACATCTGTATAAACCAGCTTTAATCCCTGATGTGTCGTAATAATAATAATAAAGGTCAGTTTTTATCTACCGTTGTCAGCGTTGATGCAGTTGCTCGGTATGTTCACTGCACAGCTGCCCAGGCTCCAGGACAGAGCGAAAGGCCGAGCCGAGTTCTCGACGATGCCGCTGCTGGTGGTGAAGTCGTCCGTGGAGTCGCTGTTGCCGTTCCCGCAAAGACCTGGAAGACATTTCGTTTAACTTCTGATCTGTTTGTGGAAGAGCCGTGGTGTTTACGTGGCTGTGGACTCACCTGACAGCAGGCCGGTGTGGTTTCCAGGTGGTGTGATGTAAAGCTGGATCTCAGGAGACATCTGGACTTGGATCTTGAGACCGAAGGGTGTGTGGACTTGGACGTACATGGAGGACTGCCAGAAAACCAGAGCATGATCTGGCAGGAGACAGAAACCGATTAGAGATTCGGCAGCTGAGTCACCAAAGATAGCAGTTTTCTTTTTCTTCTTACCAGACTGACGAAGCTCAGTGATCTCCTCGTCTCCAAATTTAACCATGTTGTGTGTGAATATGAAGGTTTCCTGTAAGTTCCAACAGACAACAAGTTATGCATACTCCTCCTTACCTGTTTAATAGATGACGGCATGTTGTTGGTGTTTATTAGGCCGTCTGTACCTGGTAGAGCTGCAGAGCAACTGCATTCAGAGACGCTTCCTTTTCGGAAAACTCGATCTTCACTGTCCAGCCGGGGCCCTGAGTATCGTCAGAAAAACCAGTGCTCTTAGTGTCAAAATAAGCAGCGTAAAAAATATAGTTTCTAACCGACAATTCACGGTTATTTTACGGTTCTCAAATATGTCCAAATATTACAGATAACATTGAGTAAAATCAGCATCATAAAGTGTACATTTGCATGTTAACCGAGAAATAAACAGGTCAAAGAATGTCTGAATCAAGAATCTGTATTTGACACCACTTGACCGTAAAATACATTATGTTTACTGTATTTAAATCAGGGTGGAGAGATCCTGCCCCAAGTGGAGGAGTTTAAGTATCTCGGGGTCTTGTTCACGAGTGAGGGGAGGATGGAGGGTGAGGTTGACAGGCGGATCAGCGCATCGTCTGCAGTCATGCGGTCGCTGCACCGATCCATCGTGGTGAAGAAGGAGCTAAGCCAAAAGGCGAGGCTCTGTATTTACCGGTCAATGTACATTTCGACTCTCACCTATGGTCATGAACTTTGGGTCATGACTGAAAGAACGAGATCCCGGATACAAGCAGCTGAAATGAGTTTCCTCTGCAGGGTGGCTGGATGCACCCTTAGAGATCGGGTGAGGAGCTCAGTCACCAGGGAGGAGCTCGGAGTAGAGCCGCTACTTCTCCACATCGAGAGGAGTCAGTTGAGGAGGCTTGGACATCTGTTCTGGATGCCTTTGGGACGCCTCCCTAAGGAGGTGTTCCTGGCATGTCCCACGAGGAGGAGGCCTCGGGGTAGACCTAGGACACGCTGGAGGGACTATGTCTCTCGGCTGGCCTGGGAACGCCTCGGGGTCCCACCAGAAGAGCTGGAGGGGGTGTCTGGGGCGAGGGAAGTCTGGGTCTCTCTGCTTAGACTGCTGCCTCCGTGACCCGGCCCCGGATAAGCAGAAGATAATGGATGGATGGATATTTAAATCAGCCAAAAATATTCTTGTTGTACAGATATTTGTCATTATTTGAAAGAAACATTTAAAAAGTATATCAAAGATTAGAAAATATGTTTTAAAATATTCCACCCATCCATTTTCTTCCTCTTATCCGGGTCGGGTCGTGGAGGCAGCAGACGAAGCAGGTCGTTCCGGATGTCCCTCTCCCCGACAACACTTTCCAGCTCTTCTTGGGGGATCCCGAGGCGTTCCCAGGCCAGATGAGATACATAATCCCTCCAGCAAGTTATAGGTCTGCTCCAGGGTCTCCTCCCAGGCGGATGTGATGAGAAAGCCTCCGAAGGAAGTCTCCCTGGAGGCATCTGGATCAGACGTCCAAACCACCTCAACTGGTTCCTTTGGAGCAGCGGCTCTACTCCGAGCTCCCTCTGGACGTCCGAGCTCCTCACCCTATCTAAGGCTGAACCCAGACACCCTGAGGAGGAAGCTCATTTCGGACTCTTGTACCCGCCATCTCGCGCTTTCGGTCACTACCTGGAGCTCATGACCATAGATGAGGGTTGGAACATAGGACGGCTAAATCTCTTCACCACGACGGTCCGGTACACGCTCCATTTTCCCGTCACTCATGAACAAGATCTCAAGATTCTTAAACTCCTTCGCTTGGGGAAGCAACTCCTCCTCAACCTGGAGGGAGCAGTCCACCGGTTTCAGAGAACCATAGCCTCGGACTTGGAGGTGCTGGTCCGCATCCACATTTTAAAATACTGTTTTACAGATTTGTTTTGCCACGTTACAGATAATGTCTAGTAAGATCACTACACATACTTGTCATTATTTTCTCAGCTTTCAAATGTTTAAGTACTCCATCGTATCTTACAGATTTATTTATTTATTCATTTACAGCGTGGTGTTGCTGGAAGAGTTTACCTGCAAGGCCATGTAGCTGCATTTACCAGGAACTGCATATTGTTTGCCGTCGAACGTCGTCACAAACTGTCCTTCTATGAGGCATCGGGAAGGGCAGAAGTTTTCGGAGCAAAGCCACCTCCCGCCATCGCACCAGCTGAGGACAGTAACAGGCACGAAATATGAATTTTTATCAGTCTTACATACAAATCCGAGCTTTCTTTCTTGCCTCCTTACCAGGACTGACACTTGGTGCTACGAACGTCTCCGGTTGGGTAACTCCTACCAGCGAACACACAGGGGCAGCTGGACTCAACCACACAGCGGAAACCATCCGAGTGATCATTGAGCACCTCACCTGCAATGTAGTAGAGTAAACCCTCTATGATTAGGTCATGCAGGCTAAGCAAACAACCAGTTGTGAAGGGTTAATCACACAACTGGGAGGATCTCACCTTTTGGGCAGATGCAGGAGCTGGTCACGTCCTGGTCGGAGAATCTGGGGTTTGGATTGGAGCAGCTGGGAACGAAGGCGGCACCCAGTTCTGCATAAACCAGGTCTCCAGGACAAGTCGGCCGAGCTATGTTCACCCACAAATACAGGAAATGAGGCAACGGCAGCTGAGGGAAAACCCCAACGTCTCCAGAGCGTACCGAGAAAAGACCACCTACCACATTTGGTGACGTATCTCCATATGTTCCAGGCGTAGCTGCTGCTTCCACACTGCAGGACGACCTCTTTGAAGAAGGCGCAGCGGATGTGTTCGCTTTGTTCGTAGCCGTAAATGTTCTCCTCACAGAGCTGCATGTAGTGAGGCGTCCTGGCTTGAAGGCAGTCCAGAGTGTAGGAGAAGAACTCCCTGCAATCCTGCAAACAGCACCAGAAGAATCGTCAGAGGGCCTGTTTACCTTCATTTTACGCTTGAAATGAACTAAAAAGCAAGACAGCATGGTGATATAAGGCGTTTATGGATCGTTAATTCAAAATGTACACAGTAGTCTGGCCACAAGGTTAAGGAAGGTGGTGGGCAGGTAGCAGATGAATTACTTTAAAGCGCTTCTCCATCCACAAGAAGATAATTTACAAGGAAACAAAATCTAAGTGAACCCTAAGCTACTAAAACATCACATTCTGGCAGCAAAGGGAGCAGAATCTCTACTCCTTATATGTGGTGCTCATTAATTCGGCCCTACCATCACACAGCATGGTGGCCGTCTTTATGACCTCGATGCAAATGAATCTGCAAACAGCGTCACTGTGCACGCTACAAACTCATTGGCACTTCAGAATGTCTCAGTTGGAGCCAAATATGTAGAGTCACGACTGAATTATGCCTTTTATTGCAAAAGAAACATTCATCCAAAAAAGGAAAAACCCCTCCACTTAGTTTGGCCCAATGATGTCATCACCAATAACATAAATCCAGGAAGTGCTGGGCAGCCTCCCATAGACATATATACATAGACGCCGCATTGACTGTGGAGGGACGTGCCTAAAGCTCCGCCATCTTGGTACAGGGCTAGCAGAGGCCGGAGTGAATGTAAGTCTATGGAGGTAAGAGGTACTCCACAATTTTAAAATAGAATTATTCACTGAATTCTCGACCGATTTCCAAACGGTGTGGTTTGTTAAAAACGTCACACATTTAGCTTTGATACAGGATGCTTGGATGCTTTTGTTCTATTTCTGTCTGCCTGTCCGTCCTCCATGTCTGACGTTTGTAACAAACAATATATGTTGACAACTGATGGATTCATGATCACTTTTATAGTGCAGACATGTCATTCCTCTATAGACGTAATGCACTGTAGGGGCGAGTGGCACTGTACCAAGATGGCCGCCACGTAGGCACGTCGGCTCCAATCAGCAGCGGCAGTCAACGCGGCGTCTACGTATATATGTCTATGCAGCCTCCTCCCAAACACTAGTCCCACACATGGTGATTTAGAGCAAAGAAAAATAAGTTTTTGTGTAATGTGTAGCATGAAAATGATCTTTTGTCGTGTTTTAAGCTCATCGCCAGTCGACTTACTTGATTAACGGCAAAGACGGGATCTCGGACTTGACACCTGTCCTCACTGAGCACGCTCTGTGTGATCAGCTGCTGCTTGTTGCCTAGTTTCGTAAAAAGATGCATTCGTAGAGTAAAATATGAACAAAAAAAGTCATGCATACCTTTAAAATATGACTCTTTGGTTTAAATTTTGTACACTTGCTGTTTAGATGCTTACAAACTACATGTCTCAATTATAATGTGCCTCGGTGCTCATTTACAGCCAATCAAACCAATATTTTTACAACGTCTGCAGTTATCAGCACTCTTACTATTATGGCCACACAGTGCCGTGAAAAAAGTATTTGCCCCCCTACAGAAATTTTTCTATTTTTGCATATTTGTTGTCAAACTAAATTTAATGTAAGACAGAGACAGCCTGAGACAACACTAAAGGCATGTTTTAGGTGCTTTATTTTTTGAAGGAAAAATGCTGTTCAGCCCATCTTGCCTTATGTGAAAAAGTAATTGCCCCCTTAGCTACCAGTCTTCTTCAAAAGCATGACAAAGACCCAAAGACCACAAGCAAGTCCACCTCTGAGGGGCTCAGGAAGAACTAAATGAAGGTTCTGGAGTGGCCGAGTCAAAGTCTGGACTTGAATCTAATTCAGATGCTGTGTCCAGACCTTAAAAGGACAGTTCATAATGGAAAACCATCTAATGTGACTGAATTCAAACTATTCTAGAGAAGAGTGGACCAACATTCCTCCATGGTGATGGAAAAGACTGATCACAAGCTGGAACAAACATTTAACTGCTGCTGCCAAGGGACCAACCAGGTATTAGGTTCAGGGGGGCAATTACTTTTGTGGCTTATCTCTGTCTAATATTCAATAAATATAAATATTAGCTCGATGATCTGGAGCATTTAGGAGTGAGAAATATGCAAAAATAGAAGATCTGTAGGGGGCAAATACTTTTTGCACGACTCTGTGTCATGTTAGTGACTCCTGCTTTGGTTATTGACAGACAACAAGAGGCTCAGACTATTATTCCGACTTCTCATGCATCTAATTGTTGATTACCTGAGACGTCATGTTTCCCACACAGTCCCATCATGTCGGCGTTCAGCTCCTGCTCCATCTCCACCTGGACATCAAACCAGAACTTGAGGAGCTGCGATCTGTCGCTTATGCATTAGTGTGTCTGCAGCTTGTGTGTCCTCTCACCCACAGAGAGTCTATCCCTCCAGGTACGTCGTGCCAGGTGACCGACAGAGGAAGCAAAGAGCTCTTCAGCCGAGTGTGGAGGCCGTACTGAAAGATGTGCTGGTAGGTGTGGTCGTACGGAAGGGAAACCCTGTCGGCGAGTAAACGAACAGGGGAATAAATGCAGCGAAAGTCTCCTCACTTCCTCAAACTCTGATAAAAATTTTAAAATGCTGGTGAAATATTACACTGCAATAACAAGCTGGAAGTCACCTTGCAGAGTGGGAAAACCCCCAGCAGTGGTGTGTTTTCATTTGAAGCTAATAATCAACTAACACTGGTGGCATAGATGCTAGCTAAAGCTCAGTGCACAACTGAAGTGAGGTTCCAGACCCCATAGGACACCCTGAGAGGTCCTCTGGTCCATGATTCCCAATGGTTCAGAGCATTTTGGACCAACACGATATTAGGCAGGTGGTCATAATGTTATGCCTGATTGGTGTATAGCATGACCTCTAGTGCCACTAATCAGAACTGCCACGGTTGTCCTCCTGCAGACAGTGAACTACTTTAACAATCGAGCTCTGAAAAACAGATGGGCCGCTGCTTCAGACTTCAGAGTTCAGATCAACCTCTACAAATGGAATCCAAGAACGAAAATCCCAGGCTCGCAACACTAAACACTGACAAAATGCATGAAAAGAAGCCTGGGAGAACGTTCCTTGTTCTTCTCAGATTTATTCCAGCTTGTTTGGCACGAACCTGATTAGACTGCCACAGTGAATGCATAGTCCTGACAGTGAAGAACGGTGTGATGATATGAGTGCAGAAATGACTTTTATAGATGACACCATGAATCCATGTGCATAAAGCATAATACTAGTTGACTAGTCTGCATAGGTTAGGCACAAAAAGACTGTTCTGGCATGATAATGACCTAACATGCCTTGGCAAAATCAAACAAACAAGAAAAATATGACTGTTTTTCCAATATACACTAAACAAAAATCTAAACGCCCCATGTGAAATATTGATGCCACATGAAGTGCACCACCCAAAGTGAGCGTATACTGTCTGGTACTTGTACTAAATGGATGTTTCTCTTGATTAGTGTCCCAAATTTGAGTCCACCACTGCCTCAGTGATGCATTAACTCCATTCAGTCCATGGGTGTGGCATATCCAGACGCTGCTCCAACACAATGAGCAGTACTCAGACACTCCTTATACTGGGGACAATAAAAGGCCACCCCAACATGTCACATGTTGACCAAAGCAGCAACGCCTCAGATGACTCTGGTCATGAGGGAACGTGTCATTGGCATGTTGGAAGCAGCAATGTCCACCAAATGCTCACAGGCAGTGGTGGACTCAAATTTGGGACACTAATCAAGAGAATTATCCATTTTGTACAAGTACCAGACAGTATACGCTCACTCTGGGTGGCGCACTTCATGTGGCATCAATATTTCACATGGGGCGTTTATGTTTTTGTTCAGTGTAGTTAATCTAAACTGTTGGGTTCCATCATGTAGGAGCAACTGATACCCTCTGTTCAACTTGGAAGTAATGTAGTTGTTGAGAGGTGACACAGCGTCGAATCATTTGACATTTAGGTGATACTGTTGTGTTCTGTACATAAAAGGGTGGGCGGCTGAGTTTGAATGTCATCTGAGTGAATGAGCCGAAGTGTCTCTGGACGGCTGCCTCATGCTCTTCCTGGATGGACTGGTTTATTTAAGATTCACACTATCAGTAATGAGGTGGACTCAAACCTTGTCTTCTCCACCAGGATGCTTCCGTTCTGCAGGACAGTCCTGACTTTGTTGACGATGATCTCGACCCGGACCAGCAGCCCGTTGTCTCCTCGCCGTGCGGTGACGTCACACTCCACCCGGTTGTGGGTGAAGCGGGTGACGATGAGCGGGCAGTTGGAGTGGACGTAGAAGGCCGAGCCGTTGAAGGGCTGGACGACGCCGCTGCCGAAGGTCCTGCAGGTGTCTGAACGCAGAAAGATCAATTTACTGACTGACCAAATACAGACACGGAGCAATGGGGGCCTAGTGGTTTGTGAAGTGAACTTGTAGCTGGTGGGTCGCCGGTTCGAGTCCCCGGACTGGCAAGAGGTTGAAGTGGGAAAGTGAGGATGATCACTTGTCCCAGTCACCCCCACTGTAGGCCCTTGAGCAACGCCTTTAACCTGGTATCTTAGTATGTATATTTAAGGTTAACTATGAATAGGATGGGTCAAATGCAGAGAAGGAATTTCCCAAAGGAGATCAATAAAGGTTAGATTATTATTAATAAATCCACGTGATACACTTCTACAATCTACAACAATCCAACTTTACTCACATGTCTGAGTTTCAGCTGTTGTCACGGATTCACTCGTCCCAAAGACTAGAAGACAAACACGTCGTCAATACTTGGAAATTAGTGGTGGGAAAAGTCAAAACAGGGATCTAAAATGACTCAACTGCATGTAAAAGTCATGCTTTAAAAGTCAGCACATCATATTTTATCACTTCAGCAGAGGTTTTGTGTGTAGAATATAAATTTTTACATGTTTTTCTGGGTTGTAGAGTAGCAGAAAAATAAAAATGCATGAATAAAAAGACTGAGTGAAGAGCTAAAGGGGTAGCAACCATGATGCACGCTGCAAATGTTATATTGATGTTCAATTATGCTGCTAAATCCACATAAAATAAAAAAGTGCATGAATGGAATCCTTGGATTTGTAGGTCACAACTCTAGTCAGGCTAATCTCCATGACTGTTAATGCTGTAGGGTTATATCTTTAATATTTAAATTAGTTGGGTTGCCCATCAAACCCTAACCCCAACTACAAAGTCAACATAAACGCACTGCAGAAGTTGCATTTCTTATAATTTTCTTCTCTTTTCCGGCTCGTGTTAAATATTTTACTGCTTCTAGTGTCGTCTTCTTGACTGAAACTAATTTATACACGCATTTTTTTGCCAGAAAAAGTACTATTTTGTGGAATTTTGCAAGGTTTTAAATCCTAATATGTAAATTATCTGAGCAAAATTGCATTATAAATGACACTATAGGGTTTTAACACCAATATTTAAACTTGTTAGGTTTTATTTCATTTACTAGAAAGTAAAGCAGTTGTTTTAAATGTGCAAAGTTGATTTAACGTAAAATCTTTGTGACTTTTTCTCCCTATAATTCGTATTTAAATGCAATAAAAGAAGACGGTACCTGAGGCCAGCGTAAAGCAGACGGCCAACCATCGCTGAGGGTCCATGATGATGCTCTGAATGCAACCATGTGGAAGTCCACCGACCAACAGCCCATCCCCAGGCTTATATATGTGTCCAAACCACCACCCCATCCACACACACACTTGAACTACTTCTTTCGATACCAGGAAACTAAAAGATTAAACATTCATCTAAATGGTAATTAGGCCTAAACACGGAATCGAACGCCCCCAAAGCGGCGAAACCAGTTTGCTTCAAAGCCGCTTATTATGTTGCATTTACAGTTAAAGAAATCTATTTAACAACAGGCCCGCTGACATATAGTCCCGTGGGAAACCCTAAAACGTATGGGAGATGTTGATCAGAAAACTGCTCCAGGTGAAACTTGAGCATTTAAACCTCATGTTTCCTTGTAAACAAGAAATGACGACACCTGGTAGCGTTCTCTTTACATCAGTACTTTCTTAAAATACCGAGCAAACACAAGGCAAACAGCTAAAGAAAGGCAATATGTCATCGTTGACAACCACCGTCCCTAATAGGTGATTTATTAAGTCCTGTGTTATGTACAAAGGAGGATGCTTACTTTTGGCAAACAGCGCTGAAGCAGGCGATGTCTTGAAGGTTAACAGAAGACAAACAGGGAACAAAAAATGAAAAATAAAGGCCGGGGTGCACGAACCAGGATGTGGTTAATTATTTTTCAGGGAAAACACCTAACGGCATTTAAAGATGCATTCTGTGTGTTCACAGTTGAAAAACTTGAATCACATTTAACCTCTGGAGCAACACCTGTGATTTTAGATAATAGCTTCCAATTAAAAGTCTTTGTATTGCCGAGTACGTTCGCTGCATGCAGCCAGACTGGATTCAAATGAACGTGGATGCAGATCACTGCAAAATGCTGCACCGACAGCAGCGACAATAAGTCCTTCTGCTCAGTTGGCATTCAGCGGCGTGAGGTGTAACTACTTGTACTCCATTCGTCTGCCAAGGAAGAGCTCTGTGAGTGCAGCACGGACCACAAATCCTCCATAATGTTTCCCATCCTGCCAGTTTATTCATTTACCGATGTAGTCTCCCTGAAAAGCAACACAAAGACTCATCGTCATGCATTTCAGGGCTGCTGCAGGCCATACGTCCCCCCAACATAGAATTATGAAGCTATTTTTGCTCAAACATTTACATAATATGCATAAATAAAGTTAAATAAACAAGCTTTTCCAGGTCATTTTATTTAATATCAATTTATGTGTGAAGTAAAAGCTAATTTAACATTCCTTGAGTGATGAACAGTTGTACTACAGATTCAATCCTATCACTTTTTACGCTATTAGCAAAACCAGTTTAAAATACATGGATGAACCTTGAACCAAAAGGCTCATGTGAATGAGTTTTGCATTATTTATTATTACTATTGATGATGAAGACGAACACACACATTATAGCCTTGCAACACTCGCTAGCATCTGGCTATAGCTAAACAGCTGCTAATGTTAGCAGGCCGTTGCTAGCATCTGGAGTCATGTTTTTGACCTCTGGCAAATATAAATTCAGTTTGGTTTCAACAAACTCCAACGCTAACTTTTTATTATTAAAAGCATGCAATTGTTATTATATTTGGTGACTATGAGGCAGAGGAACTTCAAAACAATCTAATGAACATACATATTTTATAGCCTATAGCACTAGCTAACAAGTAACTAAACAGCTGCTAACATTAGCAGTTGTTTTGGAGTCATGCTAGCATCCATTTGGAGTCATGTTTCTGACCACTGGCTAATATAAATTCAGTATTTACGTAACTTTTATTACTTGTTTGGTTTCAACAAATTCCTACATTAGCTCGTCCTTTAGATGCTAGCTCGTTGTACTTCTTCAAATGCTAACTTTGTCTAATGTTGGTTCAGTGCAGTGGGTTTTATTGTTTGACGTTTTGTCGTCAGAAATGGGTGAATAAGAGCACACACATTTTATAGCCTTATAGCACTAGCTAAAAACTAGCTAAACAGCTGCTAATGTTAGCAGACATCTGCTAGCATCTGTTTGGAGTCATGTTTCTGACCTCTGGCTAGTATAAATCCAATATTTACCCAACTTTTTCACTAGCTTGGTTTCAACAAATTCCAAAATTAGCTTGTCCTTTAGCTGCTAGCTAGTTCTTCAAATGCTAATTTTGTCTAATGTTGATTCAGTGCAGTAGGTTTTACTGTTTGACAGTGTTAATAAGAGCAGGGAGACTAAGCTGTAATATATATGTGCCGTAAAGCAAAAAACAATGAGCTAAAAGAGGCTAAAAAGTTAATCAGATGTGAGTTCATGCTAAAGACTCCTTTCTTTTCCAACATACTTTTAATTACATTTTATTTGTTCATTTTCTGTTAATATATATATTTATTAATGTTAGTATTATTATTGATGACTAGGAGGCAGAGGAGTTTCAAAACAAACATTTTATAGCCTCAACACCAGCTAATAGATAGCTAAACAGCTGCTAATGTTAGTAGGCCATTGCTAGCATCTGTTTTGTCTCTGACCACTGGCTAATATAAATCCAGTATTTACGAGTCTGTTTTCAACAAATACCAAAGCTATTTATATATTTATTATATATTAGTGTTATTGTCGACTAAGAAGAAAACAGGCTAACGAACACACACTATGCATTTTATAACTCTCAAATAGTAGTGAGCATGTGGCAAAACAGATGCTAATGTTAGCAGGTTATTGCTAGCATACATTTGGAGCCAACTGCACACTGTGTTTTCTTTTTATCAAGTTGCTGTTTTACGTTCTTCACTTGCAAGCTAATTTTGTATGTTTGCTATCTGCAGACATTTTTTTCTGAAAACCTCTGCCTGTCGTTGCAAAAGTCTGCAAAATACTCCTAATTTTGAGATAATTTATCTACTTTTGTGTGATATTAGAGTCGAAGTCAGCAGACAAACTTTCACTGATTTAAATGTAATATAATTGCACATACTGTCATTTAATTATTATTACTTGCAATGTCCAAGCTGTTACAAGTTCTCAGTCTTAGAAGCATTATCATGTGTGCTGGAATGTAAATCAACATTAAAACCCCTGACAGGTGAAGTAAATAACACTGATCGTCTCGTTACAATGCGATGTTCAGCTGGGCAGCTTGTGGATGAACTGATTCTTGGAGGGTTGATCAGTGTTAGTGACTCTTTTCATGTCACAAAAGTTCTTGTTAGCCAAAAAAAGAAAATGCACAGGTGTGACTAACAACTAATTATGGACACTGTGACTTCTCACTGCAGGAGGTGGAACATATTCTGTTGGATCTACAGAACCGAACGACGTCCCCTGTGAAGAAGGTCTGCACAGGATCCTCTGAACTTGTTCACCTGAATGTAAGTTCTTGCTTCTATGTCGTCGTTAACGTCCTCCTGCCCTGTTCCAGCCAAAACGCCTGCTGTGAAAAAGGTCTATGGCTGTCGATACTCAGCCCACTTGGCACAGCAGGATGGAAATAAAACCGCCGCTCTCTTTCTCCTCGATGTTTACTCGGCCACTTTCTCCTCTTTTTTTTTTGAAGCCGAGACAGAAGATAGGGCCGCCTCAAGCCTGTACTTTGCTCCTGCAGTGCTGTACTTACTCCCTCTTTTTATACGCTCAGCGCTGGAGGCAGTTATTGCGGCGATTTGTTTTGATTCCACACATTAAACTTGATTATAGAGTGATTTCATAAACGTCCAGAGGAAAGACCGCGCTAACTGCTGCCACCCGCGGCTCGGCGATATGACAACTCATCAGGATTTGACATCTCTACTCTAAATGATACGCCGGCTGGATCACACTGAGACACAGGGTGCATGTCAAAACGGGAAAGCAGAGTTGTAAATAATAAAAGGGGCTGCTTCAGTGCAGAACTCAGTCGGTTTTCTACCAGTGTTTTGCAGAATTAAACAGTTGCAACTACTACTTTATGTGTGAGTTGTGCCTCCAGGCCGCTGATTTAGAGTAGGCTTAGTGTCACATCTCAATATTATTTAACCTCTGGCTGGTAACACATTAAAACGAACAGGAAATCAAAGCTTGTTACGGAACATTACCACAGGGGTGTTACCTTGTGGTGTTTCGTCTATTTGCTCAACAAGGATTGACCGAAATGAACAAAACCTCATTGCATACAAAGAATCGTTAAACTACCTACTTCCTCTCTGCAGGGAAAGTGTCTGGATTCAGCAGATGAATTCCTTCTATTGTACCTTTAAATTTCAGGTAACCGTAAAGCTAAACAGAGTACATGACTTTATGCACTGGGTTCAGCTGTTAAGGAGTCCTAAGAGTTCAAGGCGCGTATACATGTCGATGCAGGGGTTGACTCTTTAAACGCCCCTTATTATGTCCCTTTACAGCAAACTAATGTAAGTCTCGCGTGTCCTCACAACATTTGTCGTTGTTATAAAGACAAATTGCCCTCAATTGGAAGCGAGTAATATTATTTCACCCCACCCGGCGCTAATGATAGTGCCATGCTTTATTGATTTTTGCGTTAACCTTTCACCTCATTTGCTCTCCATTGGAAAGTTCAGAGGTCAGAATCATCTCAAAGCCAACGGTTGCCCCATAAAGTCACACATCTTATAACCTTTTGTGGTTTTTCCCTGTCTCAGGCTTGATGTTTGCAATTAATCACGGCTTCTAATTACACAGCGCGGCCACTGGCTGCTCAGACAACTCGCTGTCTTTATTATCCTCATTATAATCATTACCAGACTTGGTTGGGTACCATTAAATGATGCCACTAGAATGTGTCCTTCAGTGTTTCAGCTCAAAATACTGCAGCTAACAACATAGCTGCTGTTCTGAAGTCAGTAGTGCAGAGCAGCAGCTTGGAAGTAGCTCTGAAGAGACCGCTAGCCGCTAACATGTGGCCATAATGGGTTGAGTTCCAGTCACCATTTCATAATTAATCCATTGTCTGGCAACAGAAACAGAAAAATATGTAAATGAGATCAGCTTTATTGGGAATTCACCTGTATTAAAATGCCCTATGTGAGCAAAGAGAGCAGGAGAGAAGCTAAGTTTTGGTTGAAGCATCACAGGTAAATTGAAAGCCCAGCAGCCCATCCAGCCCTTATTTACTGGTTTCAAACTGCTCTTAAAGTTGCCCCAATCTGTGAAAACTACCTTGCAGTTATACTTCCTGCAGCACTCTTACCTGTGGGCATGCGATCAAAGGTGGTGTTAGCCACATTAGCCGCAAGACGAGCTAACACTAAGAGTTTTTCTGTTGCTGTGGTGACATTTCCTTCAATAATTAAAGCTAGTCAGATGCTAGAAGTGCATGAAGACTGTTGTGCTCACTCTTGCCGCCGACAGCAGAACGTTTGGTGAGTTTTGGGCGTGGTTGAGGCTTTTTAGAGTTAGCAGAAGCAGCTCTAGAAAGTAAATGGTGGACTGTGAGGCAGCTAGGCGACTTGTGGTTTCTCACTTGGACCGTAGATGTTCAGTAGAAGTCTTCCAGGCTTGTAGGGGGCTATTAGTTGTTTGGACGTTTGAAAGGCCGAAGTAAACGTCTTCACATCTCAACACCTCCAACTTTACAACAACCATAAAATGGATTTTCACCAGATGAAGTTCAAACATCCCCACACTGCTATTATCTCCACGCCTGTTGTGCAGGTGTAAGGGCTCCGTACGCTGCCCCCAGGCCACGCTTTTAGATTAGTCATCCTGCAGTTATTTCCACCTCTTGGGAATGAAATGTGCTCAGTATTTTTCAAAGCAATAAAAGATTATGAGATAGCTCGCAACCGAACTGAAGCGGAAGGAGTTGGCACCGTTCTATTAGAAGGATCGATGTGTACAGTCGCTTTGATGGGGTTTCTCGTGCTCGGATGTTGCAGCTAGCGCAAAAAATTCTGCTCAGATTAGCAGACGATCGGCTAACATAAGCTTTGCAGTCAGAGGGTTGATTTCCATATGAAGCCATGCACACTACAATGTACGTAAGAACCATGTCCCATTATTGCCTTTCTTCTCTAATGGGCTCAATCATGGCCCATTATCAGCCCATCGTCCGTCCTGTGTGACACCACTGTCCACATATTGATCCTCTCCACACATGGATGCATCTACGGCCATGAAGCATGCTCACACACATTACTTTCTCCGTGCGTTCTAGGCCTGATCAATAATGGAGAAAGTAGACGAGTGTGAGGAGAAAAGGAATAGTTGTTGTGGGGTCATTTATACGTTTTGTTCACCCAAACAGAGAGGATAGCTCCAGATATTTTATCAATCGATTAATCATTTTAAGCTGTTTTCAAGCAACATTTTTGATTTAACATGCATTTATTGGTCTTATGTTGTAGCAAACTGAATGGATTTATTAATTATTACAAGGAAATACATCTTTTACTATCTAAAATTGATATTGTTAAATCCAGTATTTTTTCTTAACATTTATCTAATAATTTTAATAACATTAAATATATTATTTTTAATTCAATAAAAAATATTAATATATATTATTTATTTATTATTATTATTAAGATGTTTTAAATGGATAAATATCAAATATATTATTTTTAAGTTAAATGAAAAAATATTTAAATATATATAATCAATTATTATTATCATTATTATTATTATCTTTATTGTGTTTTAAAATTGATAAATATTAAATATATTATTTTCAAGTTAAATTTAAAAAATAAATGCCTGTATTTAAAATAAATAAATATTAAATACATTATCTTTTTTAAGTGCATTAATATTTAGGCCATGGTCAAAATTGTTTTGAAAGCCTTCTTTAAATAGTGTTTTTTTTAATTAATTAAAAACCAAAAGGCAGTTAAAATGCAAAATACTGTCCAGTGATTCAAACAATCATTTATTTTTATGTTATTTATTTATGGTTATTTGAAGAGTCGTTAAAATGTCAACATAGCTTATCTCCTTTAATTTCTCTTTTTTAAATTCAAAATAAAAGTCATAATTGTTCCATTTGGGCATAGTCTGTAGTCTGTTCTTTCAGGACATATTGTGCTAGAAACATCCTTTATTTTTCTTCTGCATATTGTAACAAGCAGCTCAGGTCTTCTGTACATTTTCCTACAGATTTCCAGAAAATATTTGACATGGATTTAATTTTGTAATGAACCTGCTGAATCTTCTGCATTTAAAAAGACGTCAGGCTTGTTACAGCTGCTTGATATCTGAAGATTTCCAAACCATCAGCTTAAAAAAACCCCAGTAAAATCCACTTTATCATCTGGAATATGTCTGGAAAACATCCCCTGGACGCGTCATGGCTCAACTGTTTGGTTTCACTGAGCTGTAGTGCTGCAGTCAGTCCTGCAGGGGGAGCTGTGGCCCAGGCTTCCAGGACACACATGGTTTTACTGCCGCTGTTCTCACAAAGCATCATTATCAAGAAGAACCTCTGGGCTCATCCAAACTGTGCAACACTTAAATCCTATGTCCTGTGTTTGTCGTTGAGCTCCATCATGTTTGCTGCTTCTATTTTTAGCGCTCAGGTGTCACAACTGGACTGACTGGCAGCTCTGAATCCTCCTTCCTCTCCTCTCCTCTCCTCTCTCCTCTCCTCTCCTCCTCTCTCCTCTCTCCTCTCCACGCTTCCAAAACAACATTTCTTTGCGTCACGCCGACGCTGCTGGTGACGAGCCGCTCCACTACTCTCCTCCTCTCGAACCTGTTCCTCCCCACTCTCTCCTCCAACTCTCCCATCAGGACCAGCTGGGATGCGATGCGCTCCTGAAGGGCTGGAGAGCAACTTTTTTTTATTATTTTTACCAACTCCGGAGGTTTGAAGGAGGAGAATCGGTCCGGGGTTTTCTCTCTTGGAGGCGTCCAGTAGAACTCCGTCCTGCGCTGTGTTTCCCATATGTCGCGAAAGCAGGTCGACCATGACTACAACCTCCGTAGTATGAGCAACCTGATGGGCGAGAGGTGGAAGAAAGTGAACGATGGAGGTGAGCGGAGCCTCATCAAAGCTCCATCCAGCGCCAGCATCAGCAGCCAGGGCGCATCGGCTGGATCCTCCACGGCCGGAGCTCCAGCAGCGGCAGCAGCATCCTCAGCAGCGGCGGCATCCAGCTCCTCCACCGGGGACCTGGAGAGGGCTGCCCGCAAGCAGTTCCAGCAGGATGTCACGCCCGGGTTCGTCTACGTCCTGGCCGTGTTCTCCGCCCTGGGGGGCTTCCTGTTCGGCTACGACACCGGGGTGATCTCCGGGGCGATGCTCCTGCTGAAGCGGGAGCTGGAGCTGAGCGCGCTGTGGCAGGAGCTGCTCATCTCAAGTACTGTGGCCGCCGCCGCGCTCTCCGCGCTGCTGGGCGGCTTCCTCAACGGGCTGTTCGGGCGCAGGGTGTGCATCCTGCTCGCCAGCTTCTTCTTCACCGTCGGCGGGATCGTGCTGAGCGCCGCGCCCGGCAAAGAGGTGCTGCTGGCGGGGAGGATCATCGTCGGAGTGGGGCTTGGTAAGACGCGCTCAGGACGCACGGAGATGTCTGGAGGAAGTTTTAAAGAGCTGATAAATGAGTGTTCAGATTGCACTTTAAGGCACTAAAACAGATGGTTGCACTCATCTGGAGCAGCCACAGCATCCAGCACTAAAGATAATATGATGCTTTATTGATTTCTGCCTTAACATTCCGCCTCATTGCTCTCCGTTAGAAAGGTCAGAGGTCAAAACCATCCTAAGCGCCCCTTAAAGTCTCAGATCTGTGCTTGCAGTTAAATCACAGCTGCTAATTACTCGTACAGTCATCATCATTACTAAGATTATTAGTAATTAAAGTATTAAAGGCCCCATAATGTGCCCTAATTAACAAATGACCCCAGATCACGACCTTGTTACAACCCTGGTTTTAGTCCGGTTCTTAAAAGAGTCCCTCGCTGTCCACGCCCCCTTCAGGAAGAAGACTCTCTCTGCCTGTTGACCACACAGCCGTGAAATATTTTGGAAATATTGCAGAGTTCGCAGCACAGTCGTCGTTTTTTAACCAATGAGTTTGTCGGAGAGCATCGCGGTTATAAAATCAGCAGTTCAGCGCTGTGGAAGTGCATGTAGCTTTAGGCCCCGTCCACATGAAGACGAGCCCAGCCCTGAACGCAACAAATAGTCCATCAAACCCGTGTATCGTCCACACCAAGCCGGCCTTTTGGGGGCCTGAAAACGATCCTTTCTGAACCTAGGTCCCAGAGTGCAAAGACCTGAAAACGCCGTTTACGCTGCACCGTTGTTACGCCCTGTCTGCTTCTTTCTTGCGTCATAGCGCCATCTCTCTATAGATGCGTCAAACTCAGAAAACGACAACAACAATGTCTCCGTATAGTGCTGCGTATGTCCTGCTGATAGTTCCACCTCATCGTCCGTCCAGACTAGAGTCCTACCAGCTCGTCCGCTCGTATTTGCCGCCGCCATGTTCTATGTTTACATCCTATACAGATTTCTTCATGCCTAATGTCCCACCACCAGTGTCCCCTTGTTTCTGTTATGGCGTCATAGCACCACCAACAGGCCTGGCACGTGTTTTACATCGTTTCCAGGCGTATCAAGTGAATTCATTCACTGAAACAGCTCCGTCTTTATGAAGAATGTTTTTGAAGCTATAAGGGTTTTGGCCTCGTGTGGACGGGTCCTTAGTGGGCTGCGTTTCAGACACTAGTACTCATTCTTTTGTCCGTCTGCAGGAAAAATAATACATGTAAATGAGAACAGTTTGAATTTTGTATTATAATGCAGTTTGTGTGAGCACAGGGAGCAGGAGAGAAGTAATCGGATGTAAATATTAGTTGAGTTTAGGTTGAGCTGAAGGAAAACAAGCGACATGAAAACAAAATAACCCACCTAGTGTTTGTTTATTGGCTTCACATTTAACATATCTGTGGACATGTGGCCAAAACTAATGGTAGCGTCGGCTACATTAGCTGCACAACATGCTAACACCAAGGATTTTCCTGTTGTTGTGGGGACACTGGAGACTTCAGTCCCTCAGATGCTGGGCGTGCATGAGGACTCTTGTGTTCAGTCTTGCAGCCAGCAGCAGAACATTGAGACATTTAGCCGAAGCAGCTCAGTAAAGTCAACAAAGCTGCTGGTCTTGAATGCATCATCTGGAAGCAGTGAGGAGGCAGGACGATTGAGATGAGTGAAATTCTCACTGGCTCATAAAGCCTGGAGGATATCTAGTCGTAGAGGGGGTTGAGGAATGGCAGAAGTAAATGTTTTCCCTCTTGACAGCTGTTATTTTAAAATTTTAAGGTTTTAACAGCCGCAAAAATCAATAAAAGGGGATTTTCAGCAGCAGAGGAAGCTGGGATAAACCTACAAACAGTGTCACTAAGCTCGATTGATGTCGGAGCTCTGTTTATCTGATTGGCTGCTCCATCCTTTCCACTCCTTCCTTCCTTCCTCTCTTTAATGAAAACCATTCACTCTGGGCTTTCTCCTTCTCTCCCTGCATGTTCCTGCCTTCACCCTGGGCATGCTTTTCCATGCAACGAGCCCATTGATCAGAATTGAATGCGCCCCGCATTATTTATAGCAGCTGATGTTAGTCATGAGTCGCATCCTCTGTGGGGAGAAAAAAAAAACCAGGCTGTTAAAGCTGGATTTCAAGGCTCAGCGCCCGTCCACCGCCTCCTCTGAGAGCAGTTAGCGCTCTCTCTCGGGGATGCGTGGAGGAGCTGCAGACCGTTTTCCCTCCTCAGCCAACCGCCGGGGTCAGGCAGGAGGCTTCATTCTCCAACAAATACACCTGACCAGAGAGAAGAGCTCCTCGTTTACTTCCCCTACCTTCATTACTCCCCTGTCAGGAGGATTTCTAATGCCTCCTGTGATAAATGGCTGTAATTTAGATTCCCGTTGTTTGATTACAGGCCAGCTATGCTATAATTTGCATGAGAGCGAAGATGAATAAAGGTTTGTTTTCTGCCAGGTGGGGGAATGTGAGAGAATCACTGCTGGATAAACACTGCAAAAACTTCAGTCTGTGATTCTGCAGAAAGGCTGTTGATATTCGGCTCGTTAGCATGTTAGCACAGTTAGCACGTGGCAGATTTACAACCCACCTCGCATCTTTGCTTCCTGTGCACGAGCGTTAAATGTTCAAGAGATGTGTTGGAGTAATGTTGTGCAGGTCCGTCCAAGCCGCTTTTGTTTGCTTCCCGTCGACGGAGGCAGAGCCATGAACAAATACTGAGACAGGACACACACAAAACTAGCAGACCGTGAGGAGAAATTTGTGGATTTGAGCTGCTGACTTTCCTTTTATTTGATTTTGCAGCGTGTACTAATTTGTCTTTTGGCTGTAGAAGGCGTTGTAATCGTCAAAGCGGTGTAGTATGATGCAACTTCGACATAGTGTGGCTTCCTCTGCATTGGTTGCCAGGAAAAAAAACCCAAACCCCAGCGAGCTATAAAAACAGTGGAGATGAACTTTAAGGTTTTCTTTCCAAGGCTCCAATAAAAGCAGCATAATTTGACTTTTCATCCATGCAAAATGGTCCAAACATGATGCATAACGTCTGCCTACGCGGCCTTCTCTAGTGGAACGACTGACGTAAAGCTCAACACGTATGCAGATGATGATGTATTCTACTACGGTGAGAATCTGTGTTGCAATTGGTGATGAGTTTGTGCTTTTTATAGCTAATTTAAACCTCCTATGTAGCTGTGCAACATCAGCTACCACAGTGAGAAACTCTGACTTGAGGCTCAACGAATCCCGCTAACCCATTAATCCTGTGCCGATGCCATTGCAGTAAAGCTGAGTGACGCCTTCGTCTTTCCTGTGCTGAGCTGTGCAGCTTGTTTCAGTTACCTCCAGGACGAGAACGAAGCATATCGGGGTTCGACAAAGCATGAGGAGAGCGGCAAATGATTTCTGTGTGTGTGCTCTGCAGCACTGTGAGAAGGACACCATTGGAAAAGAAAGAAAGAGAAATCTCATAAAACTTATATTAGCCGTCCTTTCCACCACAATGACTCTCAAGCAAAGGCTCGATGGGTAACCATGGCAACTCTGGCTGCTCTCTTTCCTCTTATCTGTTTATTTATTTATTTTAATTTTTGCTGTAATATCTCCAAACTTGTTTTCTCTCCGCAATCAGACAAAACAGTTGGAGGGGATTATTTTTTTTTTTTATGAGAACAAGCTCGAGAAAGGTTTCAGTTAACGGCACCAAACGGCTGCAACGCCATCGGACTGTCAGTAAGCCGGATGTGTCATTTTGACAGAGTAAAACACAGTAAATTGGATTTTACTGGTTATTTGTAGGGTTACATTTAATATCTGGTGTCTTGCAATACCATTTTCCTATATAATACACACTTCAAGTAGTGTAGATTAGCTGTAGTACCTCTCACTGGCAAGCATAGAGCACTGTGGGGGTTTAGCCAGCAAAGGGGCACCATGACAAAGTCTTCTGTGGTGCTTGACGTCTGGCCGGTGCAATTAATTCAAGACGGGAAAAACTGGGACAGCTTTTAGAAAGTATCTGGATGCCATGTTAAAAGTTAATGCAGGAACCGTCCTCCTTCTGGTGAAGCTGGGAACTTTTGGAAGTATCCTCGTTTATGCTAGCGGTTCATGTAAAAGCTGCTTTTGAGGTGTTTTGCCTAAGTGATTGCCTTCTTTCACAATCACTTAGCACTTAGCAGTTGTGTGTGGCGTCTAGGCCTATGGTAGCAGTGTAGCATTAAACAATAGCTATAACTGTAGTACTATGGTAGTGTTTTAGCAGTTAGCATTGGCATTTAGCAGTTAGCATTAGCGTTGTAGTTGAATCTGGCTGTGTAGTTTCTTTGTGGGTGGTGAGGTCGTCAGTAGTATATTTTAAGCAGTTAGTGGTTAGCAGTAGCATGTAGCATTGGCACTAGCTAAATGGTAGCATCGGCACTGGTCATTACCTGGAGCATCTCCTAAACGGGACTGGGTCAGTTGAACATGGCAGTGCTATTTGGACTAGCAGTTAACATTAGCATTTAGCAGCTAGCTAAATGGTGGCATCAGCACTGGTCACTACCTGGAGCATCTCCTAAACGGGCCTGGGTCAGCTGAACGTGGCAGTGCTGTTTGGATTAGCAGTTAGCATTAGCATTTAGCAGTTAGCTAAAGTGTTAGGAATCACTGCTCACTGGTAGGTATAGAGACAGATCAGGGGTCCTAGGTCCTTCATTGAGGATGAATCCTTTCTTTTTGAGCTCAAATGTCTTGTGTTTAAATTAACTATAATCATTCCTCTGCAGGCTCAGTTTCTATTTTATCTGCACTTTTACTGGAAGCATTGAAAGCAAATGTAAAACTGGTATAATGTGACATTTAAACGGTGCTAATAGGCCTAATCAGCGTCTTGTAAACTCATTTGGCAAAAGCTTTTAAAGCAATGATAGAAGGTTCAAAGAGTCGACGAAGTAAAATGGAAATGATGAGAATGACTTTTAGAACTTGATGCCTTTCTTGTTTTAATCTGACAAATAAACTTAACTTTTTTCTCTTTTATGACACTATAGAGTGAATATACAGAGCCGAGCAAAAGTATTTGAAATCGTCCATTTCTGCATATTTGTCACACTTAAATGTTCCAGATCATCAAACTAGTATTTATATTTATTGAATATTAGACAGAGAAAACCCACGATTTATTAAAAAACCCATACCACCCCTGTGAAAAAGTAATTGCCCCCCTGAACCTAATAACTTGTTGGTCTCTTGGCAGCAGCAGTTAAATGTTTGTTCCAGCTTGTGATCAGTCTTTTCCATCACCATGGAGGAATGTTGGTCCACTCTTCTCTGCAGAATAGTTTGAATTCAGTCACATTAGATGGTTTTCCAGCATGAACGACCCTTTTAACGTCTTACCACAGCATCTAAACTGGATTCAAGTCCAGACTTTGACTGGGCCACTCCAGAACCTTCATTTAGTTCTTCCTGAGCCCCTCAGAGGTGGACTTGCTTGTGGTTTTTGTCTTGCTGGAACCCAATTGGCAAATGGGTTTGGCCATTTGGTAGATTGGTAGCTAAAGGGGCAATTACTTTTTCACACAGGGCAAAATGGGCTGGACAGCATTTTTCCTTAAATATTTTCTTGGGTTATCTTAGATTAAAATCAGTTTGATGAGCTGAAACATTTAAGTTTGTCAAATATGCAAAAAGAAGCTTTCTGGTATGGGGGGGGCAAATACTTTTCACAGCACTGTAAGCCGGATGTGTCATTTTGACAGAGTAAAACACAGTAAATTGGATTTTACTGGTTATTTGTAGGGTTACATTTAATATCTGGTGTCTTGCAATACCATTTTCCTATATAATACACACTTCAAGTAGTGTAGATTAGCTGTAGTACCTCTCACTGGCAAGCATAGAGCACTGTGGGGGTTTAGCCAGCAAAGGGGCACCATGACAAAGTCTTCTGTGGTGCTTGACGTCTGGCCGGTGCAATTAATTCAAGACGGGAAAAACTGGGACAGCTTTTAGAAAGTATCTGGATGCCATGTTAAAAGTTAATGCAGGAACCGTCCTCCTTCTGGTGAAGCTGGGAACTTTTGGAAGTATCCTCGTTTATGCTAGCGGTTCATGTAAAAGCTGCTTTTGAGGTGTTTTGCCTAAGTGATTGCCTTCTTTCACAATCACTTAGCACTTAGCAGTTGTGTGTGGCGTCTAGGCCTATGGTAGCAGTGTAGCATTAAACAATAGCTATAACTGTAGTACTATGGTAGTGTTTTAGCAGTTAGCATTGGCATTTAGCAGTTAGCATTAGCGTTGTAGTTGAATCTGGCTGTGTAGTTTCTTTGTGGGTGGTGAGGTCGTCAGTAGTATATTTTAAGCAGTTAGTGGTTAGCAGTAGCATGTAGCATTGGCACTAGCTAAATGGTAGCATCGGCACTGGTCATTACCTGGAGCATCTCCTAAACGGGACTGGGTCAGTTGAACATGGCAGTGCTATTTGGACTAGCAGTTAACATTAGCATTTAGCAGCTAGCTAAATGGTGGCATCAGCACTGGTCACTACCTGGAGCATCTCCTAAACGGGCCTGGGTCAGCTGAACGTGGCAGTGCTGTTTGGATTAGCAGTTAGCATTAGCATTTAGCAGTTAGCTAAAGTGTTAGGAATCACTGCTCACTGGTAGGTATAGAGACAGATCAGGGGTCCTAGGTCCTTCATTGAGGATGAATCCTTTCTTTTTGAGCTCAAATGTCTTGTGTTTAAATTAACTATAATCATTCCTCTGCAGGCTCAGTTTCTATTTTATCTGCACTTTTACTGGAAGCATTGAAAGCAAATGTAAAACTGGTATAATGTGACATTTAAACGGTGCTAATAGGCCTAATCAGCGTCTTGTAAACTCATTTGGCAAAAGCTTTTAAAGCAATGATAGAAGGTTCAAAGAGTCGACGAAGTAAAATGGAAATGATGAGAATGACTTTTAGAACTTGATGCCTTTCTTGTTTTAATCTGACAAATAAACTTAACTTTTTTCTCTTTTATGACACTATAGAGTGAATATACAGAGCCGAGCAAAAGTATTTGAAATCGTCCATTTCTGCATATTTGTCACACTTAAATGTTCCAGATCATCAAACTAGTATTTATATTTATTGAATATTAGACAGAGAAAACCCACGATTTATTAAAAAACCCATACCACCCCTGTGAAAAAGTAATTGCCCCCCTGAACCTAATAACTTGTTGGTCTCTTGGCAGCAGCAGTTAAATGTTTGTTCCAGCTTGTGATCAGTCTTTTCCATCACCATGGAGGAATGTTGGTCCACTCTTCTCTGCAGAATAGTTTGAATTCAGTCACATTAGATGGTTTTCCAGCATGAACGACCCTTTTAACGTCTTACCACAGCATCTAAACTGGATTCAAGTCCAGACTTTGACTGGGCCACTCCAGAACCTTCATTTAGTTCTTCCTGAGCCCCTCAGAGGTGGACTTGCTTGTGGTTTTTGTCTTGCTGGAACCCAATTGGCAAATGGGTTTGGCCATTTGGTAGATTGGTAGCTAAAGGGGCAATTACTTTTTCACACAGGGCAAAATGGGCTGGACAGCATTTTTCCTTAAATATTTTCTTGGGTTATCTTAGATTAAAATCAGTTTGATGAGCTGAAACATTTAAGTTTGTCAAATATGCAAAAAGAAGCTTTCTGGTATGGGGGGGGCAAATACTTTTCACAGCACTGTACATATTTAGGCTTTACACTGGTAGCAGGTTAAAACTTTCTGAACATGTATTTATTGACTCTTATACCTTAAACCCCTTTAACATAACATTTAATATAATTACACGACATGGAACCTTCCCCCAAAATGAACATGAGACAGCTGGAAAATAGGAGAAATAAGAAATAAAACACAAGCAAATGAAGAAATAAGTTGACGCTAAGTTAAAAGGCCAAGAAAACCTAGTTCTTCTACAGCAGCCTCGCATCTAATGCTTCCTGAATCTACAGATCGATCAATAAGGAAGAAATTATCAACCATAAAATGACCCTCAGGTAACGTGTAAATTACAATTAATGTAAAAAAGAAGGCTCAGACTATTCAGTTTAAGAATTTAATGGTGATGCCTTGTGTGTGCAGAGCTTTTGATGGATGAAATCTCCTTCTGCATGCTCTGGACAACCTGCAATCCAGTGTTCTACTTGTTGTGTTTGTCTAGAACCAGTTGTGGTGAACAGTGAGGGGAAAATGGGAGCGATTTTAGCATAAAAGATGAAAATAATGGCTCAGGAAATGTCCTTGCTGTCATGAAATGAGGGTTTCTTGTGTGAAGCAGCTGCATGTTCATTTAGACAACAGGCTCTAATAGCTGATATGAGCAGGAAGCTAATTACTGGGTTAAGAATCAGAATATTCTCCCATACAGCGGCCGTCATTAACCGAGAATGCACCAGTCGGATAGTGAAACGCGTCCAGGCCCCTCAATTAGCTGCTGGAGTCACTAATGGGGCGACGTTTTCCATCGCGTGCCGTCTTTCCTGCTCCGAGCCCGTCGCCTGCTCCCTGGGGAAGACGACCGCTTAGCATTTCCTAACCGAACTCGCCCCGGAAAGGTCACCGGAGCCGTTCGTCTTGTTTTTCTGCACGTGAACCGGCGCTGCGCTGCTCCTCGCCGGGTGTTGCTGAGCTGACCTTTGCCTGGCTGCTGCTGTTTGTCTTGAGCGAACGGACGGCGTTGATTGAACCAGACTCTCAGGGTTGAGAAGAAGTTGCTGGTGGTTTGAGGATATGTGGACAGAGATGTGTCAATCCTGGTGGATGAGCTGCTCCGTGATTTAGTTGTTTGATCCAAGCAAAGCAAGAACAATCCGCTGTTTGGTCAACTTTTGTTAGCAAACAGCTGATTTCCACCAGAGCTCTTGGTGAATCTGAGTCAAATATCCACGACTTTTCGGTATATTTGTTCTCCACTGACTTCAAGACACACCAGGAAAAACTAGCTAATCTGATCCATCTCTAGTCTAGTAACCCTTACTGGCCGTTTAAGTAAAAGTTGTTTCTTCTTCAGTGAAGCTTAATTAGTTGCGGAGTTGAATTAACCCTCATGCCCTCTTTAATAATAATAACACTGGATGTACACGCACTAAAAACTGCTATTAAATCATCATACATTCATTTTTTTTTCTGATTTTTTTTGCATAAATCACTTAAACAACTTCAGACCTTTTCAAAACTACCAAACATTTAATCATTTTCAGGATTTTAACCCTTTAAATGCCAGTTTATTGATACGAAATGTTTCATTTTTAAAGAAAAAAAACACAAAAAGTCAAATATTTTTATATAATAAACAGTAGTGAGATGGGGCTTTGGTGGTTATTAGAGTCTTGGATGTGTCAAAGATTACCAACAAAACTGATTTGATTGCATGAGTATTTTTTATGTAGTGTCAAATAGTAACACTGGACACCTTCGTGTACAAAAATGTCCCATTGACTTCCATTCAAACCACGTTTTTTAATCTCTCTGCCACTGCAGTATAAAACCATGCATTCTGTGATGTCAGCATTTCATTTTGAAGAAAAGTAGTGATATTTGACATTTTTACTGGTTTCCACCTGATTCAACCATTTTTCCCATTGTAGGCCGAAGCATGAAATTCTTGTATTTTTACCGTTGATTTTAATGGGAGTCATGTGACCACCAGTAGGCCCTAGGAGGTGTGCATGTGTGTAAGTGTGTGGGTGGGATCTTTCTGTGTGGAGTTTGCATGTTCTTCCTGTGCAGCGTGGGTTTTCACCGGTACTCCAGCTTCCTCCCACAGTCCAAAAACATGCTGAGACTTGGTTGTCTGTCTCTACATGTAGCCCTGTGATAGGCTGGCGACCTGTCCAGGGTGTTCACTGCCTTCACCTGAGTCGACTGGGATAGACTCCACCCCCTGCGACCCTACAGAGGATTAAGCGGTGTATAGATCATGGATGGATGTTTTCCGTGTTTTATGCACTGCACACTGCATCCACCCAGGCTTCCTAGTGTCCCTCACGGGCTCCCATCCGGGTACTGACCAGGCCCGACCCTGCTTAGCTTCCCAGATCTGATGGGATCAGACATCCACAACCCTGAAGAGTCTCCCATGAATGCAGTTTTCGTGCCAATGGTTGGATTTCAGTGGTTAAAAACATCCATGTAATGTTCTTGCAGTCTCTAATAGCTGATTTAGTCACAACCCATTCCCTGCTCCGACTAAAACACACGCTGTCGGCCTCACAGCGAGCGTATAATCATGTTTTCTGGCTTAATTCTGCAGCAGTAGCCAGCGTCGGATTGTTTTGTCCTCGGCAGAAGTGGATGCATGAAAATGGCGCCGTTAATTGCGCTGTGATAACATTTAATTATGACCCGGAGGCTCGCTAATTAATTGGTTGGTTTACATAATTAACTCCCAATTTTCATCTTAACCAGGCGGAAGCTAAGTGTAGCCTTAATGAGGAGTTTATGCGCGTATTACCGTTGAAATCACGTCGCTTAAATGTCGAGCTTTGGGAGAATTGCTTGTTTTCAGCTCGGCATTCGCAGGTTTTGACTTTCCAGGATGATTTCGTCAGAGCGTGAAGTCGTGGAATGGTGCCTCTGAAGTGGAGTTGCATGAAAAAAGCCTGCAAAGCCGGAGTCGTGTGGTGCGTTAAACGCCTTTTAACAAACAAATATGGATCAGTAACTCCAGCAGACTCCACTGAATTTAATTTAGACGGTGCACAAATCACCGACACCGCTCCGTTTGGGAGCCGCTTCATCTTGGGGACCTTTCCCTCACTTTGCATTTCCACGGATGCTGCCATTAGCCCCTAATTAGCCGCCTCCGTCACTAACCGGCCCGTCAGAGCCGGAAAACGTCCCGTGTTGTCTCTTCGGTGGATCACAGCGACGGCGGGTCGAGGGAAAGTATCTCCCTCGTCCTCTGATCAAGCGAGTCAGTCCCCGGCTTTGTACTCGGAGCCCGGAGGCCGCCGTCGCAACACCAGACAAGATCCTTTGTTCGAGCGCGCCGTGCCGCTGCTTTGAGGCCGAGCTGGACCAGACGGCGACTTTGGGCTGTGTCGGGAGACGTCCCCGGTGCTGAATAGAGAGCTCATTAACGAGGGAAGGCAGCGCAGCAAGAGCGTTTGTAAGAGACTGTCGAGTGAAGAAATGGAGTCAATTTGCCGGTTTTTCTAGCTCCAGTAGGGAACTTCAGAGGGACGCTTGACATGCCTAAAAATCAGGATGTAAATGTGCTCTGAGGCGGGGATGTCGGTGCAGGACGAAGGCGACACGCTTTGCTTTTGTCTTTCCTTCTGTTGCATGTTTAACCTTTAAGATTTAACACGATGAAGAGTCCTAACTGGTAATGGCATCTCTGATACGTGTCTGGTCCCATTTAAGAACTCCTCCCTATCAGAGATGCTAAAACATTTGTTTTTTTTGTCTCCGTACTTTATAAGTTGTCATTATTGAGGCCATCGTGTGCTTCATGTTACATTTTTTACCTTTTGGTGACGTTAAATTTGAATTTAATCAACTTGACTCCTTGCTACCAGGAGCTATCATCACTCCAAGACATACTGAGCTGCACTTTAAGACATCAGTTTGCATGTTTTAACATCAGAAATGTGTCTTTTTGTCACATTTTTTACTCTCCGGACACCGTTTAGGATCATTTTCAGTTTGTAAACATGTTTTTTTTGCAACGCGATATGTGGACTGTGCAACTGATTAATCGATTATTGCTTTAAAATGCATTGGCCAATAGGGCAGAAGAAGGACGTGCACGTCAGAAAATGTATTGTAGATTAGCTGTACGACCTGATTTGGCCACCAGGGGGAGCCTTTTACTACTTGAAGCAATGAGAGACTGCAGCTTGTTGGTATTTAATGCTATAGCGACCAGCATTGTGGGGGTTTAGCTAGCAACGGGCACCATGACAGAGCCTTCTGTGACTGTTAATAACACAGTACTATCAAGCAATGCTAACGTGGCTATATCAGCATACACAATAATTTTAATTTTGCTTCCTTAGCAATTGTTTCACAGTCCAGGCTGGTAAGGGAGATCTTCCTTTAGCTTTAGAACAGCCTCCCTCTTTCAATTAAATGTGACTTTTCTTTTGACGTCTGTAAGATTCAGACGTCATCAGCCCATTAACCCTCCGAACCCCCACAGAAAACTGTCAAAAATCGCACCACTTATCAGAGCCGGAAGCTGTGAAAATGGAGATAATTGATGGATTCCGGGCCTTCTGGTGTCTGTGATGTGACATGATTGGGAGACTTAACCAAATCTACGCTTAAGTAGGGATATTTCACCAGAAACCCTTATTTCCAAAGTGTTTAATTAAAAAAAAAACACAAGGGGCTTTTCGACTGAACCGCAGGCGGTCTTTACAAAGAGAAGACAGGATGTTAGCAGCAGCTTATCTACAGTATGTAGAGTCACACCTGTGGGCATCTTGGAATAACGTGAAGGCATTTTTAGGTTTTCTCAGGACTTTATATTGCAATGAAAAACGAGTTCACACTGAGTAAAAATAAGTTCACCAACTACAACTGAAAACCCAAGTAAACACCAGGTAAATAACAGCGAATTGAAGCAAATTTCAAACCAATCCTATAACAATGGTCTGAGATGAGACTCTAACTCGTGTCCTGATAAAAAAAAGTCCACTATCTCCTCTTTGTAAGTTCAGATTCGTAGCTCCACCACTATTAAAATTAGCTGAGGCGCTAACGGACCATCACTACCTCCACCAAGGAGGTTATGTGATGACCGGCGTTGGTTTGTTTGTTTGTTTGTTTGTGTGCAAAATAGTTCGAAAACTCATGGACGGATTTGGATGAACTTTTCAGGAAATGTGTGAAATGGGACAAATTATGACATTATGGGACTGATCTGGATCACCGTCTGGATCCAGGATTGTTTTTTAATCTAAGTGTAACCGGGTTGACAATTAAATGTGTTTTACTCTAAAAGCCACCAGAAGGCACTCTTGTTTTTGGGGTAACCCCCTCTGACCACATGACATTTTGGGTCTCCACGCGACAGACAGCGACAGTGACTGAGTTCTCTTTCCTTCCTGAGCGACATACGCACGGTTGGGCCGGCATTCTTATCTCTGGTTGTCTAAGAAGCTGGGAGGCTGTTAGGAGCTGCCGCGCTAGAGGCCGCGCCTGTTCATTAGGTCGGATGGGGTGAAGGCCGCATTGTTGGTAGGACATTTGAACTGTCTGTAATTACATTAGTATCTGTAACGTTCCATAGAAAATATGTGAATTGGGAGATTGTGTTGGTCACTGTTGGTCTATCATGAAGTGATAAAGACTTTCTAAGCCTACTGGAAGATGGTGGCCCATATGTTTGGAAATGACGTACTGTGATAACGGCCATTTAATGGGCTAAAAGCATTGGGTGTGCGCTTTCAGGAAAAATCTCAAGACACTTAACTTTTCAAAGGCTTTTGGTTGCTCTTAGTGTCTGTTTTGCTTCTTTCATGCATTTATCTTCTAACTTCTACTCAACATCTAACTAACCTGCGTTTCCGATGTCTGACCATCCAGATGCTTTCCAGAATGACTTTAAATTGTAATACTTTGCTATTAGCATCTGTAGCTGCAACCTGTGCTCTGGATATGTGGGAAACATGACTCCAACCAAACAATATATACAGTATTTCTAAAAAAATGATTTAAGATCGAAGCAAAACAATAGCAGTTCGAAAGCCAGCGAACATAAAATGACTCCGAGCCAAAAACGCTTCATGTTAGACGGTCAATAAACTCAACTGCACTGTATTTAATCTCTTTACTGGCCGGTAGTGTATTAGCTTTAATGTGCTCTACCATGTTTTCCCTGTCGCCACCTGCAGCAGGATGGGAACGGATCCATTACTCACTAAATGCATCAACATCAGCTGCGGTATCTCACCAGCAATGGGATGGTCAGCCTGTTTGTGGCAGCAGGCTTGGGTGGAGATAAGCTCGTGATATATATATATCTATAAGGCTGAAACAGATAAGCAGGGGAGCAAGGAGGGAGAAGCAGCCCGGTGAGGATGAAGTAGGAGGAAGAGGAGGTCTGGCTGTATGAGGTGAATGCAGATAAAGGCATTAAAGCAGATAATAATCCTCAGTTCATGTTTGTGGAAACAGTCTGTGTGTGCATCTGCATAAGGTTAAGCTGAGTATACAAACAGAGCAGCAGCACACAGCCACTATTCAGCTGTCAGATGGGATTAGAACAGATTTCACGGCTCTTGATGTTTGCTGTGTTGACTGGGATGTAAAAACAGCCTGCTGAGTAATCATTGCATTCAGTTTGGATTGTTATTGTGATATAAAATACTCATCCAGGTCGTGGTAATCCCAGGAGCTTCAGCAGGAAACAACCAGGCTGCTTTTTTTAGGCTCCTGAAGAAATTTCAGATGTTCTGGTGATTGTTTCCAAATACACCACCCATGATTTTCTGCAAGGATTCCAAATGCAAGGTAGCATAATTGTTTGCTTGATGCTGCCACCACCATGCTTCATATAATGATGCTGCCACCACCATGCTTCATGTCATTATACTACCACCACCATGCTTCATATCATGATGCTGCCACCACTGTGCTTCAAATCATGATGCTGCCACCACCGTGCTTCACATCATGATGCTGCCACCACTGTGCTTCAAATCATGATGCTGCCACCACCATGCTTTACATCATGATGCTGCCACCACTGTGCTTCAAATCATGATGCTGCCACCACCATGCTTTACATCATGATGCTGCCACCACTGTGCTTCAAATCATGATGCTGCCACCACCATGCTTTACATCATGATGCTGCCACCACCGTGCTTCACATCATGATACTACCACCACCATGCTTCACATCATGATACTACCACCACCATGCTTCACATCATGATACTACCACCACCATGCTTCACAGTGAGGATGGTGTGTTTGTGATGATGTGCAATGTTTGTCCAATCTGATGACCAAACAATTCTGTTAAGGTTCTTGAAGACTTCATCCAAGAGGTTTTTTTCAGTTCTGGGGAGTCCAGAATTGAAGAAGCCACTTGGATGAGAGATTAAACTTCTTTGAGAACCTAAAAAACAAGTCCAGAGGCTCTCGACTGAAGCTCCTGGGATTGTTCTGGCGATCATTTCTAGATACGACACCCATAATTTATCTGGAAGGATTCCAAATGCAAGGTTGTAGCTGAATAGTGAAAAAAATGATGCTGTGACTTTTCGAAACACTTTTCTTTGACCCTGATGGAAGAAGTCTTAGAAAGATGTAAAGGAGAATTCATGAGGATGTACAAAAAGACAGCAGCGGCACTGAGAGAGTCCGACTTACTCTCGGCTTTGTAATCACGCGTTGGTGGATGTTGTTGGGTCTGCCATGGATGGTGCATCATTACTCATGTTGCTGGAATGGGAAGACATTATCTCCCTTCTGTTTGTAAAGTGGACCAGTGTATCCTAAGCACAAGTCAGATAAGAAAAGAAGCACCTTTCTTTAGCATTTAGAGGATTCAGCTAGCTCTTATCATGGCTGCCACTTAGAAACTTCCAGGTCATTTCACTTGGCTTGGCACCTTTCTAATCACAAAAAGCTCCAACCTTAATGTGTTGCAGCTGTTTGACTGTTTTAGCTGCTGAATGTTTCATGAGATTTATTAAAAGGCTGCTTGTTTTCCCACTGTCAGCAGAGTTTATAGCAGAGTTTGACTTCTTTTGTTTATCAAAGAAAGGAGCACACATGCTAACACATCCTTTGTACCGATGATTTATTGAGTTTAATGTCCATTTAAGCCTGGAAAGTTTCCAACTGCCAGTTATCTAATATTGTGACAAAAATAAATACAACTTTTACTGGCAAAACCCTGCATGCCTCAAGTAACTCAATTTACTTACAGCGCCTATAAAAAGTATTCAGTCCCTTTAGATGTTAGTGCTTTTCAACGTTAAATTATAGTCAGTATAATTTGGCTTTTTGACAAGAATTTGCGAAAAAGAATCTTTCATGTCGATGTAAAAACAGATTTGCTGTGACTGCAACCAAAAGTGCAGTTCCAGCAAAACTATTGAGCCTGTGTCAGTCTCAGTCAGCCTTGCACATTTCAATTACATCCCATTCTTGTTTTAATAATTGCTCAAGTTGTGTTTGGCCGTATGGGGATTGTGAATGAAAAGCCCTTTTCAAGTCCAGCCACAAATTTTCAATTCAACTGAAGTGTATGCTCTGACTTGGCCACTCCAGAATATTCACCGTGTTGCCTTTAAACCATTTCTGTGTAGCTTTGGGTCATTGCTTGCGTGATACTACGACCCCCATGCTTCATATCATGATGCTGCCACCACCATGCTTCATATCATGATGCTGCCACCACCATGCTTCATATCATGATGTTGCCACCACCATGCTTCATATTATGATGCTGCCACCACCGTGCTTCACATCATGATACTGCCACCACCATGCTTCATATTATGATGCTGCCACCACCATGCTTCACATCATGATGCTTCACATCATGATGCTGGTACTACCGTGCTTCTCATCATGATGCTGCCACCACCATGCTTCACATTATGATGCTGCCACCACCATGCTTCACATCATGATGCTTCACATCATGATGCTGGTACTACCGTGCTTCTCATCATGATGCTGCCACCACCATGCTTCACATTATGATGCTGCCACCACCATGCTTCACATTATGATGCTGCCACCACCGTGCTTCACATCATGATACTGCCACCACCGTGCTTCACATCATGATGCTGCCACCACCATGCTTCATATTATGATGCTGCCACCACCATGCTTCATATTATGATGCTGCCACCACCATGCTTCATATCATGATGCTGCCACCACCATGCTTCTCATCATGATGCTGCCACCACCATGCTTCAGATCATGATGCTGCCACCACCATGCTTCATGTCATGATACTACCACTACCATGCTTCACATCATGATGCTGCCACCACCATGCTTCATATTATGATGCTTCCACCACCGTGCTTCACATCATGATGCTGCCACCACCATGCTCCATATTATGAGGCTGCCACCACCATGCTTCACATCATGATACTGCCACCACCATGCTTCACATCATGATGCTGCCACCACCATGCTTTACATCATGATGCTGCCACCACCATGTTTCACATCATGATACTACCACTACCGTTGAAAGTAAAGTCTCCTCCTAAGCAGCAGCAGAAAGTGCTTCTATTGCTTCTGAAGTGCCGAGCAGACAGCGACCACCACGGCTGAATATTAAAGATGGACTGAGAGTTTCTCAAAGTGCAGTTCTTCTCCAGACTTTCCCCCAGAAGTCACTTCCTGTTGCTGTTACAGATGCTATGTGTCGTGAGCTCGCCGTGCTGCAAAACAAATACAGCTGAAATAAGTCCCGACTCTGCTGTAACCTTTGAAAGAGGTCAGGTTTTTTCCCGTCTCTGTCTTTCGGCAGCGTCTCTCTGAAGCTCATGAAAGGATTTCTGTCAAATTGGCCTAAGCAGTCAGGCTTCGTGCCAGAGAGCAGTTAATTAGATTTCGGCAGTGATCTGGATCTCGGATTTCCGCCATCAGATGATAATCCTTTTTTAGCCATAACAAAGATAAAGACTTGACTTTAAATCCATAGGATATGTTTGCACAGTCGAGGAACCAGTCAGAGTGGAAATGTAAGAGGCAGAAATGGAGGAACAGCAGCCTCTGAACACTGAATGTACCCATCGTTTTGATGTTATGGCCTCCTTTATGAAAAGCTTGGATAGTGGTGTTTGACAAATATCAAATTTAAGGTGTAATTCTGCTTCTCAGTATATATTGTCCACTTTATTTTGGAGGCTGAATGAGTAAAGTTAAATCAAAACAGCACCTTTCTCCAACAACACACACATAAAACTAAAAATACATAAAACACATTTACAAAAAATGAAATAAATCGAAATAAAACAAGGAAGGAAGTGCAGCTAAAAGGCAGAATGAATGCAGCGAGAACCCAAAGCGGTCCAGGGGAGTTAGGGGTTTCACATGTGAGATAATTGGCTGCCATCTTTAGCAGAAATTGGCAGATGAGCCTCTTAATGAATATCTCACCTTTCCTAATGACGGAGAGACGTTTAATGGTGTGGTGTGGTGAAAGGTGGGCTCTAGTAGAATATTCCCGCGAAGCAAACAGCAGCGAGGTCTTCCTTTCGAGAGGTTGGCTGAGATCTCAGCTGCCGGGGAAAGTGTTGGGAGGAAGAGCAGTATCTTCTAATATTAGACCATAACTGGCGTCCTCCAACAAACTCTGGTCTTCAGAAATTATATCTTGCAGGCAAGGGTCCAAACGGCTCGCTGAGATCTTGGCACGAGGCTTCACATCCGAATTTAACAAACTCGTCGGACCCCAGCTGCTTCGATCTTCGGGGTTCTTCTCTTTCCCGTGAATCAGCAGAATTAAAGCTGGAAGTTGTTGGAGGAAGTTTCATTCAGAGTAATCTTTAAATCTGTCTCATGAAGAGGCAAGTAGGCGGGGAAAGTTCTGGTAAAAGACAAGTTAGTCTGTCCTGCTATGTACATTAGGTTAACCCTCTGTGCCTCATTTTTAATTGCAATATAAAGTCTTGCGCCTCGATGGAAACAGAACAATCATGACTAGAAGTAGAGACGTTTTTCTGCAGTGTTAATCTTAAAAAAAACCCAGACAAATGTGGATTTTCCTGCAGTTCTGCCAAAAAGTTCCTGAATTTTGGTCACGTGACCGTTGGAGGCAGTGAAATCTGTCGAACCTTCATGTTTACGACGAGGACTGCAGAATTTATTTTATTTTTTACTAAATCTGTCGAGTGCAAACTTTATTTTTGGTGAATTTAAGAAGAAATATTAATAGAAATATCGTTCAGCGGACACGTACCTCAGTGAGGTGCATGAACACAGGAAAAACAATTGTAAAAAGTAAAATATATTAAAAACACTTAGAAATAATAGCCAGTATTTTTAAAATAAGTATAATTTTAGCTGATTGGATACTGAATACAGCTAAAATGTAATTTCACGTCTTGGAACAGAACCAATTACTAGAAACTGTAAAAAATATAGGATGTTATTTACAGTTCTGGCCTGTCAGCATGTAAATAGTTGTTATCTGTAATTAAGCAAAACATGGAAAATCTGTACAACATTTTTCAGTTCTTAATTTAAAAAAAAGCAAAATAGTACTATTTTTGCTGATTTAAATAGAGGAAACATCACATAATGTTATGGTCAATTTAAGACTGAATTACCATTTAGAATAATGCAGATTCTAGATGTGGACATTATGGACAGTTTTGACCCTTTTTCTCTTATGGCCATTTTTTATTTAAGCATTTGTTGGTTGGTTGGTTTGTTTTATGGTCAACATGTAAATTAATAGTTCTTCTCTGAGATTTTAGTAGTCATTAAATTGTTGAAACTATACATTTTTTACAGTGCAGTACAGAAAAACTGTTTGTCCCTCAAGCAGCACCCCTGAATTTGCTGTTCTGAAATCCACCAAAGAGACATAACATCATGACCACCTGCCTAATATTGTGTTGGTCCCCTTTAAAAATGCTCTGAACCATTGGACCAGAGGACCTCTCAGGGGGTCCTATGGGGTCTGGAACCACTGGATCCTTTGGGTGCTCTGTCTTGTGCAGTGGGGCCTCTGTCAATCCAACTGGTTCCACTGCATCCTGTTGATGCTTGATCAGAATGGGCTGTAGGAAGTCTGGAGGTCACATCAACATGTTGGACCATTGTCATGTTCCTCCACATGTTCCTGATTGGTTGATGTTGTTTCCATGTGGTGGGGTGCATTTTCATCCAGTGACATTTGGGGTTTCCAGGAGTGTGTTTGTTGTGGGACCATGTTTATCTGGGTGTCTAAGTCTGATCAAGGTTTTCCATCAGAACACCACATAGTACCAATATGATCCATGTTATTCACTTCACCTGTCAGGATGTTGAGGCTGATCAGTGTGTAAGTTTCTTTACGACCTGCTGTGTTCCTTTATACATGGTGGAGCCTCTTGAATGAAAGGACTGTCAGCATGGAGACCCTTCAGGTGTGAAAACTGCACCTGGTTGGACATCCTTTTCCCCCCCGGGCCTCTTTTCTTCTTGCTTCTTAGATCTTATGAAAAAGCAAAAAGGGAGAAGGGAGGAAAAAAAAACCCCTCTTCTTCCTCTGCCTCGGTTATCGATTTGTCTTCCCAGAGCAGCCACAGTGTGGTGCCCCGCTTGGAGACAGCCGGTGGTTTCCATGGCAACGGGTAGCCATGGCGGCTGTTCAGGGGCAGGGCGGCGGCGGAGGTGGGGCAGAGAGACTTTTAATAGAGCTTAGCAGGAGCCAGCTGCAGAAAGCTTCGGTCTCACGGCACACCGTCTAACACACTCTGTTTGTAGCGCGTGTGTGTGTGTGTGTAGAGCAGCGTGCACGTGACTGTATGTTGTTGTAAGAGTGTGTGTGCAGCATGTGTGTGTGTATGTGAGTATTTTCCAGATCAGAGCAGCACAGAGCCCATTACTGTGATGGGCTGTTTGTGTCTCCTGGGTTCACCTCAAACACATGACCTCACAGTTTATGTTGCTGATGTCAAACACGGTGCTTTTTGGAATATTTTTTAATTTTATAATTTGCATAATTAACCCATTGTTCCTTAAAAATATTGCAGACAATATTCAAATAACAGTAAACTGTAAAAATTCTATAGAGGTGACTTTTTTTTGACATTAACACTTAAAGCAGTGTCATCTGCATAGAGGGATATCACAGTAATTAAGTACTGCTGCTCTCGTTTATATGAAATCAACTGAAAAACACAAATAGACGTACATAACTGACTGCTGTCTTAAATAGGCTTAGATGAGGCTGTTGATTGCTGCAGCTCGAGCACACCAGCTCACCTACAACACTGCTTAAAATACTGTAAAACTGCTGCTCGATGGCAAGTTGTAAAAATGGAATAATTCGGAAATATATGCATTGAAGAAAAATGAATAAAACTATAATATTTCTGCAGCTAGGGCACTAAAATACATAAATATAATTAAATATAATTAATGAATAATTAATTAGAATTACTGACTTAAAATAAGGTAAAAATAACGGAAAATAACCATGTCATAAAAATACAGCAATTTTCCAGGATTTGTGTTTTGTTAATTAAAATTGCGTGTGATATAATATATTTTTAGACTCCATATAATGTTTAATAAAAGATTTTTCCATTTGTTGATATGGTTTTTTAAACATCTAGACCGACAGATGATTAAAAACTGATATTAAACACTGTAAAATTACAGACCCAATGTGTTTTACTGTTAATTTTCTTCATTTGTGTCGTATTTTATTAACACACGCCGTGTTAAACTTGGATTTCACAGATTTTACTCTAATTTAATCAATGAAAAACAAACATTTGTGAAATTAAAATGGAAATCTTAAGGTTTCTTGCCGTGGCAGCCCAGAGCTGAGTCACTATTGGCTTCTCAGGCATGTCCAGAAGTGTGTTTTCACAGAACGCAGTCGCTGCAAACGGTTTGTTTTTTAATTATTTTTTAAATGTTTAATAAAGTGGTTGAGATTCGGTTCATTTTGCAACAAGAGTTTTGGTTTCATTGGTAAAATCAACCACATCTCAACCACATTATTCAACATTTTAAAAATAGTTCAACTCTAATATTTTGGCACCAAAATACATAAAGAAGAATACAGTTAAATTCAATTAATTAAAAGTATTAAATTAAAATACAGTAAAATAATGGAATTTTCCCAAATTAGTATTTTATTAATAATATTTTTTTTAGATCTTATGGGCTTTTTAATGCTTCATGAATGATTTTTCCATTTGTAAATATGATTTTATTAAACATGTTGGTCAGGGGGGCTTTGGAAAGACCATAACAAACATTCAAACATTCCCAATGAGACCAAAAATCTTGCACGGTTAGTTCAAGGAACATCAGAAGGTTGAAAACGCAGCAGTGTTTTTCTGTTTTTGCAGTAAATTAGTGGAGTTTTTGGGGAACAACATGCCTTTCCAACCCTCTGTGCCTCCCTTCCTGTCTGCAGGAGTCGCCTCCATGACGGTGCCGGTGTACATCGCCGAGGCCTCCCCGCCGCACCTCCGAGGTCAGCTGGTCACCGTCAACACCCTCTTCATCACCGGAGGACAGTTCACCGCCAGCCTCGTCGACGGCGCCTTCAGCTACCTGCAGCGCGACGGCTGGAGGTCAGACGGCAACACGTGCACGAAACATGTGACGGAGCGCACATCACTCGCGTGTTGTTGGATGTGATAGCAGCGTCTTTTCTTTGGGTCTTTATCGCGTCAAATGCCAGAAAAAGTCGTACAAAATGTCAACACATGCGCAGGTCAACCCATAACATTTACCAAGAGCAGCCTTCCTGTACATCTATGTCCGCCTGGTGTCCGGTACCTTCTTCCTGCTCGGGTTTTTCATCCTGAATTCTGCTTCACAGCCTCCAGATCGTTCAAATATCGAGCTCCAGTAGATGCAAATCGTCCCTGTTCCTTTGAAAGAGTCAGCTGCAGCTCGGATAAACACGGTGGAGATGCTTCAGAAGATTGCTGTGATTCATACATGATAATGGCTCCTCGGAGACTCTTATTGAGTTTAGCGTATGAATGTTCTCTGATTGACGCAGCAGAAGAAGAGCTTAATGCGTCTGGCTGTTTACCTCAGTCTGTCATTATTACAGGCCTCTATTCCCTCGTTCTCCTTCCTTCTACCCTCTGAGCTCTACCTTCGCACAGAAACCCTTCAACAGGACGAGTTCAACCCTGTTAGAGCGTTTGGGTGAAGTTATTCTGCCAGTTTATATCTTCATTTTGCTGTCAGTTCAATTTATCAGTTGTTTGAAACCGTGTATGCACTCAAAATGCATCCGTAAGCTGCGCTAAAGTCCCAGCAAATGCAGTGTTGGTTGCATGGAAATCCACTTTCTACAATACTTTATCTTCCACATTTCATTTTTTTACATGTATAATATTTTTTGTAACAGACGTCCATCGTGTTTTCTTCTGCCTTAGTTGGCAATATTTCTTCAGTTATGGTTTATATTTTGTGCCGTAATGCGCCAAATTTTGATTTATAGTCAGTTTATTTCTGACAAAGCGGCTCTTTTTAGCTCGAAATTATGCAAACAATCGACAAGAGAAGATAAAACAAGGTGATGATAATGAATTGGAACTATTTCAACCTCTTTTTTCCCCCCATTTTTACCTCCGCCAAGGAGGTTATGTAATGGCCGGTGTTGGTTTGTTTGTTTGTTTGTGTGCAAAATAACTCTAAAACTCATGGATGGACTTGGATGAAATTTTCAGGAAATGTGTGAAATGGGACAAGGAACAAATGATGACGTTTTGGGACTGATCCGGATCACCGTCTGGATCCAGGATGTTTTTTAATCTAAGTGTAACCGGGTGGACAATTAAATGCGGTTTACTCTAAAAGCCACCAGAGGGCGCTCTTATTTTTGAGGTAACCCCCTCTGACCACATGACATTTTGGGTCTCCACGCGACAGACAGCGACAGTGACGGAGTTCTCTTTCCTTCCTGAGCGACATACGCACGGTTGGGCCGGCATTCTTATCTCCGGTTGTCTAAGAAGCTGGGAGGCTGTTAGGAGCTGCCGCGCTAGAGGCCGCGCCTGTTCATTAGGTCGGATGGGGTGAAGGCTGCATTGTTGGTAGGACATTTGAACTGTATGTAATTACATTTGTATCTGTAACGTTCCATACAAAATATGTGAACTGGGAGATTGTGTTGGGGGTGGACTGAAGCTCCTTGGTGGAGGTATGAGCTCTCTGAGTGCTTTTGTAGTTATGGATAGTATGACGTCCAAAATGATTCGTAAACCTTGAAATTGTTGCAAACTTTCGAGAACATGCATCTTGTATGGCGATGTCTACCATGCTCTAGAGTATTATAATGCATCATAGACTGAGAACAGCTGATGCAGTAGTTGTTATGGTCAGTTACTAGTTGATTGCAAGAGCTTGGTGAGCTTGATTTGAGGGTTCAAACGAAGCCATATCTAAGTTACATTGACAACGGTGCAACTATCATCAAAACGTGCAAGGAGTTCCACGCTGAAAGATCTGAAAGGGTGTGGTAGGAAGATAAAAGTGGCCGCAGTATCGGCAGGACTGGCAGTGCAAGAGGCCAAGAAGAATCCAAGCACCAGCACCAAGAGCGTCCTGAAGAATCTGAGAAGATCCAGTAGCAACATGTCAATCAGACACCGGACAAGGCTTCATGGGTAAAGACCACTTGGACGAAGAAGGAAGCTTTTGTCATTGATTCTGAGTTCAGAGACGTGGCTTTCGAAAGAAGTCTGAAGCCCAGGAATACTACCCTTGCGGTCAAGCATGGTGGCGGTATTATAATGCTTCTTCAGCCAGTGGCCAGACAACCTTTTGAAAGTAAGTAGCATCACGAGAAAAGAGGACTACCTTAAGATTCTAAGGTGAAACAACAACAAACTACTGGGCCTTGGGCAGCACTGGACCCTCTGACGATACAATTATCCATGGAGGAAACCAAAACAATGACAAGGAAACCTTCCAACCTTGAAGACCTGGAGATTCGTGCAAAAGCTTTTCATGGACAAAAAATACATAGAAGTAGTTGAAATGTACCATTAACATCTTTTCTAAAACGTCTTATTGTCTTTTGTTGATCAATTATTTGATTTCAAGCCAGTAAAAAGCTACAGGTCAAATAAAAATGAACTAGAATAGAAATTTTCCATGGCTAAGAGTCGTGTTGGGCCTGACTGTACATGAAAGCTGAACTTTTAAACCGTTGGAAGCCGTTTATCACTGATGATGAGTATACTTAACTGTAGGCTCAGGTTGTTTTTTTAATTCAAAAGACCATCACTGGTTTTTAACCCCTTGCATCACTTATATTACCTACAAAAGTGATTAAAAAGCTGTTTTTACTGATCTTGGGAAGCCATTTTTTCTCACTGTGCACCTGCAACCCGGAATAACGAGCAGAACAACCTCAAACTCTTTAATCTCTTAAATTTTTTTAGCCCATCTCACCTCCAGCTCTCCTTGTTTTAGGTGGTTTGTTGGTTTCATTATTTGACAAACATCATTTTTATCCAGGTTTCTTCTTCGTGTTCCTGCGTCTGTTGTTCGTTTCCCTACGCTGCTGTGTTGTAAATGAGTCCTCCAAATGCTTAATATAAACGCTGAGGTTGTTCCAGGCTGAGGAATCTCAATAAAGCCTTGACATTTTCCCCCGGTGTTTAATTTTAATGAAGTAAACCACCTGACGCTCGCTGCCAAACAGCACAACATTAGCCGAGTGCGGTGGGAGACTTTTCAGAACCTAATTCTTTGCCAAAACAACGTGTGCCGACATGATCCTTTCCTAAGCAGCAAAAAACCCCAAAGCAACGATGTAGTTCCTGCGACCATAACCGGTGTGTTCCCTCCTCCAGGTACATGCTGGGCCTGTCGGTGCTTCCCGCTGTGCTCCAGTTCGTGGGGTTCCTCTTCCTGCCGGAGAGCCCTCGCTGGCTGATCCAGCGTGGGCTGACCCAGAAGGCCCGCCGAGTGCTCAGTCAGATCAGAGGCAACCAGAACATCGACGAGGAGTACGACAGCATCAAGAACAGCATCGAGGAGGAGGAGAAGGACAGCGGAGGAGGTGAGGGGAGCAGCCGGCATTTGTCCTCCATTGTTTACCTTCTGTTTAGCGCGGTCGTACAAGCGCAGTTTAATACCTCAGCAAATACTGCGGGAGAGAAACCGACATTTCTCCTCACTGTGGGCTCAGTTTTCACCGCAATATAAAGTCCTGTACCTCTATGGAAACAGCAGAACCACGACTAGAAGGAGAGACAACTGTGAAATGTCTTTTCTGCAGTTTAAGACAATGACAGAGGCATTTATCTTAAAAATATAAAACAGATAAAAGTTGGATTTCCTGCAGTGCAGCCAGAAAGTTTCTGATTTTTAGTCACGTGACTGTTGGATGCAGTGAAGTCTGTCATGCCTTTAAGTTTGTGCCAAGGAATGCAGAATTTTTTATTTAATTTTTTACTGAATCTGTCGAGTGCAAACGATTTAGTTTTGGTGAATCTAGGAAGAAAAAATAATAGAAATATCATTCGGTGGACGCGTACCTCAGTTCGGTGCATAAACACGAGACAAACACATGAAAAACAATTGTAAAAAAAATAAATACATTAAACTAAGAAATATTGGAACATGTGCTCATGTGCAGTTTGACAAAATGCAAAGTTTAAATTACATAAACCGTTAAAAAAATATATACAAAGTTTAATTTCTGAGATGATTTATTTTACAAAAATTCGAATGTCTTTTCCGCCAAGTGCGACAGGTGTTAGGTGTTACCAACGGTGGGAAAAAAAGGCGGCTCAACGTACTACAGATGTTTTACTACTTACATTTTGAATTTGTTGCCCATACTTGTCTTCTGTTTGGTCCATATAAACACTGCCTGCAGTTCAGTCAAAAAGTCCCTGTAATTTTTGTCATGTGACTCGGTGAATTGGTTCCCTTTGCACCATAGAGCACAGCATTTTCTGGTTGGCGGGAATGCCCCTAGATGTTGTCAATGCTAGTTAAAATTTTAAAAACCCTGCTTGGTAAAGTTTAGAAGATTAACATAGTTTGTGATGATAACAGTTATTGAACCCTGTTAGTTTTTGTGACATTATTACCTCTGCCAGAGAAGTTATGTGATGGCCGGTGTTGGTTTGTTTGTTTGTTTGTTTGTGTGCAAAATAACCTGAAAAGTTATGGAGAGATTTGGATGAAATTTTGAGAAAGTGTGTGAAATGGGACAAGGAACCAATGATGACATGTTGGGACTGATCCGGATCACCGTCTGGACCCAGGATTGTTTTAATCTAAGTGTAACTGGGTTGACAATTAAATGCGGTTTCCTCTAAAAGCCACCAGAAGGCACTCTTGTTTTTGGGGTAACCCCCTCTGACCACATGACATTTTGGGTCTCCATGCGACAGACAGTGACAGTGACGGAGTTCTCTTTCCTTCCTGATTCTTATCTCCGGTTGTCTAAGAAGCTGGGAGGCTGTTAGGAGCTGCCGCGCTAGAGGCCGCGCCTGTTCATTAGGTCGGAGGGGGTGAAGGCCGCATTGTCGGCAGGACATTTGAACTGTATGTAATTACATTTGTATCTGTAACGTTCCATACAAAATATGTGAACTGGGAGATTGTGTTGGGGGTGGACTGAAGCTCCTTGGTGGAGGTATGAGCTCTCTGAGTGCCTTTCTAGTTAACCACTGTGAACTCGTTTTTCATTGCAATATAAAGTCCTGTACATTTATGGAAACGGCACAACCATGACTACAAGTACAGACAACCCAAAAATGCACTACATTTTTCCAAGACGTTCACAGATGTTACCAACATTGGGGGGAAACTGTGACTCTACACACTATGGATATTTTACTACTCACATTTTGAATTTGTTGCCATACTTGTCTCATTTTTGGTCCATATAAACACTGCCTGCAGTTCAGTCGAAGGGGTTCCTTTTGCACTAAGGAGTGCAGCATTTCGCATTTTCAGGAATGCTTCCAGGTGTTCTGGTTAAAATAAATGGCTCTATATACTGTAGATACTTCATTTTACTTATTTCAATAACTTGGTCCTATCTGCACTACATAAACACTGCCTGCAGTTCAGCTGAAAAAAGTCTCTGATTTTTTGTTGCATGACTTTTGGTTGCAGCTGAGTCCGTTGTGGCGTCACTGTTGTGCCGAGGAACGCTTAATTTTTTGTTTTTAACAGAATCCAGTTGGAGAAGACGGTTGATTTTTGGCATATTTTTAAACGAAACATGCAGAATAAAGTGACTTTGATTAAATATTACAATTTTAAGTAGTTCAAGTACCTTCAGAAAGCACAAAATCCACAAGTCTCTTTGTTTTTTTACAGTTTCTAGCTCTGATAAATGCTGTAATGTTGGACAAAACCTTCCCTACATGAGCCATTTTAATGCAAAGCAGCAGCAGTGGGGATGCTGAGGTTCTCGGTCACCTGTTGCAGCCCTGATATCTACATGGATGCACTGCTTCCTCTTAATCCTCCACGCATTTGAAAGCAATTTCAATCTAATATATGAAAACTAATATCGCTGACAAAGTGTTGAGGATGAACGGGGTAAAAATGTCAGCTTGATTTAAATACAGTGAGGTTGCATTTGCAGCAGACGGTGAGTTCTCTCTGTACTCAGTCTGGTTAAACCGCTGACAGGTGAAATGGAAACCACTGATTATCTTGTTACAGTGCTTCCTGTCACGCTGAGATATATGAGGCAGCAAACGAACCGTTAGAGGTTGATAAGAATCTCCACAAGTGTTTCCAGTATTGCAGGTCCCCGGGAGTGACTGGTAAACTGGTGACAGGGTCATGAATGCGTCAGAATCGGACCTTAAAACACTTGAAGGAGGTGGTCTAGTCCTGTGAATCATGTCTTCTTGTACATTAATAGATGGCGCCAAGATGCATCATGGGAAGAAGGCAAACCAGTGGAGGAAGTGTCATTCTGTGGGTGATGTTCCTTTGACTGTTGGTTCTATAAGTAGGACCCATCATTGCCCATCATGGTGGCAAGTTGCTGGAACATTTGCTGGTTTTTGGAGCACTTGTTTGTGGTGTTTTGAGGACCATGTTTGATCAACGCGTCCTTGGGATCTTCAATTTGTAGCATCTCAGTGGCTTCAAGTATTGACTTGGCCTCTAAACTTACCAGAACAATGCTGCAGATCACGTAACCCCTTCATGACATGACATGACGGTGGTTCTACCAAACTGCAACCACTGTCCGTGAACAGTTGAGGACCATGACGAAGAGTTCGAGGTGTTGACAGGGCCTTGAGGTTCTCCAGATCTCGAGCTAATCTAGCTTCTGTGGGATGTTCTGGAAAGACGAGTCAGATCCTAAGACCTGCTACTAGCACTACCACAGGACACCTTCAGAGGTTTCAGTCCAGACCTCAACAGTTCAGAGCTGTTTTACCCCTAAACAATATCAGACAGGTGGTTGGATGTTTGATGGTGTAGCTTAACCGATAGTTGGCAGCCATATCGATCAATACTCTTTTAACCAACAAGCGGCATGACTGCGTTTCTTGACGTACCCACTCCAACCATCCATGAGATATGGTCTTATAGTGGCGCTTGTACAGTACATTTTAGCTCGCTAGCAAAACAGCAATGCTCGGTGCCCATTAAGCAGCACATGATACTTCGTCATGGTTGCACTTTATGCACTAAACCCCCACAGCGCTCTCTACTTGCAACACAGAACTGCCAGTAGTCCGAGTGACCGCCAGTAAAAATCTGAGGCGCAACCAGATACTGCAGCTAATCTACGGCGCATTTGTTGACATGCACGACCTTCTTCTTCTGCAGTTCTTCGGCAGTTAATCGAATAACTGCTCAGGGTGTGTAGACCAGAGTTGGGTGGAAGCATTTTCAGTAGCTTACATGCTGAGAAAAGCTGTAGGAGTCAGGGGAGCATGGGTGCTGTCTAATTCCTGGCCTCTATTCAGACAGAGTCATGACTTCGAGCCTCCTTCCCGCTCGCTCTGATGTCCTTCTCAGTGAGGCTGATCAGGCTGTTTATGCTCTTCTCCTGCTGTGGGCTTCAAGTGCTTCCTGTTGAAGGAACAATAAGTCATTCAGCTGCTCCGTCGCGTTCCCTTGACTCTGAGGGCGAAGGCGGTGATCCGTCAGTCAAACAGCAGCAACGTGGATTCATTTGTCTTGTTGAGTTTCTGTAGGTGGAGTTTTTTGTCTTTTGCCAAGGTAACTGTCATCCCGTGTCCTCAAACATCAACAGTATTGAAAGCCGTGCATTGTACAGGCTTCAGTGAACTTTGCGTGGGCTGGATCTCCTTTGTGTCGACTATCTTTTGAACACTTTCAGTTTTTCGAGACCCGGCGTTGCATCATTTCAGCTTTCAGTTGAATCAGAGCCGCAAATAGAGATGTCTGGCCGAAATGTAGCTGAAGGGAGAGTGGAGACGGATAAAGGATCAGGTAGAAAATACTTCCTTCCTCGTGGTCAATTATCATCAGAGCTGACCTTTGCTCGACCGCACGGATACGAGGCTTCGGCGCTGCGAGCAGACGGTATCGAGCGGTTGTCAGAGCGACGGCCGGTCGAGCTTCACCCGCTGACGCTGTGACAGAAGCGGAGTGCGCCGTCTTCGCTCTGCCTCTGATCTCTTTTCAAATCTCTGCTCAAAGCAAGTCGCTCGAGAAAACACGAACACAAACGCACCGGTGTGTGCTCGCGTTCGCCGCGCCCTTTGTCTGCCATCTGCTTTCTTTGGTTTGTGCAGAAGGAGAGCAAAAGTGAAAGTAAACCCACAGAAGAGACAGCATATGGAGTTATAGCTGCTTCAGTAATGCCAATTTGAATCCAGTGTCTAACCCTGGGAAGCTTCTACTATCTCCCAACAATAATATGTACTGCTGATCTGACCTATCTGACCAAGTTTGCATGAACATAAGTGTTGCAAATGTTTAATTTAAAAGACCAGACTGCAAAACTCACTTTTTGAGGTCTGAAAATGACTTCTAGGTCTGATATATAAAAGGAGAAGCACTAATAACGATTATCAGTTGGCCTTTGTTTAACCTCCAGAGCCTGAAATTAACATTCCTACTCTTCGGTTGAGTTAATCAATTCACATTATTGCAGCGAGGTGTAGTGCATTTCAAATGAACCTCCCAAAAAGTTAACATTTCTAACAATGCTAGCTGCTTGTTTGCTCAATGCGGCATCCGTCGGGGGGGGGGTGGTTTTGAATTTGTACCAAATTGAATCACAGTTACGACCTGCAGCTGTGCATCCATCGCCATCTCCACGTTCATTACTCTTGTCTGAATTACTCATGAACTCGTCATTGATTAAATATGTTAATATCTAGACATGCTAATATCTACGCATGGGTGAGTTCACCATCTCACCCTCAGGCGGTGTCGATTTGTTTGCTCCTGTCACGTTTCTAATCATTTTTTCACTGCAATATAAAGTCCTGCACCTCTGTGGAAACAGAACAGCCTTGACTAGAAGTAGTAAACATGTAATACTGCATTAAATCATAAAAAAATAAAAATTAATAGGTTGAATGTAACTGATTATTTACTTTGCATAAATAGAAAAGATCATTAGACGCCCACAGGTATTTACAGTATTGGAAAAATGGGCTAATTACAGTTTAAATTTGTTTCTTAAATCATCTTCTATCTCCTCTGTGTAAACACTTCCTGCAGTTCAGCCGAGACGTTCATGGACTTTTTTGTTATGTGGTTGTTAGTCGCAGTTTAGTCACTCGTGGCTTCTCAGTTGCGTCGAGGAGCGCAGAATTTTTTTGTTTTTTGCAGGGTTTGGTTAATGCAAAGGATTTATTTTTGGTGAATTAAATATCATGTTTTTTAGCTCAGGTTTAGATCGTTTTGCTGATGACATAGCAGTTTACATAGGAGTAGTTTTCACAAAGAAGGTTGAAATCTGTTACTTTCTATGATAAACGGTTGACTTGTGGTGATTTCTTTCTTCGTAGTAGTGCAGTCGTGTTTGTAATTCCTCCTCTGATGCTGCTATTAGAACAGTGTCATCTGCATAACACATGATAATGTCGACACCACCCACTTTCAACTTTACACTTTACATTGTGGCTCACGATGCTGATAGTTCGATGATCTTTACCTAAAAGTAAAGGTAGTCTCCACGAAATTATGTTCCGATAAAACTAAACTGCATTCTGAATTATGTTTGAGGGTAACATACAGTATTTTCTACCAAAATGTGTTTGTATTTGGAATTTGTAGTACTTTATTATGAAATTAATCGCACTTTGTAAGCTGTTGCATCGTAGGAAAGGAGGTCATTTCAGTTTAAAAGAGCCATAACATCCAAGTCTGGAGGCTGGAAGACATAAAACAGAGATCAGAGTTTGCATTTCACAATGGACGAGGGATCATCAGTCTTAGTTTTTTCACTTTCCGGTTAAGTTTAGGTTAAAACGTCAAAACTATGTGGTTAGATTTAGGAAAGAATCACTCTTTGGTAGAAGCTTATAATCAATTTACACAAAGAAAGTTAAAATCTGTTACTTTCTATGCTAAATGGTGTGTTTGTGGTGATTTCTTTTTTTCAAAGTACAGGCCGTTTGGCAGTAGCGTAGTAGTGTTTGTAGTTCTTCCTCTGATGTTGCTATAAAAACAGTGTCATCTGCATAACGCGTGATAATGTCGACACCACCCACTTTAAAACCAAAGCAGTCAGATATGAGATGTACAGATATGCAGCGGGTTAATAAGCTAAACTTCTTCCTGCTGGTTTTCAGACATTATTTTAGGTTTTGGATTTGGTTTGTTTGGTTTTTGTTGACTCTTAGTTTATGTTACTGTGGCGAATAACGTTGGAACCCAATTGGACGAGCCGCAACCTTTAGAGATTCGAGTCCTGAGGCTCTGCTGTACTCCTGCAACAGGCTGTTTACTATGAAAGCCCTAATCGGCGGTGACTTCCATGCCTACAGTATATCGAGTGCATGGAGTAATGAGGGGAAACAAAGAGGGGCACAGGACAGTCGATTAACAGGCAGCAGAGAACAAGAGAGCGAACGGCTGAAGGGCCTGTAAGACAACAGGAGCCGAGGCTGAAGGGGAGGAAATTGGATTCATCCTGCAACTAATCAACCTTGACAACGGAGAACAGCACGTCTCGGGGAGGAGTGGCGTCCGCGGATCCCCCGGGTCCATGTGGCCGGCAGCCTTTTATCACACACACTGCAAACAGTCCCACACTGGTGTGTAAAGGGAGTCCGGCGGTTTCGTGTCTCCTCCCCTTCGCTGTAGCTCCTCAAACCGACAGCTTGTCATCCTGCAGTCGGTGGTCAACACTCGGACCTGATTGGCTCCTCTGTAATTAGCACGGCAGAAAACTGAGCAGCGGTGTCCTGCCTGCAGAGATGCTTTTGGTTTGGTCTTTTGTTCTTTATTTTTTATCCATTTTTTAGTTATAAAGAGCAAATTCGCAACATACGTCACCTCGCACTGCTTAGCGTAGTAAGCTAAGAGCAGAAAACCCAACAGACCAAAGTTGCTTTTAGTTTATTTCTTTTGGACTCACT